>JAODUG010000009.1:1952969-1971142 GCA_027564795.1 Aphredoderus sayanus
GAGAGAGTGTGAGAGAGAGAGAGAGAGAGTGAGAGAGAGTGTGAGAGAGAGAGAGAGAGAGTGTGTGAGAGAGAGAGAGAGAGAGAGAGAGAGAGAGTAGGTTTAGTCAAAAAGGCTGAATCACAGTGTACAGTATGTCACTGCTGATATGAAATGATACTGATACTGCTTGAAATGCTTAAGCATTATACATTAAATTAAATTAAATTAATGTTGAGAGTTGTTTAGGAGTTTGACCGAAATGCGTTAAAGGTAAAAGTAAAAGACCGTATCAGGAAAAGGAACCGATAAGATAACCTCTTGTTGCTTGGAGTTAGATGGAGTGACTATCGATAAGGTGCTGTAAAACTCAAACATCGGTGCGAATAATTACCCTCTGCCTATGAGCATGCCCTGTAATCTCAGTTGTGGTTCACCTTGCTAGTGACGCACATTGTTCCACAGAGACAGTTGCTCTCTCTGGCATTCAAGATTATATCAATGTATTATGCACTTTATTTGCATGACCTGTGTCGAGCCTGTGCCATGCACTACCTGCCAAGCTTAGTGCATTATGGCAAGAGCCGATAGCCCAGCTAAAGTCAGGAAAGTAAACTCTTAAAGTGTGTAAAATATGTTGTGCACAATATAGTTATCTATATTGTGCATAATAATATCCTCATGACCCTGGTGGCACAGCAGTGACAAGAGCATGTTTCATCTTCACATAAGACTGCACACACTTCCCATAAACATTCAGATACTAGACCGGCATCTTTCCAATCACGGGTCTCAGAGGGTTTGACACTCATGATGTCCTCCGGGTCAAAATGACCCAAATCACTAGCACTGTGTGGCAAATAGAAGGCGCTAAACCTAAATCTACAGCGTACACACACATATGACGCAACAAGGTGTGATTTTGAAACCAGAGGACAACAGGAGGGTTAACAGGCACAATAAAACAAACAAATACATAAAGAAATAATTAATAAAGGAATAAATACACACAGCAATGACAATAAAAAGAACCATACAATCATATACAATCAGTTGGTGCCATCTGGTGGTTCAAGACGATATTGTAAGGGCATCACGAGGGTTAAACGTCACTGGCCTGTTCAATGGTGGCCCTGCTGTTTCCTGAGCTCCTTAGAACCTCTGCCCTCCACTGTGGTCAACCTATTACTTTTGAACATTCCTTGGACAGACACCCAAGGCAAGTCTTATGGGAGAATGCGTCATTCCATATGCTTTCTATTTTGGTTACTGCTCGTGGATTACTGGTACACGACTGTCACTCTGATGACAATCCTTACAATAATGATGCAGCAGACTTCCAGTGCATCTCTACTCAGTCACCCTACTTGTTGTGCCTCGGCGGTAGTGTGTATATCATGTAAATCCAGGCGATCTGTGCTGCAGAGAATAAATGGTTTGGTGGGATTAGGCCCTTGTATACAGACTAATGGCTGCATGAGAGTCGCTGTGGTACTTGATCAGACCTTAATCTGCCTTGAGCTCAAGAGGGTGTTCCTAGAGAAATATGGGACTTTCTTTTGTGTGTAATCATCTTACAACTCTTGGTCGGTCTGGGGGTTTTACAAGAAGTGTGCTCTGAATCCATTTTCCATTGTCACGTTACTGTATATATTTTACATTTTCAGGGAACGCTGACCTCACAATTTCTTAAAGATTTTCAGTCAAATGTAAATGAAGCTAATATGCTACAATAGTACCATATCATTAAATGACAATAATAATTGCGGTAGCCTATGTATGGCTTTAGCTAATATTCTTAGATTTTATTGAGAAGAACAGATGACGACAGAACAGACAACAGAATGACTACTCATGGTTTCTTTTTACATTTGAATTCACCTGTGACTGACTGGAAAAGATATTCTAAACATGGTATGATCAGACTATATTTAAATAGGTCTTGTTAAACCTGTATGACTGTTACATATGAACTGACGTTCGTATTTGTAAAAGTAATTACACAGAACCACACCACCGCACCCATTATGTTATGCCAAAGTCATTGCTTATGTGAGTTATAACTGTTATCTCATTATCTACATCAACCATTAACCCCGCCTCATTACGTGAATGACGTGCCTCTGCGCACCAACACTCAAGACTATAGGTGCCATGCAGGACGCCATTTATAATGCAGTTTTGTCATGCATTCAACTCACACACAGTGTCTTTCACTCAAACATATAGGCCATTGTCACGGTTTGTTCCTGTCTCGCCGGTTTGAGAGCAGGAGAACACAGACTGAACATTGTTTGCCCCTAGGGTGATTGGGAATAGGCTTCACCTGGGGTGTGCCGAGGCTGTGCAGCATCCACCGGTGTTCCCCACTGCCGAGGCTGTGCAGCAGCCACCGGTGCCTCCGGTTGCTGCACCCAGGCGGCTTCCACCCCGGTTTCAAGCTGCCATGGCTGGGCAGCTTCCACCGGTGTCCCCCGCTGACGAAGTGAGGCAGCTTCCACCGGTGCCTCCAGCTGATCTCCCCGCTGCAGTTCCAGGGCCGGGTCAGCCGACGCCGCCTCCTGCTGCAGTGCCAGGAGAGATCCAGCTGGGGAATCCACTGGTGTCTCCCGCTGTCGAGGTCATGCAGCGTCCACCGGTGCCTCCAGTTGCCGAGGCCAGGCAGCGTCCTCCGGTGTCCCAGGTGGCCGTGCAGCGTCTACCGGTGTCCCAGGCAGCTGCGCAGCGTCCACCGGTATCCAAGCTGCCAAGGATGGGCAGCTTCAACCGGTGTCTCCCGCTGCTCCACCGGTGTCTCCAGCTACCGATGCCAGGCAGCGTCCACCGGTGTGCCAGGTGGCTGTGAGGCATCCACTGGTGTCCCAAGCTGCCAAAGATGGGCAGCATCCACCGGTGTCTCTTGGTGTCTCTCGCTGCTCCACTGGTGTCCCCAGCTGCCGAGGCCAGGCAGCGTCCTCTGGCGACGGTCGTGCAGGGTCCGCCGACGCCGCCTCCTGCTGCAGTTCCAGGGCCGGGTTCGCCAACGCCGCCCCTTCTTTGCAGTTCCAGGGGAGCAGCGGTCCTTGCTGGGGTCTCTACAACCGCCACCGGTCCTAGGCAGTCGTCTCTGGCCGTTGGTCCCGGGTAGTCGTATCCAGTCCATCTCCAGGGGGGTCTGCATTCCTTTTGTCGGCCTCCCGTCCATCCCCCAGAGGGGCGCCGTTCCCGTTGCCGGCCCCCCGTCCGTCCTCAGGAGGGGCGCAGTTCCCGATGCTGGTCCTCTGTCCATCCCCCGGACGGGCGCATCCTTGTTTTGGACCCCTGCCACCGGCGAGAAGGCAGCGCCAGGAGGCGCCCCTTTTGGGGAGGGGGGGTAATGTCACGGTTTGTTCCTGTCTTGCCAGTTTTAGAGCAGGAGAACACAGACTGAAAATTGTTTGCACCTGGGGTGATTGGGAATAGGCTTCACCTGGGGTGGTGTTTACTGTTTGGTTGTGGGTTTTGTTTACCGTGTTTGCTTTCATTGGAAAGTATACGTTCTTTGTATGGTTTGTGTTACATTGATTAATCCTTTTCGTTAAGCATAAGCTTTTTTAGTTTGTTTTCCCGTGACAGCAACGTGTTCACAATGTATGTACATTGTCCTCAAATGACCTGCCTTCTACTGTATCGAAACCATATGACTCACAGTTTCCTTTTTTGCTCACGCAGTGTCTCTGTAGGCACAGATAATTAGAGGAATTTGGGGTTTTCTCTATTAGCTGACCTCTACTATAACCTGTACTATACACTATATTGAGCCACAGTACAGACATGGTGTAAATTGTGTTTTGTACTTACGTACTGTACTTTGTACTTTGTACAGTATGTAACTGCTTTCAGATATTATTCGGGTTTGAATGTGACACTATGACATTTGACAAGGTTACCTCCTGGTTATGCAATATAAGCTAAAATGTCTGCCTTATTGCCGGAGCAAGGGAAATTAAGATTACACTGGGCTCAGTTGCTCTTTGTTTTTCATTTTGCTGATATGTACAATTTTGACATTGCATGTCCTCATTTTTTTATTACTTTACAGTGTGTCTAATATGGTATATACATATTTTTCCAAGTACCAAGTGTTTGCAATGCATGACAAGGGCATTCCTTTTTTCAAGTTATTAAAACAACAGTTTGTCATCCAATATAAAAGTAATAAACACCCATTTGCTTTCTTAACTAGTGAGGACTGCAAACATGTTGATGGTTAAACAGTGAACTCAAAATATGCCCCGTCATTGTCAGGGCTTTAGGCGGTAGCTATTCAGGGTATTACCAACAATGGATATCTTCCAGGGCTTTGAACTAATGAGTACAAACAGTCTTGTCTGGATTTCATGGCTACACAGTAGAATATAACGATATATGTAATATAACTACAGTAAGTATGGGGCAAGATGATTTTATCAAACTGCATATTCTGAAAGCTGGTAAATGAAAGTTATTATAAATAAGACAGTTATAATTGCCGTAAATACCGGGTCAAATTCAGTCATTATATTCTAAAAAGAGCTGGGCAATCGCTTAGCTCAGCATACTGTTCTGTAGAAGCCTGGCCTTGCTAAACATGTCATGAGTAAACAGTTGTCATGTAAGTAGAAATAGTGCTAGGGTTGAGTGTTTAAAGGAAGGGTGGATTTCACTTGCGCATGTGAGCACACTAATGTGTGTGTGTGCTGTTGGGGTGGATCTGGAGGTTTGGGTTCATGTGTTGGGGGAAGGGGGAGGTGGGGAGGTAGTTTATCATGCCTTCACAAAGGACGCCTGCACAGTTATCGTTAAAGACAGTGATGGGGGAGGGATGACCTTGCTGACAACTAAAGAGATCTGTAGCACGTTCTCAGGCCATACTATTTGGACACTGAGGCCACTGGCAAGTAATCGTAATTCATGACTGTCCTTTTTTTGTCCTTTTTAAATTGTGTTTGCAGCAGTTATGAGTGCAGAAATGATCCAAAACTGAATTAAGGAGGTGGTCCAAGCTGCATCAGATAACTTTGGGAGGTACCTCAGTAAATAAAATAACTAATCAGGTGTTTGTGGTGTTTTATATATATATATATATATACAGGTATGATCATTAACATAGACTGTACTGTGCTACTAAAGTATCATTTACTTACTTGACTTATTTTCCCTCACTGCACTGCATAATGCAGGCCACAAAGAAATGTGGAATGATGTGATGTATGTCCAGATACACATAAAAACATGGTGTCTGTGTGCAGCTGTGCAAACCTCAGTCTGTACAGCTTCAGTACAAGGAATTGTGTCACTGTGTCACATATACAGTAATATTACAGCCAATCACAGTGCAGGTAAGCGTCAGTTGAGGTTCTACCTATAGGCCAATCACACCACACTGCTCAACCAATATGAAGCTTGGAGCTAGCTGTGGATGCTGAGTGTACATGGTGTCGACTGCATATGTGCTTCAGATATAAACATGCGGCTATATTGTCCTGTGGACATACAACTATGCCATGTGAATGTGCTCACTCTGCGTTTACACCGTATCGTGTGTACACAGTAAAGCGTGAGTGTGTGATGGGGGGTTGATTCTGCAAGACGCAGGCCCCAGCTTTAGGTGGTCATCAGGATACCAGCAATGTGTTTCTTGTTTCGTATGCACGTCACATGTTATGTCAATGGGCTGTTTGTTTGGAAATCTGATGATGAATTCCGTCCTTGCTGTTAATGCAGATTTCACTTCCTCCAATGTATAACTAAAAGCACACACTGGTTTGAACTGGTCTCAATGGTCTCTTGTATGTGCAGTGTACTAGAAAATGATGCTGCATCTATTACAAAAATGATAATAATAATATTAATATGCATACATGGCTACATGTGATAGACTACCTGCTGGCAAGCATTATATAATAATAATAATAATAATAATAATAATAATAATAATAATAATACTATAGTGATTGATTTAAGGTCAGAACCAGAAGTAGGTCAGAATAAGTTAAGAGAAGACTTGCTTGCAATGTGCATGCAACAGATCTGTAAGCATCATGCTTTTACATTCATGTTGTGTTTACTAAATTGTGGGGATATTGCAAGCATAGAAAACTGTCTCATATGCCAAGGGGCTATTGTGCACTGAAGACCTATTTCATGTTTTTTCCCCTCCCTTACATAACATTTTTTCTCCCTCCATGCTCTTCCAGTCTATACAAGAACCAACTGGTGGAGCCTGTACTTTCGGTGGTCGTCATGGCAACAGAGTTACATCCCTCTCTCATTCTTTGTCCTGTGTCCCCTATCTGAGCAGGCAGTTGCATGATTTGGATTTGGATTCTGCATATTGTCTGGGCACTAGTGTTTTACCAATGAGTCAAGTGAGTCAAATGTATATTAATTGGCATTAAGTGCATTCTTCTGGGCATAAACATCTTTCGAATGATTATAACATGTATAAATATTAAGATTGATTGGAGCTTTGCATGTGTTGACGAATTGACTGACTGAATGTAAATTTGTTCCCATATTGGACATTTCATTACAATCTACTGTATGCAGTCCAATGCTCATTGATTATCTTAGACTGTGTAGTGTTAGTGGTTGTTGTGATGGTTACATGGGTTACTTACTGAATGACATTTTATCAATGTATAGATTTATAAAGTTATGATGCTTTAACTGAACACACAAATACTTTTCTGACACATGGAATTAATGTTTCTTATATGTATATTTGGAAGATATCTTAGGACATACTTTAAGAAGGCAAAGACTTAGCTCTTTGCTTTAAGACAAAAACCATGGGCAAAAAAACACCATTTCCAACCCTTTTTGATTGGCTGAGCTGGTTCTCATACAGCCAACCAGAGAGCAGAAAATGCTCTGTTGTGAGGGTATTCAGGATCTAGGTAAAAGGTCTCAGCAAACTTGTTGCCCTCCCCCACAGCAAATGGTAGGACACCATAAGTAAATATTTATGTCCTGGGTAGTGTGAATTCTTTCTTTTTTACCAATGGCGTTAAAATGCCCTAATTTCACATTAGACTGAAAACAAAAGCTATAATGCTTCCTAAGGACTTTGAATCCTTACAACTGTGCACTATGTAAGAGCTGACTCAGATCTTTAGCCCTCAAGTCAATTTTAGATTTGCCTAGCTAACAATTTCATTTCTGAGCCAGGACTTCACAGAAGAGAGGGCCATTATTTTTAAACATGTTTGCCTGTAGACTGTCTGGGTTGACACTGATTACCAAGAACAAAAACTGATAAAGTTCAAAAAGGCAAACATTCCCTGAACTGGTGGAGCATCTCCAGGATGCCTCAGCTGCCTATCCCTGTCCTAGCTCTGAGATAAGCAACACAGTTCTCAAAAATTTCTAATGCCCCATTTGAAACTTCTAAATGTTGAATGAATAGATGAAAATATATAAAATGATAAATGTTTAATATAATTGATGAAAATAGCCTATATTAAATATTGTTTACATAACTCTTGTTTCTGTAGCCTACCATTGAAGGGGACACTGAAAATCATTATTGGATCAGATTAACCATAGCATTCATCAAAGTATCAACACAATATACTGGGGTGAGGTAGTTTCTAACCTAGCTGCTGAGTAAATAGAGGACCAAACACTTGCTGGGTTGCGTCCAACCCAGCAAGTTGGGTTAAATGTTCAATACAACTTGCTGGATTAGATCAAGCCAGGAAATGTTTGGTCCTATATTTACACAGCAGCTCTGTTAGAAACTACCTCACAGTATATTGGGTTGATAATTTGCTTGTTATTTTCAACCCAGCACTTAATGCAGTTTTCCGGTTAATGCACAACATTCACTTTATGGAAACTTTATCATCATTTATTGAAGAAAATGAAGTCACAGCTTTGCAATCTGCTGTTAATTGCAGGCTTGATTGCAAGCACATACAAATCAATTTAGCCACAGGGTTGCTTGGCTCATGCAGTGACAATGTGCTTGTGACTTGGTTCTTCCTAGAGGTCCCTGTTCAAAAAAGTCTGTTATCATTTGTGTCACACCCCCCCCTTTTGAGAGCTGAGACTGTGCAGATATTTGTGTTGTTATTCCAGGTTTAAAAACACAAGAGCCATAAACCATGTTGTGGCAAAAATAACATTTTTTTTAAAGGTTTCAGTAAAAAACACCTAGGTTCAGTAACTTCAAATTTTAACTAAAGCAGGTGCATCACAATATAGCAGTCAACAAAAGGATAAAACTCCTTGAGTCATACAGAAGTCTACAAACGCATATGGACAAATCCGCCACATGTTAGGACAATAAACATCTGGGTAGAGAAAGTGGCAGGACCCAGTGTATAAAAACAATTGCTGTTAGAGTAAAGATTTAACATTACGTTGAAGGTGCTTAAATATTAACAGTACATGAACTAGCCAGGTTTATTATGAGACAGAACAAGGTTATTTCTTTTCTACCATTTAGAGTCCATATGCTTTAGTTCATTTTACCCAGATGAGAGTGGGAGAAGTAGGATGAAGGTTCTCTTTAAGATAATGTTACAAATGCCCATTTTATCTAATAGATTTACCCTGTCATTTCCATTACTACAAGGATGATACAGTATGACCACTGGCAAGTTGACCAGCCAACTTTAACTTAAGGTTGTGGTGGGGGAGGTCAGGGTGTACAGTACTAGTTTGACTTTCAGCCATTAAAGATATGGTCGGCTAGAGGAGGGCATATGGGTTCAGTCCAGAGAGACACACACGCCTCATGGGCCTAGTAGTCCACAGGCTCTTCTCCCTCCTCGTTAAGCAAACAGGTGCGAATCAGGGCCTCCGTCACAGCGTACGGGTCACAGTTGGCCGATGGGCGGCGGTCCTCGAAGTAGCCCTTCTTCTCCTGGCCAACACTACGGGGGATGCGGATGCTGGCGCCGCGGTTGGCCACGCCAGCCGAGAACTCGTGGATGTTGGAGGTTTCATGATGGCCGGTGAGACGGCGAGCGTTGTCAAGCCCCCCTTTGGGGTCATAGGCACGGATGTGATAGTGGTGTCTCTTCCCAAGCCTCTCAATGGACTCCTCAATGGCCCTGGAAACATAACCAAGTCAGTGCCAGCTGAATAAAGAGACCCCAACCAAGGGGGATCATAAGGCACTGACGACATTTAACACAAACTCACTTTAAGCCACCATCTTCCCGCATCGCCTTGGTGCTGAAGTTGGTGTGGCAGCCAGCGCCATTCCAATTGCCAGGAATTGGCTTGGGATCAAATGACGCCACAACGCCAAAGTCCTCGCAGACACGGTGCAGGATGAAGCGTGCCACCCACAGGTGGTCACCCATGCTGATACCTTCACAGGGCCCGACTTGAAACTCCCACTGTAGTGAAGGGGTGGGAAGGGAGAACTTTAGAGACCATGTGAAGTTACCTTCAAATAATGCATCTTAGCCATATATGGCGCTATAGCTTACCTGAGCAGGCATCACTTCGGCATTTGTGCCACAAATATCAACTCCTGCATACAAGCAGGCCTTGTAATGGGCCTCCACAACATCTCTGCCATAGGCTTTGTCTGCCCCCACACCACAGTAGTATGGGCCTGTAAACAAGGAATGTTTACACAGGTTAAAACTAGTCAAGTCAGCATTACTGGCTAGTGACCAGAGAGGTTTATACTGCAATAGCTCCTTACCTTGTGGTCCAGGGAATCCATTGGAAGGCCACCCAAAGGGGTGCCCATCTGTGCCAAGTATGGTGTACTCTTGCTCCATACCAAACCAGGGAATCTGATCTTCCACCATGGCCATTATCTTCTTACACGTTAGTCGCAAGTTTGTTTCTGTGTACAGAAGAGTGTACATTAAGCAACTGTTTCAGTGAAGAGAGGGCAAAACACTTTCATACACCACCTTACCTGCAGGCTTGCGGTTGTATTTTAGAACCTCACAAAGGACGAGCTTGTTGGGATCTTTACGGAAGGGATCTCGGAACATAGCAGAAGGGATGAGATACATGTCACTGTTGGATCCCTCTGCCTGGTAAGTACTGGAACCATCAAAATTCCATTCAGGGAGATCTGCAAGTAGGAAACAAATTAACATGTAAATAGGCAGCACTTAATCACAGCAAGTCAGCAGATGAATGAGGTTCAGACAGTATTTAGTTATAAAAGTGTAATTATTTTGGGTTAATCACTTGCCTTCTATACTTTTCGGTTCAGAATCAAGAGTCCTGGTTTTACATCTGAGGCCTTCTCCAGTTCCATCAATCCAAATGTACATAGCTTGCACTTTATCTCCTTGAGGGAGATCCATGTACTGCTGTTTAACAGCTTTACTCAAACTAGAGCTGGCTGACGTGGCCATTTTATTTCTTACGAGAACACACCTGGGAGGATAAGAGCATGGCATGAGTAAATTTGCGACTATAGTTACAAATCGGGGTGTATGCGTTGCGCAACCGCCACGTGCGCCCAAAACACTATTCCAGAAAAGCCGGACACAAGAATAACCATCCTACTTCTGCGCACATGAAGACAAAGGAAACTAATTACCGCCGTCTCTTCAGCGACGACGCTTTACGTCCAACGTTAGAATAGGCTGACATTATGTGATTAGCGTTTTATTCTACGATAAATCAACTCCCTTTCATCAGCTATGAACTTACTTTGTGTAGACTGAACACGCATAATTTCTATTTCATTGTAGGCATGGCTACAATATTGCTACTCTCCACTGTTGCAACATTACATCATACTTCGTCATGGCTGATCACAACCGTAATAAATAGCTGTTCAACGATAATCAAACGCCCATGAGCAAAAACATTAAGACAAACAAAGTGATTCTAATGGAGAGATATGTAAACATTACTTTGCTTTCTAAAATACAAACGTAGTCTAGACGATGTAATTAAAATACAGACAGCAATAAAGACAACTGCCCATGGAAATAAAATGAGTCATACCTGGAAAAATGAAAAAACTGAAATAAAAACTAAAGGACTTGACGGTCCAATATGTTGGTGAAAGATGTCTCAACAGCTGTCCTCTCATTCTCCGATACTACGACTACCAGTAATGCCAATTTATAACAAGAGGAACTGGGACGTCGCGTCTTTGATTGGTCAGTGAAACCCTAACGTGTTACTCTACGGTGGTCATTGGACAGGGTTAAAATCGACGCCCTCTAGTTGTAAAGTAGTTTATTGACTTTTAAAGGCTGGTTATCGACCACACAATTTTATTCGGCATTAAAGTTTAAAACATGTATTTGATGGATTGTAAATATATTGTAAATTGATTCATCAAGTGATAAATGTTTTTAAATATTGCATGGAACATCGTGGGGATGTAAAACCTACCGGTAGTCTGAACTCCTGGGCTTTTTTTACAGACCAGAATGCCACCTCGTGGTGGTATTTAGAACATCAGTGCACTAATCGTTCAGTTTATGTAACCAAGTAACCTAGAAGAGTGGGCAGGCTACGTACGGTATGTACTCTGCAGACAAACCACCTGATACAGTTATTGTAAAGGATGGCCTCAAACAGAAATATTATTGTTAAATGTTTGCTACATATTTGAATCACTACAAGTAAATATATTAATAACACGTATTTCCCCAGTGTACTTCTGAATCAATTTGATGACACTTGAAATGTCCTTAGTGATAATTGAGACACTCTGGTTTTGCTCACATCCAACTTGTAGGGAAGTGAAGCAGCCTACATACAAACTATTAGTATTATTATTATTATTAGCTAATCAATTGGCTGTGAGTTTGTGGTAAGTTTATGTTGTGTTTTGTGGGAATGTGGGTGTGAAGGACTGGCCCACTGATTGCCTATGCATAATGCTGGTCTGTGTTAGCCATATAGAGGACAAGGACATGTTTTTTAATATTACAATGTGATGAGCTATGCTGCCCTCCAGAGCAAGCACCAGGGTCTGTGGCAGGGGGTTAAGCACTTGTCCACTTCTGATTATAGTAAGTGGCCTCTTCATAGCACAGCAGCAGGATCCCTCTAAAAGTGGGGACAGTGTGTCTTGCCGATGGTTTGGGGTCAGAGGGAGAAATGGACCACTAGCAGGTACTCCAGGTAAGGCTTAAACATTTTAATAATGAGGGCATATCCTTTATGAGTAGCTCCTGACCAATGTATGCTATCTATTATTTTGAACAGAACATCCCCTGGTAGTTATGCATTAAAATACAATTTATTGCATCCACAAGGTACAGTCTTTGCTAACCCACTGCCATTTCTTTACCTACATTGGGGGAGAAGTTAGCTTTTCTACTGTGCCATCTAATGGGCCCAGTGCCCCAGAACAGCTGATGATTTTGATGAGATGTCCTCGCTCAAAAACCTTGATCACAAATGTGTGTACTGATACTATTGGAGAATGTATGATTGTAAGACCAGTATTGTGTCCTGATGCAAAAAATGCATGCTAAGAGTTGTGTGTTAAACTACACATTTCATTTCAACATAACAGCAAAAATGAGCAGAGGGAACCAGGACAAGATGCTGCAATAATGTATCAGAAATGTTTTAAGTTTGGGCCTACATGACAGTTTGACTGACCAACTTTTTAACTGCCCGTATAAACTTCATCAGAAATCTCTCACAAAAAATTTTGAAAATCTGTGACCTACTACAAGCACTGTTGTCAGAAGTTGATAAACATACCATTTGGCAATTGTGTTTCAAACAATCAATGAACTGAGGTAGACGTTTTAAGTTTCGTGGGTAACTTAATCATGGAGCACAGTATACCTTCAAATACAGTAACATGCATAGTAACCGGTTTATCGGTTTATAACCTACAGAATAGTAGTTCTGTAGGTTATAAACCGATCTGTACATTTACTAACCAGACACTGGTTTCTAAGTCAGCATGTTGATACCACGGCCTGTGTTTGTATGGAGGAGCTTCCACTGAAGCTGAATTATCATATTGATAATAAAGAGCATACATGTCAGTTCTGCTATCTAAAAAAGTGGTGCTGTTTTAATTGCATTTATAATTCTTGCAAGATTATCACTTAAATTGCTGGTCACCCATTGTCTTTGGCTGTTGAGGTGTTAATTTAGTAGTTTTAAACTCCTTGGTTGATTTACAGTGCCCCCAGCACCCCCAGCACCAACATGAATACATCAATAAACCTGTGCAGATAAATCAAATCAATGTTTGTGTGATTCTGGTTTTAAACAAAATGGTAATTCTGGATACAAATCAAGGAGTGAAAGGTAGACTCAAGACGCATGATAGGAGTGCTACTGACAGACTGACCAGGAGTTTATTAGTAATAAAGCTAAAATAATAATTTATCACATATAATCTGAAGCAGCTCTCAAACTCTATGGTGATGTAATCAGATGTACTCAAGACCATTCAACTGTGTCAGTTCTGAGTGTTGACAATCAATATCTTATTCCATTGTAATACAAGCCTTATCTCTTTGATGTGACCCTATTATTCCACGATAGCATCGATAGCTAAAACACTTAAGAGTTACTGTTTGTTCATGAATAAAGCAAACCTCCCTTCCTTATCATTTAAATGTCAGATAAACCTATCACATCACATGTGTTAAGACCATCAGGAATGTCTGTGGAAGCTTGCATGTTATCTTATATCGGTTTTTCTATACCCACCTTCTGTTGCAAAATTTGACCTGTGTACTTTTTTATCAGTTTTGACTGCTATTTACACCTTCTTCACACTACATAAGAATGGTTCACTAGAAATGTGTGACCAGTATGCCATCTCTAACCAAACCAAACAGGTCGTTCAGTTCAGTCTGTTCAGGTTATGAAAGGATATTTCATTAAACAAAGAAGTGAAAGGTTTCTTATGTAAACCTCAATCCCATTGGCAAAGGCATTGAAAGTGAGAGGTGCTATTTTATTTATTTATTTATACTGACACATACAGTGATTTAAGTATATTGAAGTTCACTGTAATCCGTAGGGGATACTGTTATTCTAGAAAATAAAGACATATGTATATTGTACTGTACACAATTATCAGTAATAATGTGTGCCAGGTGGAGAGAAAACAGAGAACATGAGCAATGCCACTCGTGACACTAGGGGGCAGCACTTACCAACAACAAATCTTTGTTCATTTAACCAGATCATTGACGTTACCAAGGAGTCAAGGTGACATTTTTCCTTGTAACATATAGATTTTTGTTTATTGCATGGACCTATTCAGTAGAAAATAGAAAACAGCTTTTACAATTTGTCTGAAAATTGATTACATAATGTAATGCCTTATAGCATTATTCTCTTTGTAATTGTACATTTCCTGTAAGATGTAAATGGTCAAATAATTAAGGCCATTCCTAAACAAGACTGATATGACATAGCAACCACTACCAGACAACATCAATACATTTTTCAAACAGAACACTGTAATTATTATAATTAATAAATCAAGAAAAGAATGGCATGATTCAAAATGATGGTGGGTGACAATTATTTATAAAGTCATATTAAAATGTAATTTAACCAAAAGTACATATTAAAATTCACATCATTCACCTTTTTTTGCAATTCTTTACATATAATTTAGTTACAATAGCATTATAGGCTAGAAATATGCTTACGTCAGCAAGTGGTATATACTCAAATGTACCAAAAAAGTATCCGTTTTTGTAACCGGTGTAACACCACCCTCCACTCCAGTCAGGAGGATGTCAATCAAGCTCTGTCCAGTGAAGGCAGTCCTAAAACGTACTGAACAATATGTGTCCTTTTGAGCTGTTTCTAAATAAAAAAAACTCTAAAAGAAATATTTTTGTACACACATTTTTATGAATGCTTAACTATGAGATTTATAGTACCATATATGAGTATCATGATGAGATTATACATCAAGTTAGCAGAAGTCCCAAGAAACCTTCCGCCCAGAGTTAAGACCAATGGATCTCTGGTGCCCAGCTACCCGGTTATGATCATCTTCATAAATGAATGTCTGCATTACCCTACTACTTCGCCATGTGCAATGGTTTACACCAATTAGAATCTAACCTACTGTCCTGTGGTCCTCATATATCATCATGTCTGCTGCTCAACACACCATGGGACAACTGTCCACCTTAAAAATTAATAAGACTGACAATATGTTGGTCGCTATGCCAGCAATGCCCAGTGTGTCCTTTGTGACTCATCAGTCTAGCCGTAAATCAGGCCAGGATGGCCCTTAAGAGATGCTGTTCCTCTAAAGCTCCTTCAAAACACTTTATTTGAAGCATCAATAACCGACGGCTTTGCAATCACACTTGTTGACATGACGGTATGAAATACTGTTGGCTGTTGACAAATTAAAATTGGCAGAAAGACTACCTACCGAGGTCTTGGTGTCATACTACTATGTCTGTTGCTAAATATAATGTTGACAGACTGAGTAGGCTATAGTATTCAGACCTTAAATGCTTTAGTGCACATATCATTTGTCTCAGTGATTTTGTGTGAGTTTGCCAGTATCAGAGAGGTGATAGCGATGCAGTGTGACGTATCATGGGTTAGATTTAATCCGGCCTCGTTCCCCTTTGGGATAATAACTTTTTGCTCCATTCCCGGACTTGTCTGTCATCTTGACATGGCAATATCTCCCAACTCCACTGTTTCATAGTCGGTTTCATTTACTTCCAAACACCATTTCACACCCTGCTGGCTTTAACTAGGTATTATACAGCGTATGGGGAGTGTGCTGTAGATTGAATCATGACAGAGACAACAACATTTCTGGTGAAAAATAAGTGAATATTGTAAATGGTAGTCTGTAAAAAATGTGTTTTGTGCTGCGTTTTCCCCATGGCATCTTGAATTCATGTGAGATTAAAAATAATCCTGTACAGTTCTGTTCACTTCAGCAGCTTTTGTTGGATTTTCTGGATACAAAATGGACACTAAACATAATTTGCTAACACAATTTATCTTCTTTCATAAAATGAAAGACCATTATTAACATGAAGTTAATTAAATGTATTCACAAATGTGTCCACATGTGAATTAAATTATATCCTAAGAAATGACTCAACACCCTAAATCCCTAATACATAACTTGAACACACTGTTCTTCTTAGTTGCTGCACAATAGAGCACTAATAAGAAAGAAAACATGCATAGTATCTTTAATCAGAAGCTTGTGGTCTGTCATGTGTCTTTAGTAACTCATGGGTCATAAGATTAGAATGTGCTGCTATCTTGTGACATATCCTATGCACCTTTGCTGTCTTTTATTTGGGGAAGATATGCTTCTCTGGCTCTAACAATTATGCATTCATTTGATTTAATGATTTTGGTTTTTGTAGACACTTCAATAGCAATAAACCAAAGAATGAATACATTAATTATGCATGTGATGTCATTGACCGCGCCCCTGTCAGTATAAATATAGGACGCTATTTCATAAATGACGTGAAAGAGATTTAGCTAGTACAACCACACAGAAAGCTTTTGAAAGAGTTTTTGAAAACACTCTAAAATGATTAGTACAACTACACAATGTCAAACTAAAAATATGATCTCCAACAAGAGGGTGTTCCCCTGATGAAGGAGAAAAAGATATGATGCTCACCTGCAGGAGTCCTGGGCAATAAAGAGACTCACCAAGCCACCCTGGAAATGCAGAAGAAGGAAGAGCTGTTTAAGGAAGCATGTGATACTGCCCAGCAGGACAAAAAAGAAAATGTGGAAGCAGCTTTTCCTCTAAGGAAAGTGTATAACTCCTGGCGAAGGTGGAGGAGAGTCAGCAGGTACTAAATGAGAGTTGAAAAGAGACAAAAGAAGAGCTGTTTAAGGAGGAACTTGCAAAAGGAATATGACATTAACAAATAGATTGTGGAGGCAGCTTCTCCTCCAGGAGCAAAACACATTGCTGAAGGTGAAGGAGGAAGAGGCTCGCCAAGCCACAAAGGCACTGAAGGAGAAACAGCAGCTCTTTAAAGAACATCTCGGTCTTCAGGACTTAGCAACTTTCCAACAACAACTACAGTGTGTCATTCCATCAATATAACCAGTCATACAAACCCACTCCTCTTTGTTGAATGAATAGCAAGGATTGAGACTAGAGCAATGACCGTGGCATTTCAAAGAACATGATTTGGGTGATTTTGGCATGGTATTGTCCCAATCTGTTCCATAATTATGTCACCACAGTAACACATCAAACTCTTGATGTGGTGGCCCCATTACCATCACCACGTGACTGAGGTTACACTGCAGGCTGGTGTCAGTCAAGTCCACACCTCCAAGATGGACTTCTAGGTGGTTGGCATGGGTTGCTGGGGGCCGACTAGTCAATCTGCATGAGAGTAGAGTTTGCAACGCTATGGCAGGCCACCTGGGCAGGCATGGCTCAAATAGTTTGGTATCTAGAACATTATAGAGCAAATATATTCTCCAAATTTGAACATGATCTGTCACTGTCACTTACTACCTGCAGCGCAATAAGCTACACACATCCTCTAAGCTTTGTGTCTATGCTAGAGTTTATTCTACATCCTGTATTTTAAGGCACAGAAACAAAAATCCTACTATTTAGGTGAAAGCAGACCATTTAGCAATTTCTGGGTTATTTGTGCTGGGTTTTAATAATAATTACTGTCAATAAGAGTGTCAGATTATTGACCATAGACTGCTCTATTTATTATTATATTAATACATTACTTAAAAATTTTTAGAATAAAAAATGTTTTGTCTGAGATTATTAGAAACAGATATATTGCATCATTTATGTATACCCTAATTCCCTAAAGAATGCAGAGTTTGTCTCCAGGTATCACTTGATTTTTAAGCTATTTCCAAGGCGGTCTTGGCCAACGCCTATGGCATGATGGTGTGCCCTGCTGCCAAGGCTACTGACATATCTGAGCTGTTTATTAAGCGGATGACAACTCTATCAAGCGCCATAAGCGGGACCTCGTGCACGGGAGTTGTTTTGTTACTTTCCGGGAGGGTGTCATCAATCTTGCTGCCATGCTACTCTCTTGAGTTGTGGATGGCAGACATGATTCCCCTCTATGCCTGGCCTCTCCTCTCTTTCAGGCTGGAATAAGGCATGGTGAAGGCGTGGGGTTGGGGGGGTTGGGGGTTGAGGAGACAGGGAGACTTTCCCGAGAGAGTGCCTTTTCTTGACAGAGCAGAGCATTTGGACACCAGGGGTGAATACGATATATACTCCCATGCTCCCATATATATATATA
>JAODUG010000009.1:1989770-2003951 GCA_027564795.1 Aphredoderus sayanus
TCTCTCTGTCTCTCTCTCTCTGTCTCTCTCTCACTCTCCTCGCTGTTCTCTTCCTGTCTAATCACATGTCTCTCTCGCTCGGTCTGTCTGTCTCTCTCTCTCTCGGTCTGTCTGTCTGTCTGCCTGTCTCTCTCTCAGTGCTCCTCTCAGTGTTGTGTGGCGGTTATTGTTCATAGCTGGCCAAGGCAGTAAATACGCCGCACCCGCTCAGCCTGCGGACCCGGGGTGACCCTGCAACCTCCGTGGCGCTGACGCCTCTCCCAAGGTCTCTCCTTCCAAGGCCCCGTGTGATGCAGCGCTCTGGCGGCGGCGCAGGCCCACTAATTCACCGGCCTGCTAGATCGCCTGCCAGCAGCTATTGATTTTTGTTTCCCCAATCTCCAGGAGAGAAGGAAAGAAAAGATTAAAAACACTTTGTCAGTTTGGTGGGGAATAAGAATTCTGCGCAGGGGGATACCTATGAGGGCATGGGGTCAGGGCTGAGGCACTGTATGTCTTTATGGGTTTAACTGTTTCTAGACCGCATACTGTATGTCTCTCTCTGAGTCTCGCTCTCTTGCTTTCAAATGAGGGCCTTTTGTAGTACTTAGCTTTGTACTTAGCTTGGAACTGTGTATTTATGTAAAACGTCTACGTACTGCAGCTCTGTTCGGTAATGCATATTCTTAGTTTTGGCCATTTTCAACAGTCGGGTTATTCATAAGATGATCATTTGTAAACCAAGTTGTACTGAGTCTCCCGTCCCGCCTTCTGATTTTTAGTAATTCAGGAGAAACCATACAAGCTAATGTGCAGCGCTCTTAGTGTGATGCCAATACATTACCCCATCAGATTATGTTATGCTTCAACGGCCTGCAGCATTTCCTCCTTAGCGTTGAACCAGAGAGCAAGAAAGTTCCTCTACTGACATTAGGTGCGGTAATTCTGTGCTTTTCATGGGTAGCTTTACATTCTCAAATGAAATATTTATTCTTTTATGTCTTGGAGGTATATTTGAAATGTGATTTCAGACAAGGGTATGGTTCGACATCTCTTCAATATTTGATAAGCGCTTCACATCTAATACAGTAAATGTTTATCTGAAAATCTTTCTCTCATTTTTGTTTTACTGCTACTGTACATTTGGTCCAAAATCGACACACACATAGTAATGGTTGCATGTAAAGGAATTGCCTTTCTACATTATTTTATCTCAACAGGTTAACATCCTTAAGCTTAAACAATTGTGCGCGACCATCAGCCAGTGCACACTGAATCAGCTTGACTGCATGCCAGCCCCGAAGATAAAAGACTCTGAGCTGAGTACAGTAATCCT
This sequence comes from Aphredoderus sayanus, assembly GCA_027564795.1. Classification (NCBI taxonomy): domain Eukaryota; kingdom Metazoa; phylum Chordata; class Actinopteri; order Percopsiformes; family Aphredoderidae; genus Aphredoderus; species Aphredoderus sayanus. The sequence continues at coordinate 1,991,086 of JAODUG010000009.1, forward strand.
AAGAGAGCGGGTGGTCTGCTTGAAGGCATATCATTTTATTCCCTCATGAATATTCAAGTGCGAGCCTCAGCGTATGCAGATTAGGCGTGTCTGAACGGTGAACTCTCCAAACCAAATGCAAGCTTTGTTTGTGTCTTAGTGCGCCCTGCTGCGCCTCAAGCATGGAGACAATGAATTATAGGTGCAGATGCACGTGCACAAGAATGTGTGTGGGATGTTTCACTTGCTTGTTTGTCGTTGCTGAGGTGCATCCATGTTGGAGCGTTCATGCATGAATAGATTTGTGTGTGTGCGTGTGTGTGTGTGCGTGTGTGTGTGTGCGTGTGTGTAGGTATGTGAGTGTGTGTTTGCCAGATGCATGGTTTTGTCTTGTCCTGGCACGGTGCTCATCTCGCCAGATGTTCTCCTGTTTTATCATGCTCCTATTGCACCATGTTCTGGGAGTTATAGCAGCTCAGCATCACAGGGTTTCAACTTTCACTCGGTCTCCCCTCATTTTCAGCGAAAAGTCAACGCGACTTAAGTCAGTGTAAACATCATAGCTCTTTATATTTGGTTCCAGTTTAGCAATGGCTGCATGCCGAACCAGGAGAACAGCACGTAAATCCCCATAGCATACCCACAAACACATTAACACACATGCGTACAGTTGTAGGCTTCCCTACAGCATATACAGTACACAGTGCAAACCATCACATTTATTCCCTGATGATTCGCCCGTGATTTTCCACTTGCCACCCTTCTACAGGGAGGTCAGACTGCAGGGACCTCTTGGGAAGTCTAGACACTTCAGCAGACCGGCTGTTCGGTAACACCTTGTGATTTAAATCCCTGTCCTCTCACTATACGCCACTATCCTGAGATCATGCAAGACTGAATTAAGTCCATTACGCCACCCATCACACACACAGTAATAACCACACACTGTCAACCAACAAAGCGCTTGATATGGGAGTGGGCGAAATTCAGATTTATTCATTCCGAAATGAAGCATGCCCGATCGACGGAGGGACATCTCTCCACCATCTGTCAGCGTTGAAGCCACACGCGTCTGACACAGGGATTCATCCGTCTTGTCGCGTTTGACAGTCGGATTTTCCCGGCGCACTCCCACCAGGAGTCGCACGGGGATTTTGGAGACAGGCAAAAAAAAAATTTATAAAAAAAACAGTCGTTGACAAGGACCCGGCTCTTTATGAATGCAAATGAGTCTGGGAAAATTCACTGCGCAGCTAGTGGTCTCTGTGGCTCCGGGAATCGTCACATCTCCCCCCGCTAGGCACAAGCCCACGCTTTGCCAAGGGGTCTAAGAGCTTACAGGGGCCCTACAGCAAAAACATACACCCTTATGAAATAGGGCATGGAAATCCTGTGGCTCACACACTGGGAGTGCCCCCGCTGCCTGGTTTCTTTTCTTTGTAAATATGATAAGCCACTGCTTTTTCCCATGCCAGCAATGGAATCGATTGTGTTTTAGGATTTAGTGTAATGCATGTGTCTGTGTTAGTATGTGTGTGCGTGTGCGTGTGCATGTGTGTGTGTATAAACTTTCGTTTATACACCAGCATTGGGAAGGCATTGTAGTTGCCTCATAATCCAAATAACTTTTTTGTCCTTTATTTCCTTATTGACGATTGTAATTCCCCAATACTTACAAAAACTCTTTAAGCCCTTTCTAGATGACTGCAAACCACATGTATGTATTTGTATTCGTATGTGTGTGTGTTTGTGTCTGTGTCCATGTGTGTATACAGTACATGTGTGTGTTGTATCACAACACACACAGTTTGCTATTATTTTATCCTATTCCAAGGATACGTTAAATGCAACGTGGCAGGTCAAGCCTCCATATCAGTCATCCTTCACCCTGACCCAGCCACTGCACATACTGTACAGAGAACAAGCTATTCTAAAATAGGGCTCATTACCTACAAACTGTGGTGGAGATCTTAATATATTTTCTCTGAAACTCAAACATGATCCAAACTATTAAGGACAATTACTGTATGTTGACATAACAATTTGATGTAGCTTTACCAGCTTTAGATTTGTTTTATTTATCCCTTGCTCTTTTGTAACAGCTAATAGGCTACTGTATCTTATGGTTACTTGAGTGTGCCGTATTTCTAGATGGAGGTAGATTACTTAAGGCAGCAGTTCTTACATTTCTGAGTGACACATAAACCACTTATTTGGACAAATGTAATGACACATTCTGTACAATGACCAAGACTCATAAGAAATATAGAAATAAGAATAATATGACCCCTTGGGGGTCTCGGCTGCCACTATGAGAACTACACTGAACTAAGGCAGAGGCATGGCCTTGTAAATGCTGAGTCGACTCCTGTCCCTTAATCTACTTGGGCTTGATTAAACTTTAATTCATATTCCATCTTCTCCTAATGCTATAGCCACTGTGCTGCTATGTGCTTCTCAGTGGCCAGTGAGTAGTTTCAAGCTGAGACTGTGTCTCTCCTCTCTGCCCGGGCCCTACTTTATTCATGCCTGAGGGACACTAGGAGGCAAACACCTACATTTTTCATCAAGGTTACTTTCTGGAGAGATGTGCCATACAGTTTGTTCCTCCACACTCAATATCTTCCCGTCCCTCCATACGTTACAGTACCCTGCCCTGACCTGCAGCTCAAGAGGGCATTTGACCCCTGGGCTTGTTGCACAGGTGCTGGCTTGCATGTTTGACAGGCCTACATGCTTGAGTAACATGCTCGATCATTATAAAACTGTAGCAGTAGACATGAGAAAACACATGTTTTGATTTGTAGTCTGTTTTTGGTCCAATTACATTAGGAAATGTGTTAGTTGGAAGCCAAAAGGCAACATACAGAGGAACAGTGTTAATTTCCAACGCTGTTCATGTTGAAATTGTATTGGATACTAATATAATTTCAGTCCATATGGTTTAATAATTAGACCTCATCATAGACTCAAATACGTCTGGATATGTACAGTATATACAGTATAATGAATGATAAAATACAACGTTATGATATGGGTGGTCAATAACCTGATTAATCTGTATTGTTTTTTCCATATCCATGTACATGTTCCATGTACAGTACATGTTTATTAATAAGAACTCTTTTGATGATGTTGCTATCTATAAGTTAGTTCACACAGCTTGTGGGAATGCAACATATTTGACAGACTATTTGTGTCCTAGAAAAACATATCCCCAATTACTGTGAGAAAGCATATACTATTTATGAGAATGTTTTCCTCCGTCAGATTCATTTGCAATTGTAATCAAAACCCACTTATTCTTTCCTGCAATATTTTGAATGCTGCAGCGACATGTTGGGTTTCAGTAGAGGTAAATGTGCGATGCATGTATGTTTTTTCTCCCTTTTCATTGAGACTGAAATGCTGTTCGTCTACATTTTGAGTCAGACTCAAGAGCTTTTTTATTCTCTTCAGATTTTTTTTCTCAAAAGCATTGAATGACTGAGGTAATCTCAGATCACATGCATCCAATGGAAGAAAATTCTGACTTCACTGCCTAACAAAAAAATAAATTATTTTATATGATTTAATCAAAACTGATTTTAATACCAATCTCAAATATGTCTACCAAGTAACATGCAAGAGATAAAACAACTTGTTTTGTCAAAGTTTAAACTGAGACACAACACTGAGAACCAAATGTCAAAACATGTATATATTTGGTGTGCCATGAAGAATGACAGAATGCATATGGTACACACATTCCACTATAAGCTGTAGGAGTTGATAACTATAAACAACCTTCATGTTTTGATTATTTGGTGTCAATGTTGCAATGCTCTCCTGCAATGCCTGACCACCAATACCACCCTTGTTCCACATAACCTGCCCCTTGTGACAATTAAGGTCCTTTTCAACAAACTCATGGATCGATTTCACTTTGGCCATAAAAAAAAATGAAAGGAATCATTTGGAACTAGCGTTGGTCAAGCTTAAATATGCATCGAAAGCACACACCTAAACTATGTAAGTTAGGTAACTGAGTAAAAAGATAATCGCAATATTTGCTAAATATCTTCATGTTTTATAGCACCATTCAAGCTTACACAAACACCAGCATTTAGTTTACTGTAGGTAGCTATTACAAAAATACTGGCAATGGCAATATTATCTAAATTAACACCATCATATTTTATGTAGAGGTAATACAGTATGTTTTTACATTTAATTAACATGGTAGCCTATAGGCTACATTTGGGAAATTAATTAATTAACTTAATTATAATTAACTGCTGTTTATATGACAAAACATTGGTCATGCCATTATTTAAGTGTATTTATCACAATTCTTTTGCGTGAGTGTTGTATTTATTATTATTTTTAGTCATGTTTGATGGATGTGAATATTTACCTCTAAATTATAATCCTCGTGACAAGGAGTATTTTCTAAGCCTCAGCATGCCGTAGTGGGTTAGAGCTTTAGCGCCAGTCACAATTATTTATTAGGCTACATATTCTGTCTATCCATCACTATATTGCCACCCGGTCTGCTCCTCGTGTTAACGGTCACATCTCTTTATGTTTATTGCTGTGTCCCACCTTCCCGAGTAAGATGATTGACGTTTCTACAGAAGAGCGTGGTGGGACTTGCGCTCTTCTTCTCCAATCGTGGCTCAAGGGGCGGAGGCTTTTTTTATCTCGTACTCTGGTTATGAGTCAGTTGCTACACATAAGCGAAACAATAACAGTTGGTGTGTTACTTTGTGCTTTTAAGGTTAACGCTCGTAACTGTTGCGTGTTGGGCACGTCAAGCTTTCGAGGACGTCGGAAATGTTATAGCAGGAGAGCTACGCGCTACACTTTTAATCAGATTAGGATCCTTCAATGTTAAATCCTCTTTTTTACAGTAGCGGTGCAGGAGTGGCCAAAGCCAAAAGCAGCTATTCAGATCAGATTTCACCTAAACCAGCTGGGTAGAGCGAACAAGCTTTGTCAGTCTCTCTCCTCCCAAATCCAGAAAACCCCACTAAGGAAAAGAGAGTGTGTGGCGATTACAGAGTGGTGTGAGACGCAAAGGAATCCAAAGGAATTTCCGAGGATATATATGTTTTATTTTTTTATTTTTGTTTGCTATTAGTGAAAAAAAGTGTTTGTCAGTTGGAGGCGAGGTTGCAGATACCGTGGTCGAGGATGGACGAGCAGACTCGGTTGATGCACTCTCACGGAGTAGGCATGGCCGGACACCCTGGCCTGGCGCAGCATATGCAGGATGGCACGGCAGGGACGGACGGAGAGGGAAGAAAGCAGGACATCGGAGACATTTTACAGCAAATAATGACCATCACAGACCAAAGCCTAGACGAAGCACAGGCGAGGTGAGCTCACAAAAGAGTTGTAGCATGTAATATGAATCGAAAATATAATGTAGAAAAATACACTGTAACAATGGCATAATGAAGGAATTGCATTACAATGTGGTTTGTAATGATGCTCCCCCTAAATGAAAACAATTACGCCCACCTATACTAAGTGTCATTACGCAAAGGATGAAGACCTGGTGAACTTGCCAAAACCACATTTTATTTAGTGAAGCAACTTTACATAGGGGTTGTTATCATGTGAAATATGAATTGCCTGATTATTGGATAAGTGAATTTTCTATAGGCTAAGCCTTGTGTAAACTGTAGCCTATTGCAGCATGACACTTCAGCGTTCAACATATTCACCTTGTGTAGGCTATTACAGAGAAGCAATATATTGAATAGAGAATTCTCATGAATGTTTGATTCTTCCCAAAAATATTAATAATTAAATTCCCAAAACATTGTTGCAGGATTTCTTTTATGTTCCTGATAACTTTTAATATCTACTTGCTTCCTCGTTGTATATGTTGTCATATAAATACAAACTGTTAATACCAAGACCAAAAATAAAAAATAAAATAATGTATTAAAGTATTCTCTGAATCTTTCATGTTAATCGGTATTAAACCTATAAATACATATCCTTGCAGATGAATAGCTCATCACATTATATATTCTATTATTGTAATTGACATTTTATTGAATTGTAGTGGTGTTCTTTTTTTAAGGAAACATGCACTGAATTGCCACAGAATGAAACCTGCCCTCTTCAATGTCTTATGTGAAATAAAGGAGAAAACAGGTAAGATACAGTAATATATATATTGTTTTATTATGACTGCAGCATGTACAGTAGCACATTTTCAGATTTTGTGCTTGTCATTTATGCCACATGATGATGGCATCCCTCTGCCATCCACTTTATGTTACCATACCAAGTCCATGCAGTAGCTCCTCTCTTTTATAAAGGAGTTTTTCAAAATATAGACCAACAAACAATTACACAAAAAAGTGGCATTGCACTGCTGAGTGTTTATTTGGCAGAGATTCTCCAGGGAAGTTAGCCTGACTGACAAAGGTCAGACAACACCACTATGAAGGAGCCTGTCACTGAATGAGGTGCTGTCATTGGACAGAGGTGTTGTCATGCCTAAATTAGAGCCTTCGTGGGCTTGGATTTCTCAGCCTTGATTCTCATGTTTTCCTTGGCTGAGTTTGACAGTGTTTGTTAAAGTGAGCTGTTCTACATGCAGAGGCAGGTCAACCAGATTTTCTGTTTATATTTTTAGTGAGGGCCAAAGTCATGAAAGGGGATGTATGAGTTATTGTGCACTTAAGGGCACATTAAAAGAAGCATGATGAAAGCCTTGGTATATAATCAGAAGGACATGTAAGAATCCTGTTTAAGAGATGGCCTTTAAAGAGAGAGTAAAATAAGATTGTCTGGTATAAACTAGCTAACTTCAAAGCACCATTATAGTCATAACCGACAGACTATGTACACATAGCAAAGTAGCAAAGTCATAGTATTTTTTAAATGTTATATACTTAAATGCAATATGCTACTAGATAGTAATAAACTGTCAGAAATAAACACAGAACTGGTAATGATACGATACAACTTATATCTTATAATTATCCATTAAGAATTACTGGTTGACATTTTTATTTCTGTGAGTCACATTCTGGCAAGTCATTTCAAAAAGGACGGGGTCTTAGCACAGGCATTGGTATTTTCACCAGCATGTGGAGAGGTTAAAAAGCCCAGCCTGTCGATATTGGAGGCTATTTCTAAATTGCATGCTCAGAAAAGTGACAAAGTAATGCCTGGCTCTTTGTAAAACGTCTGGCGTCTCTCTGGGTTCAACAAGAGTTCATTTCCAAAAGAAAGAACAAAGTAAGTTGGACCATCTCCTGCCCCCCAGCCCCCCACACACCTCTGCTTTCTTCCCACCATTCTTGGAAAAGAAAGCCAAGAATGTTTTACTAATCTCATCTTGCCCTGCAGAAGCCCTCAGTGTAGGACCAAGCTTGCTGTTGGATATTTTCACAACATACAGTACAATGGTATTTTCAATTAATGCCTTTATAAAAAAACATTCATCTTGTTTTGCAATAGAATGACAGCTTTTGTTGAAAATAAACAATAGTATAATTACAAAATCTGATAGGGTTTAATTTCTTATTTTGTATAGTTGCCCAACAAATAGTAGATACTAATGTATTGGAAGTCTAGTGTGAAACCTACAGTAAGGGGTTTCATTAATGAAACCCCAAATGCACTTCCCCTAATATTTGTAATTTTGGCTGCATCTTTGCATGTAGCGGATATGTGCAGACCAAACTAAAAACCCTTTCACTGCAATGACAGTGAAAATGACTCAAGCCTTCACCATGGCATTTACAGCCGAATGTGCTGAGTGCTGTGTATGCGCGCAGAGAACAGCCTGTAATTTGTCAGGTCTATTTTATATTCTTTATAAAGAGTCAGCTTCCTCTCACTTTTACATTGTTGCTGCCGGCATCTCTTGGACGACTTGCAGCAAGGGGTCGACGACTGCAAAATCCTCCGACACGATAAAGCTGGCTTTGCCATCTATTCTTCTACATCACATATTCCCCCTGTATTCCAGACACAAAAACATGACACATGCTATATTCTATAGCAGTGAAAACAGGCATTACAAATCTTTGCACATCTTTTTTAGGGCTCATCAAGATCCAAAGTGGTTGAACGCTGCTATAGCCAATAGTCCTTTAGTGTGGCTGTGTGTGCTGCATGTACTGTACGCTAGTAATTACCCTCCACATAGCTGGTGGGTGTGGCAGTGTTAGATGTTGCTGCGATGGAGAGCGACCAGCAAAGAAGTATGAGAGCCTATCCGTAGAAGAGAGCGCTAGCCTTAACCTTTGACCCCACTCACCTACCCCCAGTTTATTTGTCATGTTTCTTGTCACGGTGTGGCGTATGTAACAAGCTACAGCAGGCAGCTTTGCTACCCTGGCTCTGGAAAACCAGAGGTGGAGGATAATGTTACTACTTACAGCTCACCAGTCCTGCAGCCCTGTTTACCACCCCAGCCTGTCCCTTGTCATAGTTGCATTTTGGTTTCCCAGGACTATTAACTATGTTACGGAAGTTGCTAACAGCACTTACAAATGCTTTCCTTTGTTTGCGCCACATCCCCGTGAAGAGACTTGGAGAGCGTCTTGCTTTCTGTGGAACCATTGTGGCAATGGGAGCTGGCACGTACAGGTTGACTGAGTAAGAGAAGCCAGACTCCAAGTCAGTGTTTCTAGGTGTCAGATTTCAAGCCCAGTCTTTCTCTCTCTCTCTCTTCCTCTACCCCCCCACCCCCCGCCTCCCCTCTGTGTTGGCCTGGCTGGGACTGTTTCACCAGTCTGTGTCAACACACACATTACTCCCATGCAGGCTTGGGTCAAACAGAGAGCTTCTGCATGACTAATGTGATCAGATGGATTAATGTGTTCGAGCGCTTGAACTTATCAAAACTAGAGGCCTGCCCCTGCCCCATCTAACCCCTGCCCTCTGGCCTGGCCTGCTAATTTGACACATACTCTGCAATTGGCAAACTCACTTGAAAACAAACCGGCCTACAGTATTTGTATTTATTTTGCAACGTGTACAGGGGCATAGGCTATAGAGCAAAATAGCATGCCTCTTTCCAGTCGCACCAAGCAACAGCATTTTTATTCTGATGACGGCGCTGAAAATAAAGTGTTGCCACACTTGAATTATTTCTGGAGGTGAACAGAGATATAATGTCAAATTGCTATTCGTAGTGTTTTCTCTTGCATCATCAACATCAAACAGTGGCGGAGGTAGTCTAGTTTCCCACGGAGAGGTGGCTAAGCTGGCTGCTATGGCTCCCAGTGCTGTTGTTTTTCAGTATTTAATTGACATGGCTGTCCATGATGAGTTCAGGGGTTAGTGTTGCCTCTCTTTGTTACTCTCCTCTCATCTCCAGTGACAGATGGAGGCATTAGTCTCCAATGTGGCGCTGTCCTGAAACTAATGGCTATGTCCTTGGCTTCCCTGCGCTAGCTCCGAGACTGTATATCTGTCCCCAGCCTGGAAGTGCAGAAGCAGCAGTTTATCCGCCATGTTTTAGTTTCCACTGAAATAGGACTGAAAACAGGTCCCACTCTGTTCTCTCATAAATAACGCTTAAATAAATAACTTTTTGAACATTTCTCAAGTTTTCCCTTCGAATATGTGGCTTCAGTTAGATTTTTAGTATGGCAGAGCCCTCCACAACTACTGTAGTAAGGTTAATCCAGTTAACTAATAAAGTAATCAACGTTTTTACATGCGAAGTCATGAGGAAAAAGTGGTGCTGATTACAGAAACAACATTTTAAGCTAATAAAGCATTATGAAAATATACTACTGACAAGGTATTCTTCGTGTCTGCTACATGTAGACCTGCTACCACAATGCCACCACATTGACAGCACAAACAGACACACTTCAGAAACAACATGTGGCAGCAAGTGTTTTTGCTGTTCCCTGTCCTCTGATATAAACTCAAGGCAATTAGGACAGCTAATAAATTATGCAAATGTTGAGTGGCTTAATTGAGACATGTTAATCATGTTTTAAGAGGCTAATTACAGCCCTGTATATCTGAGGTGGGAGTAGTAATTAGCTGTGATAACAGGTCTGGCTGTCCAACAGACACATTTTGTGTGTGTGTGTGTGAGTTCGTGTGTGTGCGTGTGTGTGCGCGCGCGCGTGCACATGCATGGGTGTAGGTGGTCTAGATACAGTTTGCAAGACCCTATGTTTATTATATGTTTTTTAGTCTCACAGATAATAGGCCTAACCATTTCCTAGTTCACAGTTAAATGTTTGTTTATTTAACATGTTTATGTCATGTTTTTAAACATGTCACCTTCAAGTAGGGCATAAAAGGGAAGATAATTCTGTTGACCTACTCACCAAAAATATGAACACAATGTCATCTCTAGCTATGCTATAGTCCTTGTTTACAGCATTTCAATTTAGTTATCTGATACAGCATTTCTGGCCATTCTGCAAACTGGGCTCTTATAAAAGGCTTTGTTCTTAGTTTTCTGACAGAGATCATATTCAAATCCATTACACTAAGAATGCCTTCCCACTTATCGAATATAAAATTGCTTTAGAGAGGAAATTTGCTCTATAGCAGAGTGGAGTTTCTTTTTTATCTGATGTTTGTCTCTGAAGCAGCTAGCTTTTAGTATTTACAAACAGCTCCAGTGGCATTATTGCAGTCACAATTGCCTTAGCCATTGTGTCTCTTATTGGTACCATTTGGATTTGATTGGATTTTTCAGCAGTCGTGTGGAATTGCCTTGTGCTGTATTGCCAACAAATGCACATATGCTAATGTAATGAAACACCTGATGTTACATGATTCCAAATTCTTCCTTTCTTCGTTTCCTCTTCCTTATTTAATTCAATTGACTTGACCTGCACCTAAAAACTCACAATATTTTTCAAATGTGGTACTTTCTGTAGAGTTAAATGTTTTATTGAGGTGTAATTAAAATGATTGCTTGCTTTTATTGCTTATAAAACATCAAATAGGTTTGGCCATTTTTATTTCAGACCTGAGAAACTCTTTTTCTTTAACCACCCAGAGTGTCACCTTTTGCTTTGACATTTTCTTGGGAGACTTAACAACGGTGGTTGCCCTGGCAGTTGATAACCTCCCTGGCTGACTTAGTAAAAATGACATAAATTAATACATGCTGTTTAAACGGGACTAAGATTAATGGTTGCCTTTCGCAGCAGCTTAGATCCGCTGTCAGTTGCTGCTGGCTGCCCAGATGGAATCAACACCAATCAATGAGGCTACCCCCACTTTCCACTGAATACCTGCTTGGGATGTTGAAAAGACATATAAATTGTACTGTTAATACTGCTGGCTGTTGCTGTTAGAATAAGAATAAGAATAAAAATAATAAGAAGAATAATTATATTATTATAATACTAATAATAATATATTTCAAAATGTCTTAATATAATACACAAATAAAAATGCAATACATTATAACAATAACATAACAATGCATTAATGAACTGAATCAATACTACAGCAATTGTAGTGTAAAGGTGTTTTGTCTTGGCAGAATGGGCTGCACTGCCCTGTACAAACAAGTAGGCATATGCTATATTACTATATAAGGTGGAATGTTCAATCAGGTGCCACCGTAGTATAGGGAAGAGCAGTGAAGCTGATGGCTCTGTAGTGATTGGATGTTTCAATTACTGATAGTAATGCCTTGGTGTAGTGACTCATGCAGTGCAGATAGCACCATTTATTTTAATCAGGACAGGGGAGAGATGGGTGTAGATGTGTCTCCCTCATTGCAGAGTAGTTTCACATTCAGATGCATTGGAGTGCGCTCTCTTTTTACCCCCCTACCCCCAGTCCTTTTCCTCCCCTCATTTTGCCTCTCTCACACACAAGTACAGACACGCACACACACACACACACACACACACACACACACACACAGACACACACACACAACGCACATTCAAACATGCTCAGGTGGATTCAGATTGGTTGAGAGGTTGCCGTGGGTAACGCATAACGACAAGGCACTCTCTCGGCGAGCTATTCTAATTTATGTTAATAAACCTTGCTGTTGCAGTGAGAGACAAAGGGGCCACAGATGAGTCTCGGTAACCTCAGCACCTTCGCTGGGAGGAGAGGCAAAGACAAAGAAAGACCTCAGCAGAAGGGAAGAGATATTGAACTGTAGAGACAAAATACTGCCCTTGACAAAGAGAGAGAAACAAAGAGCTGATAAATGTAGCCGCACAGTTGTTTTTGTGGTGACAAACATCGGCCCGATGCTGTGAATCGTTACTGTCACGCAGCCTATCTACAATCTGTGTATGCATCTGTGTGTGCGTGTTCTATTGTGTTGGTGGCCGGGTTGGGGCAGAAATATGCAGGTGGTCTTCTGGGATTGCTGGTACTAATTCGGTAAGGGCTACGGGGACACAGGGTGCAGTGGTTTTGGATCACTTCCCCGGGCAGACGTGACTCGCTAGGTAGCGTTTAGCACAGCAGGGTGAGCATGCTAGCAGAGGTCAGAGCGTTGCTGGGTGACTTGGCAGAAGAAAGGCCATTTCAGGGCGCCAGATAAGGGGCTTAACACTGCCCTCAGTAGTAAGTTGTTTTTGCTGAATCAGGCCGAGGCAGGAACATTTATCCTAAAATTAATGGATGAGGCGATCACCCAAAGCTGTGATACAGTCTATTAAAATGTTTCTATTTGTCAGATGCGATAAACCATTTTCATACCAAAAAAAGAAATATATATATTATATGAAATGGCTAAGATAACTGGTATCCAATGGAAAGATACAGTATCTTTAAAAACGTTTAGTGAATCACTTGTACTTTGTGTGTTTTATGAAAGTGCTTTGATCTCTCTCTCTCTCTCTCTCTCTCTCTCTCTCTCTCTCTCTCTCTCTCTCTCTCTTTCTCTCTCTATCTGTGTTATATCAACGCAAGGA
>JAODUG010000009.1:2010234-2029905 GCA_027564795.1 Aphredoderus sayanus
CTCTCTCTCTCTCTCTCCCTGTCTCTGTCTGTCTCTCTCTCTCTCTCCCTGTCTCTCTCTCTCTCCCCCTCTCTCTCTCTCTCTCTCTCTCTCTCTCTCTCTGTAATGAGAATCCTTCTCTAATTGAGGGAGCCGCGGTGCGCTGGCCGAGGGCGGCAGGGTTAGCTTGCGATACGGGCTACGTGACCGCTATGCTGATGGAGGTGGCAGATCAATAATTTAGGCCCTGACCTTAATGGTGGCGTTAAAACGCTCATTCCTCTGGAGTCTGGAGGCCTTAAAGGCACAGCGACGTGGAGAGAAAGCCAAAGAAAAGCCGGCAGAATGTGGAGGTGGAGAGGGGATGGGGGGTGTGGGGGGAGGCAGATAAGAGGAGAGGGGAGATGGGAAGAGAGAAAGCGAGTGCATTTATAGTCCATGGACAGGGGGGGGGGGGGGATCATGAGTGATATTCTCCCTGCATCCGATCTACATTCATACTCTCACATTGTCACCAGCATTCATCCTCTTAGTATCTATATGAATGCCATAAGCTTTTCCTTGCCTGTGTTTGATATCAGCCTGTAATCCTTTTTTCATGAGAAATCCCATCCTCGCTGATGTGCGGCATGCATCGTGGACAGCCCAGACACCAGGAGTGAACAAAGAGCGCGGTAACGAGTGGGTTTAATCTGGTTCCGGGCTTGTTTTCTGCTCCTAGCTCGGGGCCATCCGCATTGAAAAATTCGGACAGTCATCGATTTGATTCTGAGGGACATTAACGTCAAGGCCCCGCACGTCTCTCGTGAGTCCCTACCAGCCTGATGGCAGGATGCGACCATCTCAGCTCTCACCCCTGCTCCTCCCCACCCAGCTCACCCTTAGGGGATGATATATTAGATATAACCAATTCAATTTTATGCAGCCAAGACAGACGCCCTGGGGACATAAACACACACATTTTTAATACACTCCTCACCAGGAAGCCAGAAGCCCGTTGGCTGGCCCGGGTCTCCTCTCACACTCAATTATTAATGTAAGGGCCATAGTGGCTTAATTAAATAATAAAGACGGGGATCGCTGCGAAGGAATGGAACGAGGACGTGTCGAAAATGAAAAAGGTGTCTTCGTGGAACATGTCACGTCCCAATAACGTTTTGTGTGCCTGCTTGTGTAGGCTCATTTGTATATTTCAATCTGTCAGAATCAGTTGATGCAATTGTTTTGGTCACCTTGGCTTTGATATTTGTATTTGGATGTCTGTGCCTCTACGTGAGCGATAAAACCAATAAAAATATCTGGAATTCATGTTATAAGAATGTGTGGATAAGAATGATTTGGTAAATCCATAATTTACTAAAATAAAAAAAGGTAAGTTCCACTAAATTCCAGAATCTACTCATAAATCAGTTACCCTTAGATTTTGATCAGACACCGGGTTGTGATACTCAGCTCCATAAAGAGAATTATTTCCTCAGATTATGGATTCCTGCCTCTTCAAGGGCAAGCCAGAGGAAGCACTCTGTCTCCGACGTGATGAAATGTGGCGTTATCTTTTACTTTGTTTCATTAGATTCACTGGAGATTACACACTCTATCCTCAAAGACGGGATTGTCTAGCTCGGGAAGATGAGAGATTCTCTTGCTCGGGGGCAAACGTATTTCCAGCTACCATCCCTGGCTCATTTCTAGAGTTCATGTCTGTTTTAACTTGTAATTAATTATTCAAATTCATTTTGAAACAGACATTATATTTTGAGTGGCTTGTGAAAGGCAAAAGCCTTTTTTTTTCTCTTACTAATGGCAAAGTGAGCTCCACCATTAGATTGAAAAATAGGCCCATTGTGTGTGTTGACTTGGTGGTGTACTGCGATGAAGGATTGCGACAAACTCAAGTGTTTAAATCGGCGAATTGAAATTAATGCCCTCTCAAAGCCAAGCTTGCTGACAATACATTAAAGCTAATACTCCGGTGAGGTCGAACAAATGTTTGTTTATACACATGAAACAGAGGGGAAGAATGAAATGATTGGATTTTGCCACTGTACACACTCGAAACAAATAGGAGCACTATGAGGTGTGAGTACTGTGAATGTCCTTTTCTGGAAGTAGGTCATCTTTTTTGATATTCTTATTACATGGGTTCATTACTGTATATATGGTTTTATTTTTCATAGTTCTTTCTTTTTTTGTACAGTCGAGCACTGATAGGGTCATTTCACGTCTTTTTTGGATGCATCTTTAATGTATTTTCTCTTGCGGTGACACATTAAGACACTTTCAAAGGTCATGTCTCAAGTCTATCTTGTCACATCACTTATTCAGTCTGGTTTTATTTATTCATGCTACTTTTTGTTTTCAATAATTGAACACAGTGAAATGTTTCTTTTATATTGCCGTAAAGTGCTTGCAAGGGATGTTGATGTTTTCAAAACCTGTGTTTTTATGCGGCCGGGATTTCTCCATGTTAGCCTGAGCTTTTTGTCAGTAAACGCTGGCATTTGTATCGACTGAAATTATCCCTCATTTCCAGTGCCACTAAGGAGGACCTCTGAGAGGCCAGGTGGAGAGGCAGAGCGTGTAAGAGGCTCTTTTTGTGCTTTTTCGTTTTCCTTTAGAATTTACTGCCGATGACGGAGAGTGGTATTTATTTTCCTCAGACTCTGCTCCGCTATCCTGGAGTTGGCAGAGTGATTTTGTAGAATAGAAACATTATAGACTGTTAGTGTCAAAGTGTTAAATGTGATGTATAGAGCTGGGAGTTTCAGTGGGGGAGGGGGGCGGGGGTGAGTGGTGGTGGCGGGGGGTGGTAAAGAGGTGAGCACTGCCAGCCATGACTGCAGCAAGGTGCTCATGGGAGAGGAGAGTCAGCCACCATGTGAGAGATGGCAGGGTAATGTGGCGGTGGGGTGGGGGGGGGGGGGGGGATGTGGGAGGTAATGGCGTTGAGCAGCCCCCTGGAACAGAGGGCAGATCATTAGGGGCTGCCGCGCCATGCTCTCCGTTTACCCCATCTCTGCCATCGGCCCCTGTCAGGGCCGGGAGGGGCAGACACACATTGTGTTTGTGTAGCTTACGATGACAGCAGCGCATCGCTAACGCCGCTCCAAGGGGGGCGATAGTGATCTTTTGAGATTTGACACCTCCCTTACTGGGATGGATCGACGGTGGCTTGGCCTGGCTTGCCTGGGCCTGGCTTGGCTTGGCAGATATAAACACTGTAGTGTTGCTGTTTCCTTTTCAGAGCTTGACCAGACCGTGTAAGTCATGTTTGGAACCGCACAGTTATAGAAACGTCTCCTATGACCTAGCTTGTAACAACAGTTACTGTAGGTTTACACTATTCTCGTAATTTTTAGAGAGAGTGTGGGTGAAAAGATGTGTGAAATAGTCCCCTATTCCACTTTACTGCACATTTAAATACATCAAACATCCAAATATTTCAATAGTGAAATAGTGAAGGCTAAACCCATTTGTTTTTCTTATATAGAAACATGTGAAAACGTTAATTGAGGGGAAAGAGAGATGGCACTCTGTCTGTGACCTATGTTAGAAATAAAGGTGTGCCCTGTGCATCCACAAGGAATCCTCAGGACCCGGTTAACAGCACTTTGAGCTGTCGGTCGATTTTTGCCCTGGTGAGCCGCCAGCCCTGCGTGACAGAGAAGATTGGGCGTCATTAAGGCCTACACTCTATCTGCTGTCTGGGGGTGTGTGTGTGAAATGGTTTTTTTTGCTGCTGCCAGAAGCACAGCAAGGGCTTGTGTATCTCCATTGTTCTTCTGAAATCTCCAAACAAGGCCTGCGCCGTGGACACAGCGTTTGCACCTTGTAATATTATCATGTCATGTTGTAATGCCATTTTTTCCTGTGTTGCACTGATTTTACAGATGAATTCTCTCCCTGCTTCAGTTTTGTATGTCCGACCTGATTCCTCTGGCTGTAGGTAGCCTGGGAAGTCGCTTCTTGAACAGTGTTAACATATGCTGTGTCTCTGTCAAACAAAAACATGAGAGATGTGACTATACCAATAAAACTGAGCAATTATTCCCAAATGTTCAAATACATTTTGTATTGGCCAATTCAGTTGAATAACATGTTATTGCATTAAAGGGATGCTGTGATTTTTGCATTGCATTTCCAAGATTGCTATATACATAGAGACCGTTAGGATACCTTTATGACATTTTAGACTAAAATGTGATAAATAGTTTGTGCAGACTGAAACATGATTTACGTTTATTTATAAATTCATGTATTTATTTCTTCAACAGTTGAGACCTGTCTTGAAAACATTTCTGTTGTGATATCAAATCACTTGGCAAAGAATGCGAGTTATTGTAACTGTGGCTGCTGGGGGTTGTTTTAAATCATTGTTTTAATTATATCTTGTGTTCCCCCAAGGTCAATTTACCACTGAAGCCTTACCTTTAAATTTTAAATGCAAAATATTTCTGGTTTGTGTTGGTATGCATTGGTTAGAAACCCTATTTGGTCAGCTGCCTTTTTTAAATGAGCTTAACATTTCAATATCAAATGTAACATATTTGGAATGTTGATATTATATGTAGGTGTCTAACTACAGTATAGTGTTAGTATGCATTGGATATAAACTCTATTTCAGGTTATGGATGAGCTGCCTCTTAAAAAAATCTCTCCCAGACAGACAGAGAT
The DNA here is from genome assembly GCA_027564795.1 of Aphredoderus sayanus. Lineage (NCBI taxonomy): Eukaryota > Metazoa > Chordata > Actinopteri > Percopsiformes > Aphredoderidae > Aphredoderus > Aphredoderus sayanus. The sequence goes on from JAODUG010000009.1 coordinate 2,014,888, forward strand.
AGAGAGGCTGAGAGAGAGAAAAGGAAAGGCAGAGAAAGAGGTCCTGGCCTCCTTCTCTATGTAATTAAAAGGGGGTGTCTGTCAGGGCGGCTGCTGCTTTGTGTGGCCCCATATGTTTGGCTGCTGATACAGGGTGGATTATTCTGTTTGGAAGGCTGATAGCAGGCTGTTTATAACCTTGGCACAGGCTGTTGCCTAATCTGGCAGCAGCACATCTCTCCCCACCTCCCATCACCCAAATTCTCATAGAAAACCATATTCACTATTTTGTCACCACTGGGGAAATAGTCCTGATGCAAAAAGACTGCTGTGATCTACCTACAGTATATCCCCCTTATCCTCCCATGTGGCCTATAAGTACCATGTTGACATTATTGTTTTGCACCCATGCATATAGGTTAACAGATTTACTGTAGACTCACTCAAAGCTGAATAAACCTGGCCATAAACTATGTGTAGCTAGTGTAGCTACAATTTACAAAGAGTTTGTTGTTTTAGATTTCATTTAGTTTTGTGTTTTATCAAGTGCGTGCACAGCTTTTTTTGGTGCGCGTCTTCAATTTTTCCTTTTATTGCATTCCATTTTCTTTTCGTTGGCTGATTAATTGAGTCTTTTGTCTCAGGCTGTTGTCTCAGAAGACATTGTCATCATAGTTTCTTTCTCATGGCTGTGTGAGTCATCATTTTAATGTTGCTACTGCAGAGTGCTTTGTGATTTCTAGTCTTTTGCTTTTGTGAATTTTTCAATAGCTTCAATTCATTTTTAATTTGAATAACTTAATTATACCTTTCTTCAGCTAACGGGAGTGCAGTTTTAGCAGAATAACAATAGTTCTCCAACCAAGAAGTCATATATATCAATTAAAAAAATGAATCCTGTATAGTTTTCAACCAATACTATACATTTTGGAAAGTTTGAACCTCCTTTAAGCTTTATTTTCATTAAGTCTTTAACAGATTTGAAAACACTATGCTATGCATGGATGGAGGCTAAGCTACTCTCCACCATGCGCTCTCCAAGTATGCCTGATAAATATATCTATCAAATACGATATATACTGTATATATATTAACCTGGCTCTCATAACCACTGTTTCGGCAGACGTTTTAGAGGCAGGAATAACAGTAGGAATGGTTGCAAATCGTTCGCGCTACAGGCATATCAAAATTTCACATCTATGAAATTGTGTCTGAATTGATTCCAAGAAAGGAGAAAACGTGAAAGAACAGTGAAGGGACTGTGTGTGGTGCAGGGCTGTTGAAGGAGAACACCAGCCCTCAATGATAAAGCACCTGATAGTATGATGAAATAAAAGGCGAAACATTTGAAATAATCTGCTTATTGTGAACATAAGCTATATCGTAATTTCGAGTAGCTGTTTTACTGACACAATGTGAGTGTTAGTTAACGAGCACAATGTGCATTGAACATTGGGCCAGGTCAGCTAAAAATCAAATATGGAAATCTAACGTAGGCTAGTGGTAAAGGTGGGTTGGATGCTATCATGCCAGGCCCACCTCCAAATCATCACTGAAGAAGCTGCCTACATACCACCTGCTCCTTGTTGCTCTCCTCACTCGCAGTTGCTTTGGATCAAAGCAACCTAATTGCAAACCTAAATCCATACATTACTACAAAACGCGCTATTCTCCTATTGAGTGTTTTACGACAATGAACGCTCAGTCCAAATTAGCGTGCACTGCGTACGAGTCGCTCCTGGCGGTGCACGCGTGCGTATCGAGGACCCTTAACCAGCCACACCACAGGGAAAAGGCTGTGCTCCGAGCGGCAGGAGAGGAGAACTGTCAACCTGTCACATTTCTCCCCCCCACCCCCTCCCACACCCCCGATAAATTAAAGTTACACACTGTGCGTGTTGTAGCGGTGGAAGGCTGCTCTGCAAAGCCCTTCTCTCCCCGGGTCTCAGGAGATGGCAGGCAACTAGGTCAGACTGATAATGTAATCCGCTGACTGGATCCTCAACCTACTACATCCGGTGTGAAGAGGGACAAAAACACATGACAGTTGGAGAAGGAAAATAGTTATGTGCACCTTGACTTAGCATTGAAAGGGTTTGGTATGAATATACTATATACGTTTTGTGCTTATGTATGTTGTGTTGTGTGTGTGTGTGTGTGCGTGTGCATGCCGGTGATTATTCCAAAGACAGAAACCGCATTAATCCACCATACCCTCCTCATAGGGGAATTTCATTTACACAAGTAACCGCTTACACATTCTTGTTTCACCACGTACCGCACCGTACAGCCAATACAAAATAGTACCATCACAGCAGCTGTTGGTGAGAGAGATAGACAGAGAGAGTGAGAGAGAGAGAGAGAGAGAGAGAGAGAGAGAGAGAGAGAGAGAGAGAGAGCGGGGCGAGGACAAGTTCCCTGCCTCAGCAAAGTGCATTTTCATTTCCATGCAGTATTCCAGAGAGTACCGTGGGCCCACTGTGACAAGTCTGCCTCCCTGCAGGTGTGGAACTCAAGCGGAGCCTATAAATAGCCCCGGCAGCTGGGGAGCAGTGCACGCTGTAGTGAGGGAGGGAGGGGGCTGGGGAGGGGGAAGGGGTGGTCCAGCTGTAGAGGCAGGTGTGTAGAGGCTGACCAACGGAATACGGCTGATATCTCCTGCCAGTGGTCGGCGTACGAGTGGGGCAGGGGCATGTTCTTGAACGGGAGTCTCCAAGGATTGTTGGGGGATACGCGTGCATCGCGCATCTGTAGCTAATAAAAGAACATTAGTGAGTTATTGAGGTATATATAGAAGAAGAGATGGATGTGTGCTTGTAGTTGTTGATGTGGTTTTCTCCATATAATTCTGTTTTCACATTTAATAGTTTCAGTTTGGGGCAGATCAGGAAGCAGAGCACAATTCCTCCTGGACCAAGCCAGGTACAGGCTTGATGCTAGATTAGTGTTACACTATCTGTATAATAGGCAGAGCGCACACACACACACGCGCGCACACACACACACGCACACACGCATACACACACTGCCAGATCTCACATAGCCAAAACATTCTACAACACAACGCATTACCAAAGCATGTGGACGTGGAAGCAAACATTGCTTCAGGCTACCCTTTAGGAACCGTTAATACAGCATATATTTCTCGTATCTAGTCTCACTGCAACACACAGGTGTAAGAGACTTTACATGCTGAGTTTAGGTTAGAGTTAGAGGCTTTTACAGTTGGAGCTGTTTTGAGCCATGTTGTGCTATGTGTCCCCGAAGTGTGTTACATCATTCTAATGACGAGTATAGTCTCTTCACAGTAATTTCTTTATTGTATTAATATTCATGTGTTGGTGTTAGTGCAGTGTTGCTGTGGTGTCTTCATTGTCAATGGATGTATGTTCAAATAACTGTCTTGCATGGATGCATTCATTCCGCACTCCTACAGTACATGGTCTGTGTAGAAGATGCAATGACACATCCTCATCAAAAATGTGCAAGCCTCCATCGCTCTCTCACACACATACAAGGCTCCCTAACTGATTGACAGCAGGAGCTCCCTCTGACCCAGTATTTTACCTTCAGTGGGACGATCCCAGAAGCCTATGATTAATGACTAGGCTGCATGCACTGGTACTGTTGTACACTTGCCAGCTCGGCCACTTGCCTGAGCTTACTACTTTCGTTATAAACAACCTTTAGCAACTGTCTTTCTCGCACACCAGGCATGACATCATTGCAGTACCTTTCATCTTCCAAATTTTGTCTTTCCCCTTTCCTTCTGCCAAACACACACACTGCTTGCACTTTTCTGTGAATCCATGTACTGTATCTAATTAATGTGATTAGACGTATTGCTAATCTGGTCTCTTGGGTGGCCATGCAGAGTTAAGAGCAACATTGTCAAATAACATTCAATGGGGATCTTGGCCTTCAATTGTATGAACAAAGCCCTTAAATGTTTATAAAAATGCTCCGTTTTCCAACACATTTTCCCCTTGTGATAAACTCATTCTAAATTTAGCAAAAATAGTTGCGTCTCTAGATTTATTTTTGCTGCGTTCATTTTTAGACTTAGCTCGGTGCATCTGCTTCTCTAAACAGGCCAGGGTCACATAAAATTGGAGTCAGCTTACTTGTCAAGTGTTGTAAAGTATTATAGACGGTTATACACTTTATGGCAGCTGTGTAAATCCTTATATAACCCATTACCCCATATATCTGGTACTTTATTTTACATTTTAAAACCCAATAGATTCATTATTAGATTGCAGGTCTGCCTATAAGGATTTAAAATGGGCATGGACTGTATGGGTCTGGGGTACTTCACACTTTCCCCCCTTGACAGCCAGGAGCAGAGTTAGTACAGCTAGTGCTTTACACTTGTGAAAAAAGGAGAAGAAAACAGCAAACCTCCCACTCCCTAATCAAACTGTGCTTGCTGCTTAATAGCACCTCACACCGTATCAAACATTGGGACTGCAGTTAACCCACTAATTTTTACACTGCAATTTAAACTGAAGGGCATAGCACAATTGAATTCTCGTTTGAGTACGTGGTGGTGGTGGTTGAGCAGGGTAAATTCTTACCAAAATTGTGTAAAGAGTAAACTGGATGATTTGCTATTGGCTAATTTAGAGGAAACTGAGGTTGAGGGAGAAATCTCTGTTGTCAACCTATAGGGTGTGGCAAAAGATATGTTGTTTTCCGCATCAGGGCATATGTGTTGAATTTCCTAGATGGACGGACTCTGCTAGAATGTAGGATTTACCCTTTACATCTAAATCACCACCATCTCAAGATTGACCCAGGACCATAGTGAGCTTATTGATAGTTATGTGTCCGCAGGCTAGGCTGTCACACAACAGCAACAATATCCTGTAGATGTGGGCTCCTCATGGTGGACTGGCATGCTGGGGGGGCTTCTTTGTGGCAGCTTAACAATGGCCTGAGCTAGATTGCCAGAGACACAACTGGTAAAATGGTTCTGTTCTCCACACAATACTTTCCAAATGGAGGCTCTGCCTGAAGCATCCCACCCTTAGTGAGAAAATAGTCTGTCAGCAACCAGACTCCACAACAGCTGAGGATGAAACCGTGCTTATCACTGCTAACTGCTAGCTTGTTGTTTTCAGATGGTCATGTGTTCGCATGCCACACAGGGCTTTACTCTGGTATCAGTGCTATTTGAAGAACTGGGGAGCCAGATTGAGTGTTATTGGCATGGACATTGATCAACTCATTATAATGTATAATGTACAATAACAATAATTAATATTAAAGAAGAATAAAGAGCTATCATAGTGGTATAATTGTACAACATCCTGTTTTAGGCAGGGTATTTCCAGTGTTAATACATAATATATATATATATATATATATATTATTTAGTATGTTACACGATATTTATATATAAACAAATATGTTAATAAAGGACACCATGAGAATGGGTTGGGTTTTGTTAAATAAGGGCCATTTAACAGACATCCTTGCTGTGGAAGTTTAAAAAGCAGACTTTCCCCAGAGAACATACCAGAAATAAAGCTCTTTGCTCAGCTTGCTCATCAGACCATGTCCCATCACCCGACGCTACCCCGTAAAGACATCACAGAGCCTCCAGTAAACTGCTTGCAGCAGAGCTGGAAATGGAGGCGTCCCAGGTAGACCCTACCAATCGCTGTCAGATGGGCTCAGCATCGCTCCCTTGTCAAAAGACCTGCCCCTGCTTGTCTAGGCTGTTCCCTTCCTCCAGATGTGGCTTAATTTACTGCGACTCTGCTAATTGCTGTAATTAAGGATTAATTACTGTTAATTACCTTCACATAAACTCATCGCCAGTCAAAGAGCAGAGCCTTATGAAATGTGCCACGCAGAGGGACACACACCGAGGAGACCTGCGAATGTGTGTTTCTTGTCCCGATGCAAAGAGGGTTCTTGTGGGGGCAACAGTAAGGGCATCGCTCTAGCTGTCGTGGACCATGTCCCCCTGGCTGTAACTGCTGTACACGCAGCCCTTACCAGCTGTTTCCTGACTAGAGGCTACTAGCACAGTGCTAGTCTCAGAAGCTGCATGCAAGATGTTATACAGTAATTGGCCTGAAGGGGAGTCCCAGCACCTACGGATGGAACACTGTGACGTGTCTCTAGGTATGTGCATGTGCATAAAAACGATTAATGATAATATGAGGCAAAACAATAAAGCTTTACACCAAATGCCAAACAGCAGCAGAACTAATATTGCATGTGCCGTTTCAGCTCATAGCCGTCCTGAAATGGTATAATCCTCATTTACCACTTGAAGTATACCTTCTAGTATTTTCCCGCTCTCTTTCTGTAATGAAAACTATTTAACATTCTTAAGTTAAAGGCTTGGCACTACGAATGTAAAGTTACTACAAGCCTCACACTTAATGAAAGGTAATAACACAGCCTGCCCTATCTCCTCTTGCAAATGGAGATTATGGTGCAGTGACCCACTTTGCTGCATGGATTATATACACCTGCACTTGGTCTGCATTTTCCTTCATCAGCGGTCACAAACCCTTACTGTGATGTATGTCATTTAACCAGGCGGCACACGTCAACATATTATCCTGTCCGGCAGTACACAGAATTAAGTGTTAGTCACTATTAACCTCTGCAGAATCTGAGCTTCAGTAAAGCGAGCTCTTGATGGTGAGTACAATCAGCACATCCTCTGGATTGTGTGTGTGTGTGTGGGGTTGTGTATTTACATTTACATTTATGGCATCTGGCAGACGCGTTTATCCAAAGCGACTTACATGTAGTACATTTGTCAGTAGTTGGACATTCACAAACCGATGGCGGTGCAAGCCATGCAAGGAGCACCTAACCACTGGGAGCAGTTGGGGTTAGACATCTTGCCCAAGGATGCTTGCAGGTGGTCCAGCAACTCTGGGGCTCGAACCCACAACCTTCCGGCTCGGAGTCAAACACCATTTCTCGCCCTGTGGATGTTCCACCACTGCCGACCCTGGGGGGTGGGGTGATCTCCATAGAGATGTGATTGTTTCTGTGCTAGCAGGATGACTCTCCGCTCCACAAGCTTGTGACTTCTCCGCACACATCCCGCCACTGTGGTTGGCCCCTCCCCCCCCACCAATGGCGTGCCCCGCAGCCATTCAGAGTGCATGTTGGATTCAATCAGGAAGACATATATTTTTAAGACACCTCATGAGCGACGGTGCTGTGGGGGTGGTGGGCTAATGTATTGCCTACTTTGAATAATGAATTATTTTAATGAAGGCTCTTAAATGGGAGCGTTGGTGGCGGGGCGGCCTCTCCTGCGGCGCTGGCTGCCTCATTACGGGGCCAGCCCCTCAGGCCCCAGCCTGGCCTGCTTGGGCCTCCGATGATGACGATAATTACCGTTATTAGGAGTAGCTGCAGGGGGAAGTCGTTGTGGAAAACACCGAGCTGAGCGCTCGCCGAGAAACTACCGGCCCGGGAGAGGCGGGGGGGTGGAGCGGGGGTGGGGAGGTGGGTTGGTCGCGTTGGGTGTGTGTGTGTGGGGGTGGGGGGGCGAGCGGCTACCAAATCCGCCTAATGTGACGCCTGTCAGCTCGTCTCCCACCAGCTGTCACCTCCCAAATGCACCGGGGTTCATTCTTTTAATTGACACCTCCTCGCTTTCCCATTCCATTTCTATTTTTCGCCTTTCATTCTCTCCATCAGTCTCTGGCTCTCTCCTTGTCCCTCCCTGCCCCTCTGGTAACTCTTTGGTCTTTTTCCTTGTCCTTGTTACCCCAACCACCCCCCCCCCACATGCACACCCTGTCCCTCCTGCCCACTATCAGACAGAACACTTCAGCTCCTGCCCCTTTCTGCACATGATACTTGAGATGGCTGATAACACATAAAGCTGCTTTAGAGGTGCTTTATGACCCTGCCCTTGTGTATGGAGGCTGTATGGCTTCCCATTATCCTGTGATGGAGGGAACAGTTTGGGCCAGAGAAAGTTTCCCAGGAGCCCCGCAAATAGATCACAAATGCGGTATTCACTGTAGAGGTTCACTATATCCACTGGACTCTTGTTATATACCGTATAGTGATAGTTCATATATAGTGCATATTTATATACAGTGTAAAATGAGATATGGATATAGTTTGCTTGGAGAAATATAGTCCCAACAACTGGTCATTTCACAATTGTCATGGTTTACATGTCATAATAGAATGCAAACATACCCGTAGAGCTATAGCTACACTGAAACACAAATGTCAATTTAGTGCACTCAGCTGTGATCACAGAGTTACGCCAACAGATTACCTCTGCCAGGCGAGTCAGTGTAAAAAACAATGGAGATGATATTGTGCTTTCAAAGACTACGGTATTGAACTTAGATTACATGCAGATGGGAGCAGAATGTTGATGTCCTTCAAGGAATTGGGGGGAGGATTTGTATTAGCGATACTTGTCATGTCTGCTGTAAATCACACTGCTCTGTTTTTTTTTTTTTGTTTTTTTTTCAGGTTGTTGTTGTTTTGTCCCAGAATGCTGTGTGGCAGGGATGAATGGTGGTGATGTTACATTATCATGTGGCTGTCGCTTTCACTCCTGCTGACTGGCCTGTGACGGGCCCACACACACACACACACACGCGCGCGTGCATGTACACATGCACACGCACCGCAGCGAGACTGTTTGAGTGTGCACACGCACAGGCCGGCGAGCAAGCGTCAAGAGCAGGCCTGATTTATTAACTGCTGAAACCCTGGGTGACGTGCGCCCGCACGATCAATAGAGGGTGCAGCCACCGCCTGGCCCTGTCTGGACCGCGTGACGCGGGAGGCCGAGGGAGCGAGGCAGGAAGGGAGGCGCGCACGCACGTGCACGCTCACGCACGCGCACGCACGCACCGGCAGCACAGCACTGCAGAGTGTATCACATTTCTGTATCGACGGGAAATGGATCCAGTGCCAGTGTCGGGCTGCTGTAGCTGCCAGCCGGGCGGGGGCGGGGTGAACTTTCATCATGGCTGTCAGGGACATCACGGCCGCCTCGTCTGACTGTACGTCTTCCTAATTGTGACAGAATACTTCAACATCATTAATTAAACATGCTTTTCATTTAAAAGCACTCACAGGACGCCAAACTGGGTGCTCGGGGTATAGCCTGCCAAAATGCATAGTTGTGTGTATGTGTGCGTGCGTGTTTGTGTGTGTGTGTGTGTGTGTGTGTGAGTGGGTGGCTTAATCATCATGTTTATTTACGCATGTATTGTCTGCAAACAGCCAGTAGGGCCATGAGGTGATGAGACAGCTCTTAAATAAGCAAACATGAAAAGGAATATTGTCAATACAATTAGGCTTAGCCTCAGGTTGTCATTCGTTATTCAGGAAATGGCTCAAAATATGTTTATTATATGTGTTTTACTTTATGCGTTGCCATGTTTTAGGTTAATAGTGCCCTACATGCCAGGGAGGCCGGTTCAGTTACCCGGGGCCTCCCGCAATAGTGGGGGACATGGGGGGGAGTGAGAGGGGATTTGTGTCCCCTCATTGTCCAATTAAGTCTGTCTGTAATGATCAAGTTGCGATGACGGCCATCTTCCTTTTATAGATACTGCTGTGTGCTTGTCACTAACAGTAACCCCCTCCACACACACAGAATAGGATTTGAACAAAAGCTTTGGATGTCAGTGTGAGGTTTGTGTATTCCCTTATAGAGGTTTAATAAATTAAATAAAAAATATGTTTAATTCACTATATTTTACAAAGATCACAATGATTCTTTACTATGTTTTACGTGATTTATTATGTATTAGTCCATGTTTATTTTCAATGGTATTTTAAATCACTATTGATGCTCTATAAATCAAACTATATTACATATCATAGAATGGACCACTTCTTAGCCAGGTGATTATGTTAATGAATAGTCTTTTCATGGCAGAGTTCACAATGAGAAATCTGACTGGCACTAAGGTCTAATCGATTTTATTGCAATTACTAAACAGAAATAAAGCTGATGGCTATGGTTAGGGTAATTATGTCGGGGCACAGTGAATTGTTTGATTATCCTTATTAATTGTATTTATTTAATCCATTTCATGCTTTTAGTTGTGCACTCGGGGACTTGGGGGGAATGAATAAATCACTCTCAGCCTCATTAGATTCTCCCTCTGTTTGGTGCTTGCCACTATTTTGTCAGGATCAAATTGGCAAGTATTATAATTTGCTGCTGGTGTGATTCACATGAGAAATATCCACATATCTACTGTGTGGAACAGTCATGCAAGCCCTTGAGCCCGCACAGACCCGCGCGCGCACACACACACACACACAGAGCCATGCATCCACTCTGCAGCTGAACCCGTGGCCTTTTCGAGCCGTCTGATCACCGTTGACATTTGCCTCCTTGAGCGGAGCTCACGTGCTCCGGCTGATGACTGGTGATGATGTTACCGCTGGCTGGAGGAGAGAGAGAGAGAGAGAGAGAGAGAGAGAGAGATAGAGAGAGGGAGAGAGAGGGAGAGAGAGGGAGAGAGAGGGATGCATACATGTATGTTACAAATGTTTATAATGGCCTAGTTTAATCTTCACTCTGTTCACTTCGTATCTTACTTATATTTGGCAATATACAGTATGTAACTGTACACCAATGAAGCACCATTTGAATTGAACTGAATTAAGAGAGAGGGGGAGGGAGAGTTTGGAAGGTAACGGAACAAGGATGGAAAGCGAGGGGGCAGGGCAAGTGTGGCGGTGGGGGTGTCGTGGGCACTTCCCGCGAGGCCTCTGTGAATCCATCTGGACGGCGGCTCACCAGAGGAAGAAAGGTCACAGGACACCAGCACCTTTCATCCTTATTACAAAAGACCTGCTCCTGTACAGCCAGTCCCAGTGGGGGGATGGGGCTGTGCAGCTTTTACATAGATATAGTGTTACCTGTGCTAGATAGTCTGAGGTTAATGTTAGCTATAGATCACACACACACACACACTGTATGTAATACACTTTTATCGAGACGTTATAATTCTCACTCGGGTCTTCTTCAAGGTATAGATTATGCTAGTACTAATTTAGGTCAGTGCTTTGAGGAGATGGATGGATAAAGGATGTATATGGAAAATGTGCTGGCCGTGTGCACTCTTTGTCCTTGACGATAGTGGATGGAGCGCAGGGCTGCACCTGGTCTGTTTGTTTTCAGCGCCCCAGAGAGGAACAGGCAGCTTAGCTTCTTTACCTAGGGAGCCTTCTAGTGGCAGATAGAGGGAGGGCAGTAGGCATACTCTACTGTATAGGGAATCACACCCCAAAGGGGAAGTGTGTGTGTTATGTTACAGCAGCTACAGCACCTTTTTAATGACGCTATTAATTCCATGCAGAAGTTCACTACATTATCTGTGATTTCTTGTATATTTTTCTAATTATACATCATATAACTGTGCTGTACTGTATGTATGTGTGTGTGGGTGTGTATAATATGAGGTAACACATAGGCACCTCACCAGAAAGGCTGAGGTGTGGCAAAGCGCCTGTAGGAGTGTTAAGTCTTGAGTGCACCTTCAAACTGTGGCCAGTCTATCGTCAAGATGCCCATACTGGCGTGTGAACAGGGTATGGCAGCAGCCTTAAGGCTAAATGGGGTTGACAACATTAAAAGAATTAGGTGCACTGAGCTTGAACGTTTTGGCAGTAATACAATCTTAGTACTATATTGAGCTGTGCTTGTCAGCTGCGGTTACTATTATTTGTTTATTAGTTGATATATTTACAATTACTGTAGAATGGAATTGTTTTATTCCAAAATCGAAGGTATTATAATTTATAGCATTACAAAAAAAGGTCAACATACACTTACATAAATACAAATTTTATTTGAGCAATTGTATAAGGTGTACCTGGATTTATCACATGGTGATATGATATGTTAGATATAGTCTGTAGCTTTTTTGACCTCAGTCCTTGAATACATTATTGTATTTATTTCATCTTAGCATCCTAGCATCCTTACATTGTATTCAGATATCCAGGGAGATAAGATCTGACTAGAAGATATAGTCTTAAACCACAAAGTAAACATTATACTACTGTATAACCTGTGTATTATAGCATAAATGAAGTCAGGAAGGCTGTGTTCATTTTTTACATGACATCATATCTGAAATCGATGAAATGATTTAATGATCGGCGAGGAAAGGCTGCAGGTTTTTATGGCACAGACTTGAGCTATTAAAATCACAGCCATATTTCAATTCACTTGGTTGACTAGAGTGGAGAAAATTGTTCTCTTTATTGCAATATTAAAATAACTTTCTATAATGTGTCTCGCTATTCAAGGCTTTGAAACAAGTGTCTAGGGCTTTAATCATTCATCTTTTTAATTAGTTTAGGTAAAATGTTATATTATTATATGTTTTATCCCAATTGCAATACATGGCTCATTTTGTGACTACAGTGAATGTTCTATTGAAACCAGTGTAGTTGAGTTAAACCAATGTTTTACTTTGAAAGCTGAGTGGCTGACACACCCCTCACACTACAGCGCTCACAGCAGCATTCTCAACCCTTCTCAACATCACACGCGTGTGCTGTGTTTCACAACACAAACCGAACCGCGGCGGCACTACATGTACTACATTAAATATCCTCTCCCCCCCTCTACAGTGCTCAGTATCCGCGGCGCCCAGGAGGAGGAACCTCCAGACGCCCAGCTCATGCGATTGGACAACATGCTCCTGGCAGAGGGCGTGTCCGGGCCGGAGAAAGGCGGCGGGTCTGCGGCGGCCGCCGCGGCTGCCGCGGCCGCGGGGGGCGTCGCCTCCGACAACTCGGCGGAGCACTCCGACTACCGGGCCAAGCTGTCTCAGATCAGACAGATCTACCACACAGAGCTGGAGAAGTACGAGCAGGTACGGAGAGATGCTTGTTTCCTCCTGCTGACGCTTCCCAGCTGGCCTTTAAAGGGGCTCTATAGCAGCGCTCCAACACACCTGATTCAAATGAAACGGCCGTTAGAAGCCTGATAACTACCCGTTCGTTTGAATCAGGTGTGTTGGAGCAGGGAGACAGCTAAAGCATGCAGGGCAGTGGGCCTCCAGGACCAGGGTTTGGAAACACTGCTCTATTTGATATTTTAAACATTAATATAGCAGCCAACAACTATTTTCTATGCAAAGACATAGACGTAATTGCATCCTGAGCAGATTATGACACCACACTCCCTCTGTTGTGTTGTAATCCAAGCTCCTCTGTTCTTTGTGTACATAGTCATATGTGCATGTTAGTGTGCTATGGCCCAGCATTTGTTTTGCTCTGAGATGCTGGTGCACTTAGTGTGACATCTAGTGGCAGCAAGTCATATAGAGCCACACCAAAGGAAGCATGTGTAAGACGTAGCATCATTGTGGTATTTTCATATTTACAATTAGGTCAGTAGGTAAGTTCATTTTAGCAAGCATTCTTGAGAATGGCTTACCGTACCTTTAATAGTTGATTAGAAACTCCACACAGTATATCACAGACAGCCAATAACAAGCCATGTTTTCGGAGAGACAAGCCATGAATTGTATCATTTAACCTGACCATTCTTTTCCGTAAAGGCTTGAGCATTGAATATTCTTACACTCTTACACATTGAATACACTCTCACTGATGTCAAGGCATTCTGGGCATGTCATCCCCTAAAAGCTAGGCTAGTCATTGCTAACTGTCACACCTGGGTATTTGTGTGTCAGTGCGCGGCGACGCACCTCGTGAGTGTGTGAGTGAGCCTGGCGTGTGTGCGGAAGCAGACACGGCTGCTCCATGCATCATCTTGACTGACGTAACCCTGCCGGTGACAGGCAGCAGACACCTACAGTCTCAATGTAGTCATATCCAGTGACTGAGTCAGACTGAGGGAGAATGAGGAAGACTGAAAGATGGAATGAGAAGACACAGCGAGACAGACAGAGAGGGAGAGAGAGAGAGAGAGCGAGAGAGTGAGAGAGAGAGAGAGAGAGAGAGAGAGCGAGGGAGAGGAAGATGAAGGACCATATAAACATACTGTATTAAATGTCAAAAGGGCCAGCATGGACAAGCCAGGCTCACTAAAAAATGGGAGGTTGGAGGGGGGAGAGAATTTTTGCATTTTTAAATACTTTACTTCAACAATCAATAAACAATTCACATTTCCTTAGTGTGTGAATCACATTATTCCATGCTGAAAAATAATGTCACCCTCTTGCTTTTTGTAATCCCAGATTTTCTTAAAAGCCTCCAAATCCTCAATTGTGTATGACGGAGAGGGACAGAGAGAGAGAGAGAGAGGGAGAGGGACAGAGAGAGAGAGAGAGAGAGAGAGGGACAGAGAGAGAGAGAGAGAGGGAGGGAGAGGGAGTGGGACTGGGAGTGGGAGAGAGGGAGAGGGACAGAGAGAGGGAAAGAGACAGAGAGAGGGAGAGAGGGAGAGCATGTGGACTGTGGGTGTGTGCTTGTCTTGTCCCCTCCCTCCACAGTGTAGGTATAGATGGAGCCTGCAGTGGTCCAGTTGGGTGTTCTGCACTAGTCCTGACAGCCTCCAGCCCAGAGAAGCAGTGCAGCCACTAGACGGTCAGCAAGCAAGCGACCCAGGCAGACCTGCAAGAATAGCCTCCCAGAGACCAATCTTGTTCTCCCTGAAGGACCTGCAAGAATATCTGCCACAGTGCCAGGAGTTGCCCCAACTCCTGCTACCCTTTTGACCTTCTATCAGCAAGCAAGAGAGAGAGAGAGAGAGAGAGAAAGAGAGAGAGAGCGATTATCATCCAGCCTGTCCAGTAGGTCCGACCTCCCAGCACTAACCCACGCCTGGGACGAGGGAACACGGCGCAGCCCCAGGGATGATGCAGCAGTCACGCACTCTCCAGGCTCTCCTCCTCCTCCTCGTCTTCATCGCGGGGATTGCTCTTTCTGGCTCCCCGGTCTCACGGAGGAGCAGAGGTAGGTGACACCATCACCTGGGGTTCTTTCAATCTATCTTTCTATCTCATCTATCTATCTATCTATCTATCTATCTATCTATCTATCTATCTATCTATCTATCTATCTATCTATCTATCTATC
>JAODUG010000009.1:2032505-2040241 GCA_027564795.1 Aphredoderus sayanus
CCAGAGTGATGAATGAAAGCAGCGCAGCCAGAAAGACGGGAGGGGTTCTTGTTGAGGCGGGAGAGCGTCAGGTCCTGAGACAGCACAGTGCTTCCACGGGGGAAGGGGGGGGGGACCAGGGGTTTTCCCCTCCGCCTCCTCCATACGTTGTCATGGTGATGAAGGGGTCTGCGTAACGAGGCAGGATGTTTGTACAGTCCCGCGCGTCTCGGGAGGACAGACGCCCGCCGCCAGCACTGCCACACACACACACACACACCTCCTGCTGCCCGTGGCCTGCCCTCCTGACCCCGCCCACTCACCACATTTGCATTCCCCCCCCCAGCACTTCCAGCCGGCTCCATTCTCATCCCAGTGACCCCCTGCAACCCAGCAAACAGCCTTGCCCTCCTTCTCCCCCTCCCCCTTCTCTTCCTCACCCTCCTTCTACACCTCCTTCTCCCCCCTCCTCTCGCTCCTCCTCCTCCCAGGCCCAGTCAGCAGTCTGGGGTTAATGCACCAAGCGCTGTCATTGTCTCTGAATTAATGAAGCCCCTGCCCCCCCCCTGCCCTCTCCCATTGGCCGGTGGTGGCGGGACACATGGCGGTTTGTGCGTCGACACGCGGGCAACACGCTAAAGACATGCTGGGCCGCCCGGGGCTCGTGGACCGGCGGCGGCGGCTTGTCTGTTTTCTCCGGGAGTGTGCGTTCGCTAACGACGTAGCCGGTGCTCAGGTGCTGGAAAAGGGCCATGCTCAGGCTCTGTGGCTGAAAGAATGACAAGGGAGCCCTCTGGTGGACGGGAAGGAGGCGGCGTCATGAGGTGTGTACCCCCCCCCTCCTCCCCCCCAGTGGTTTGTGACGTTGTCCACTGTGGGCGCAGAATTGCGGTTTTGCTCTTTATTCCGCGCCGGCGATATTTTATATCCAATTAGTCCACCGCTTTGCAGACAGCATCACATGGAAAGGTGGAGGAACTGACACCACACACACAACACAGTGACACTGTGGCCAGTCAGAGTTACACACTTATGCATGAATGACTGAGAGCTAGCGTGTGAATGCAGCTGGCTAGTTAAACGAGCAGTGACCTTTGGGGACTGACCTCTGACCTCTGACCCTTTCTACCCGCCGCGCAGTACTGAGTATCCGCGGCGCCCAGGAGGAGGAGCCCCCGGACGCCCAGCTGATGCGGCTGGACAACATGCTGCTGGCGGAGGGCGTGTCCGGCCCGGAGAAGGGCGGGGGCTCGGCGGCGGCTGCGGCAGCGGCGGCGGCGGCCGGCGGGGGCGGGGCCGGGGCCGACAACTCCGCCGAGCACTCGGACTACCGCGCCAAGCTGTCCCAGATCAGACAGATCTACCACACAGAGCTGGAGAAGTACGAGCAGGTAAGGACAGTGACACACACACACACACACATGCACACGCATTCACATGCACACACACACTGTACATGCACACACATACACACACGCATTCACATGCACACACATATTGTACATGCACACACATGCACACACACACACACACACACATGCACACACACACACACACACACATGCACACACATACTGTACATGCACACACACACACACACACACACACACACACAAGCACACACACACATGCACACACATATTGTACATGCACACACACACACACACACACATGCACACGCACACACACAGCATGTCAGCATCTCATTCGAGCAACCCCACCTGCTATCACACTAAACTCTCCCACGCACAGTTGTAGAATGATGTAAAATATAGCAATGGTTTTACAGCATTGCCACCGTACTGTTTTAAAGTGTGCAATTTAACGTTTCGCTCAGGTGCTATTTCAGGTGCGTCTGTCCACTAGTTACACAGTCAGACTGCAGCCAACTGTAAACTCTCTCTATCATCTTCTAACTAACCATCTTGCCATAAGATAGTCTGTATATTAACATGATGTCATGAGGTACAGTAACAGGGGATGGGGTCAGGGCAGTTTGGGGTTTGTAGACATCTGCAAAGTCTCCACGGGGTTGTCAGGGCAACGCCAGCAACATACACACTTCCAACTGTAAATGGATTTGTGTCTGCCAGGGTTCTTGCATCATCTGTATCGTGTAAACAAAGGGAAAGACAAGTAAGGCAGATTTACATGTTCTATTCTCAGACAACACCACATCCTCCAGGTACGAGCAGGGGATTCTGACTGACCCACGTAATGACATCACTTCACTTAGTAAAGAGTAGTACAATGGACATAGAACGCCTCTGTACTAAAGTAAAGATATTACGAATAAAGTAATACTATGCAATTATTATCACCTACAGTATCAACAAATACCTGATCATTACGATGTTCACTTCCCACTTGAAAGGAATGAAAGGTTTGATCACGAATAAATCATTCTCCATTTATTTCCAAACCGCCTTGAAAACTTCTTTCCCCAAGGAATAGTGTGTGTATATTTTTGAAACATTGGAGATTTGATTGATATGCTGGGTCTCATTACCTTGATAGCCACCCGTATACATTCAGTCATACACCGACATTGATGAATTCAGAGGACTGGTTAGGGTGAGAAAGACAGCAAGAAAGAAAGACATATTGTAATATCAATAGCAGCTTTATACTTGGAATGCATGTAACATCATGACATATATGACTGACTGCATTGTGAGGTGACATGTGAGAAAACAAATAAATACCTAAAAAATAAGCCCCGTGTTTAGAGTCCCATGGGGTCTGTGGGAATATATGCCTCTCAAACAACATTAATGCAAAATGTGATTTTGAATGATGTTTTCTACATTCATTACCATATAATATTCTCCACATGCAGATCCATATTCCAGTAGAACTGAAATACTGAAATACCAAAAAGATATCTTTCCACATAGTTTATTCAGGGGATGGTGGTTTTCATAAAGAATGAACTGTAGCTCCCTGCCCATATCAATTTATAATAAAAAGGTGATTCGTGATGCTGTTTGATGGGGTTCAGTTTGTGGGCTCTCCTTCGCAGGCGTGCAATGAGTTCACCACCCACGTCATGAACCTGCTGAGGGAGCAGTCTCGCACGCGCCCCATCTCGCCCAAGGAGATCGAGCGGATGGTGAGCATCATCCACCGCAAGTTCAGCTCCATCCAGATGCAGCTCAAGCAGAGCACCTGCGAAGCCGTCATGATCCTGCGGTCCCGCTTCCTCGATGCCAGGTGCGTTCCCAGCGCATGCCTTCTGTGTCCATTTAACGACGAATAAGGGCGCTCCTCTCGCCTTGTGTCTGAAATTACCCGTGTGGTTGAAACCGGTATTACACACAATTAGGCTCCTATTTGAAAATTGGGGAGCGTATGCATGTTTGAGCTACAGTATGTGCTCTGTTTATAATGCTTGCCTCGGTGGAAATACTCATGAATTATCATTTGATCCACTGCACAAGGGGCTGTAATAGCTTTGTAATGCTTCTAACATGCAACACCTGCTACCTTATCCCTGACAAAGAAGGCCCGGTTGTTTGTGGATGTGTGCATACTAATTGGACCAGTAGGCATAGGCAAACCTCCTGGTTGGTCAGAACCATGTGTTCTCCATGCTCCATAACGCTAAACGTTTCTACTTTTTTTTTGTATGTAATTGCTTGTTCCTTTCGATGCGTGTTTAGGATTTGCATACATTTCTCCGTGGATAAATCTCACTCAGCGCCTTGAGTCGGAGGCATAACATTTAAATGAGGCTCGCGCTCCCTTACCAAAGCTCGCTATCTATTCTGTTGCAAATGATCGCGGCGCCGCAGTGCCGGGGAAACGGAAAGGGGCGAGAGGCAACGGCACACTCGGCTCCGCTGATTAATCTACTGGCTGCTGGAGCTCACGCTGGGAACATTAGCATATTCTCCAGCAGGCGTTTGGAGTGTGTGTGTGTGTGTGTGTGTGTGTGTGTGTGTGGGGGGCAGAGATTTGAAGCAGAAATCTTCTCAGCAGTGCTTACATGGAAAGGGCTTTTTTCTTTTTTCTTTTCTTTTTTTTACCGGGTTCGTCTCCAGCTTATGTAAAGCCCTCTTGAAATGTAGCACATGCAGACACTGGCTTGATAGGTGCTGGAGATGGAGGGGTCAGTCAACTCAATGGGCATTATGACATTTTGACTGTTTGAGTTATTTATCTTTATCGAGAAAGTGCTTTGTTGTTTATTATGTTTTGTGGGATGTCGTTTTTCAGTTCAAGCAATGTTGTGCTAAAATGCACTTTTTGCATTTACAATCTCTGCTCTGAAGCAGTTATTTATTTAAAGATACAAATGTGATTTTACCTCGATGATACATTTATCTCTAAATTACAGAGATACTAATTACATATATATTCTAACCACACATGTATTTTTTGTTGTTTTTTGTCCTTTTTTTTTTTACAGACGGAAAAGACGAAACTTCAACAAGCAAGCAACTGAGATCCTGAATGAGTACTTCTACTCACACCTCAGCAACCCCTACCCCAGTGAGGAGGCAAAGGAGGAACTGGCAAAGAAGTGTGCCATCACAGTCTCGCAGGTACATCAGGGAACACTGCCCTCTTTTGGTAACAACGAGTACTGCACACGCTGAAACAACTGAAATAAGGGTGGGAAATGTTTTCGACTATGCATCCCAGAGTGATTTAATTTAGTTAGATAATTGATATAAAGAGGACACCAGTTTGTCTTTTGAATCTATCATTTAGGAATTTATTATTATTTTTCTTTTCCCGATTGCTTTCATTAGTTTGCGCGAAATCATTTCGGGTGGCGTGTGGGTATGAATGTAGGACTCTGCTCAGGCGCTGAATGATTTGTAGAGCGTCTGTTTCTGGCTTGTAATAAAGAAACATGTTTACCTACTCAGTGTATTGGAAACTTTACAGGATTGATTCGGTTTTCATTTTAATGTTGTTTATCATTAGAGCTAGGATTATCCTGGTGGCTTCATCTGGGAGTCCATTAGTGGTAATGGGTGTTAGCGGATGTTGACTGATTAGTGCTTGCGTGAGTCCGATGATAGCTGCAGTCATCTTGACATAATGAGACTGTTATTGGCAATCATTCCTATCCTGGCACTAATGCAGATTCACAGCAGCGGTTCCTGTATTCTACCTCAGACAAAGTCACATGCTGCCTGCATGCTTAGACGTGCCTGCAGAGGCCAGACCCAACTAAACGCTCTCTGATTTCCCTGATTGGATGACAGTTGAACAGTATTTGATGAGGCTTTGTGTGCGTTAACTTACTAGTGTGTGAACCGTTTTGTCTGTGCAGGTGTCCAACTGGTTCGGCAATAAAAGAATTAGATACAAGAAGAACATCGGCAAGTTCCAGGAGGAGGCAAACATGTACGCTGCAAGAACTGCGGTGAATGCCGCGAATGTATCCTCTCACGGAAGTCAAGCCAACTCCCCCTCAACTCCTAACTCTGCAGGTGAGTGAATATATCTCCAGAGTTACACACAGTTATGTTTGTAGTGTGTATGATACTGTACCTGAGCCACCTGGGTTCCTACACTTTAATGTTTAAGCTTAGTGACGAGTCATAATTGATCTTTTCATTTCAAATGAAAGTTCTGCCATTTTATTTTAAAGAGCAAACAAATATATAACCAATCATTTATTGGTTTTAGCTGTCTCTGCCCAACGAGTTGAACAATGCAACTTTGGGGAATTTTAGGAAAGCCTCTTATCTTGGAAGGTGTACCTAGAAAGCTTAATAACTGTGTGATGCAAACTGTCTCTTGGGTCAGCCAATAGTCAAACAACTCCAGTAGCTGTAGGCTAACGCTGTTTTGCCCCTGCTTATGTTTAACATGATAAAACACTGTGCTAAAATGTGCAACATTTTGTCCAGGGTCAGTCGCTACAATTAGTACATGGACAAATACACAGAAATTCATTTTTAAGGAATTTATGTGTGCCCATTGTGGCTGCCATGAAGTAATGTTTACTGTAAGTATACTTAGTGGAGCCCCAAAAAGCACAGAAAGAACAAGGTTTTTCCAGAGACTAGCCAACCTGGGCCCCATGCCAAGTCGCCCTATACTTACAGCTCTCTCAGAACCTATTTAACCCTCCCACTGTCCTATGGGTCAAAATGACCCGGTGCACTAGCCAGTAGCGGGCACCAACCACAACACGGACATATGACATTCCGCAGATGGCTCCCTCTGCTGGTAGTCTGCTGAAATGCCTTAGGTCAGTGGGAGGGTCAATACGCGAACTCAATATCTTTCTTGCTACTATTTGGTATGTTTCGGCTCGTTCTCTGGTGCAGCAATGGCTGATTCCGTTTAGCTTCATGAATGGCTGCTTTACAATATTAACAAACCTGTTGATAAAACGCCACACTCTAAAAAAAAGCTTGTGTTTCTTTTCGCTGACGCTAACTAACTAACTAACTAGCTAATATAACCTGTGCTCCTATAGCATAGCTAGCTAGCGGGCTGACCTTCCAGTCTGCACCCGCCTGGCGGAAGGTGCCACATTGCGCCGCCTCAAAGCAACGCTTGTGTTTCTCTCGCTAACGCTAACTGACTCACCAGCTAAGCTAACCTATGCTCCTGTACCGCTAGCTAGCATGCGGCCCTGCCAGGGGCCACGTTGCCTAAACCCTGCTTGCTCTCTTTCTCTCTGTGATTTCAGTGCTCCCTCTCTCCTTTTAGGTTCTGCCGGCTCTTTTAACATGTCAAACTCCGGGGACTTGTTCATGAGCGTGCAGTCTCTCAATGGGGACTCGTACCAAGGGGCTCAGGTGGGGGCCAACATACAGTCACAGGTATGACATAGGAGAGTCACAGCAGGCCAGAACAAAGCAGCGTGTAGCTCAGGTTAGTTTTACACTGGCTGCAGAGTAGCCTTTTCCCTTTATATTTCCTCCATGTGGAATGTAAAGCACATTTCTATGTCTGGCATTACACGATTTATTGTTAAGTTACACTCCTCAATTGCCTTATAGAGAGGAATATGAGCCAATCAGTGCTCAGATTTGGAAGGGGCATGTACCCAAAGCAAACAAATGCATTTGTAATGCCTATTTCCACCACAAGTGCAATTCCACACACAAACTGAGGAGTGTGCTTTTAATTATCATATTTGTAATCATTATTATTAGATAGAATTCACATTAAAAAGCACATTTGTCACACACAAGTAAAATCAAGCGGGGAGCAGGAATTGTTATTCATATTCACGACCAGATATCCGCACAGAAAAGCCTGTCGTTGCATTTGGAGAGAGAGAAAAAGAAAAATCACGGCAGATATTTTTAAATTATTTAACCCTCCCGTTGTCCTTGGGTTTCAAACTCTCTACCAGCAGTTGGCGCACGTCATATGTCATATGTTGTGGTTGGCGCCCTCTGCTGGCACAAAAAAAAAAGTTAGTTCTCCGGGTCATTCTGACCCAGAGGACAGCGGGGGGGTTTTAAACAAAAAGGCTGCCGGCTACGACACGTCGTTGTTGTCCTCGGAGGCTGCGCAGCAATGCTGTGTTCGCTACCCTGCTATCATCACCCCCCCCCATGCCTCCTGCCCGCCCGCCATGGTCTGACCTTGCTGCTGTGTTTCAGGTGGATACCCTTCGCCATGTTATCAGTCAGACAGGAGGATACAGTGATGGACTCACGGCCAACCAGATGTACAGTCCGCAGGGCATCAATGTAAGAAGGAACAAAAACATATTTTTCTCGGGGGGGGGGGGGGGGGGGGGGGGGGGGGGGGGGGGGGGGGGGGGGGGGGGG
>JAODUG010000009.1:2040341-2051610 GCA_027564795.1 Aphredoderus sayanus
CTCTCTCTCTCTCTCTCTCTCTCTCTCTCTCTCTCTCTCTCTCTCTCTCTCTCCCTCTCTCTCCCTCTCTCTCTCACTCTCTGGTATTGACCTATTGGTCTCGCAGACGTTAATTTATCCTGTCTCTGTCCGGTTGACCTCATGCATGCCATTAAGCTGTTCAGAGGGCAGGGCAAGCCTTTTTGTCATATAGAGACTCCTCAACTGTATTGGATTAGGACCGGGTGTTGAAATCAAGTTATGCGATGCTCTCTTTACATCTGGGGACTTAGGGTCCATTAAAGGACAGAGAAGATTCTTTGGGTCTTCCTGCGGATCAATTAGTACTTCCTTAATGAACCACCGGCAGCATGGAACCTTAACAACAAAACAATCCATATGTCTTGACAGAGCTTATATAATGTTATGATGCTTATTGATTTTATGGCTGTAGACTATATTTTATTAAATTTATCTCAATGACAATTTGAAGCATAGGCACTGTACTGTATTTGCAGTTTTACAGACACTGTGCTTTACAGTAACACGTTGCTTGCTAATAACGCCACTAACCCACTTACTGCCAACCTTTCTTTTGCATGATTATTTAAAATGCTACCATTTTTTTCTCCCTCTCTTCCTCCCTTTTGCCTTCTTCCCTGTGCGCCTGTTTCTCTGTCTATCTCTTCCCAGGTTCTGCTGGCTCTTTTAACATGTCAAACTCCGGAGACTTGTTCATGAGTGTGCAGTCCCTCAATGGGGACTCGTACCAAGGGGGGCAGGTTGGGGCCAACATACAATCCCAGGTAGGCATCTACCCAGGCACAGGGTCTACTTTAACTCAGTGGGACGGATTAATTTGGACAAATATAATAACCAAAAGCAGTTACAATACAGTGTATCAACAGTTAAAACGATATTGACAATAATCTGCACACCACTCTCTTTCTGCCTTACACACAAACACAAACACAAATGCTAATTCAAATGTGTACCTTGCTGTTGGACAAGCAAAGTCACGTGCATGCCTGAGCCAATCACAGAGAGCTTTTACAATCACAGACAATGACGCGCAGTCCCCACAGACAAAGACGCACGTAATGACAATGAGTAGCAACTGGGTAGCGTTGGGACTACGGACGGCTGCAGCAGGCCTGTGATGTCGCCGCGGATGAACAGGAAGGAGGCTATGGACGTTACAGTTTCACCCATAACAGAGTTGAACGCAATAGCTATTCTTCTGTGTAGCTCACACTGTAGCATAAAATACTCCAGTACCGGTACTTACAGCATCAAAAGTCAAATGAAGTATTACAATTGTGACCTCAAAATGCAACCTCATGCCGAATCATGATCCATTGCATTCTACTGTGTCTTGGTGAGCTACTGATGGGTGTGGGTGCAGAGAATTCATGTCTCGACCTAGCCAGATACACAGAGGTGATGCTCAGCCTTAAGCACCGCACTAATGTCGACGCCATTGTCACCGTGCAAATGAGTGGACAACTTTAGACACATTTGGAAACTGTGCAACGCTCATCAGCGGTTATGGCAAGTGTTTCTATTGCCCCCGGTGCACGTCCCTGCACTGACCTTGCCCCAGTGGACAATGAGGTCCCGAGTGTTACACTTCTCACCACAGGTTGGTGAGAATGTCGTCATGTTATATTCATGTGCTTTTGGCGATCTTCCTCCTCGTTCCCTGTTGCTGGCCACATTAGCTCAACTGATGCTTTGGGTCATTCATGAATATTCAAATGAGTAATCTCCATCAGGGGGATTTTTTAATACATTGAATTCAAACATCATTATTGTAGATTTATAGTCCCGGGAGAACAATGGGGCTTGATGTCTATGTTTTGTGTTTATACTGGGGTGTGTTGTAATATATTTTCAATAGTCCTTTATCCTTTTGAGATGTTGGTTATCAAGGCTGTAATAACAGCCAGATCGGTCTAATTCGCAGTTTCCAACCTTTTCCTGTTTACGGTACCCTTTTACTATCAGACTGACCTTTTCTTGTGCACGGTGCTCTTTGTTATGCAGAGCTTTTGTCTGACCGGGCCCTTTTGTCTCTGTTTCTGTGCCTCTGCTGTTCCAGGTGGATACCCTTCGCCATGTTATCAGCCAGACCGGCGGATACAGTGACAGTCTCGCAGCCAGCCAGATGTACAGTCCACAGGGCATCAACGTAAGACCTGTAAACAAGCTCCTTCTGTCCTCAACATTTCCTTGCTCCCTCACTTCGCAATTATACCCAAGGAACAGGTTCAGCATTAGCAGAATGGGGCAGGGCATGTCACTTAGCAGAGTTGGCTGGACTTGGGCTGCTGTCCAGGCATATCCCCCCCTTCCCCCCCTGCTCCAGTCATGCCCTAGGTGGCGTGCAATGAGGCACCGGCATGGCTGAGTGGCTGGACACGTTCCTGGTCTGTCGAAGGGCATTAGCGTTAGCGAGGCACCTGCAGCCGACAGGAACAAGGACACAGGTGTCACACCCCCCCCCCCCCTTCCCCGCCCAAATGTGTCTCTCTCGCTGGCACACAAAGACACAT
This sequence comes from Aphredoderus sayanus, assembly GCA_027564795.1. NCBI lineage: Eukaryota > Metazoa > Chordata > Actinopteri > Percopsiformes > Aphredoderidae > Aphredoderus > Aphredoderus sayanus. Next base: position 2,042,876 of record JAODUG010000009.1, read on the forward strand.
TGCCTCTTTTACGATTCAAGATTGGCCTCAAGTGAAAAGTTCCACAGTTGTCCTTTCTTTAAATAACTCCTGCCAGCCTGAGCAGGAGGAAGGGGCAGTTCTGTGGCTCTCCGTGTTTGGCTGGGCGAGGCAGGACGGGCAACACTGGAGGCAATGCGTTAGCATGTGGATACATAGCGACAGCCTGTGCACAACTGAGGAGAATCAATACGACAGTCACAGAAACAGTATGAGTGGAGCTCTGGGCTAGCAGTCCGAGCACATTGGTCATATCATTTGTCCACCATCACAGTAACACTGACAGCCAAGCCTGCAACACCCCTTCTTCTAAAACAGTAAATTAGGCTCATCCACCACCCATGCCATTGGCTTCCTGTAGGGTCTGTATGCTGTATCATGTCTCAACAGACTCAGGTACAATGGACGTCTCACTACAAGTGTGTAACTGAAAAGTCTGAACGACCAAATTCAAAATCTAAAATTACATAAAAGGTTGAGTTAAAATAACAGAACTAACAGCTTTAAAAATGACACTTCTAAATGTACTCTGTGTTTTATTTAGCCAAATATCCTCTCATTCTGAGGTCTTTACTGAGTCTCAGAATGTTCATGTGGCTCGCCTCTATCCTTGAACAGCAATTACACCCCTTAAATTGGCTGTGGGTGTTGCCCCTCGCAAAGATTTGAAATGTTTTTTCCCCCTCCTCTCTTATTCTTTCTTCTCTGTCGGTTGCGAATAGCATGACAGCTAGTCTTTATGAGAAATAACAGGGTTTGAAAATAAGAGGCTGCCAAAGCCATTCACTAATGGCACTGAAATTGCTATTAATGTCCTTAATGGTCTTTATTTGAGCCTCTTCTGCGATTGGAGAAGACTTCCATTTTATAATGGCACATTTTTTAAGTAATTAATTTGATCAGCTATCACTACACTATTCTTAGAGGTGTATAAATGTCTTTCTTTGTATTCTTTTGTAACCTGCCTGCTATTTTTGTGGATTATATCAGTCCATTTTGGAAGGAATAATGACAACATATTTGTAAATTACGGAAGATGTAATACATGTAGTCAAAAACACATTTTGAGTGTTTGCTAGAGAGTGCCTTTAACTTGTGTTTTGCATACCCTGTTCTAAGCATGACTTGCCATTTTTGTTTAATTTTTCTATTTATGGTGTATTTATTTAAACAACAGGACCACAATAGAGCAACAGTATTTATAGTAGCAATATACTCGTACACCTGTTAGCCACCACAACTGAACTGAATTTAATTAATTTAATAGAATTAACATATAATTTGCATATGGTATATTCCAGGAATGTATATACTCATAGGCACTGTTCCCTTATCCCTACACAATATATTGGGCTTTATATGTGGGATTCTGGGGCATTGTAGGAGTGTACCTTTAACCTTTACAGTATTTTACCACGAAACAACATTTTGAGATAGTTTGGGACCTGGCCGAGACAACAGCAGTACTCACCATTATTAATTAACAAAGTAATGAATAAATGATTCAGTGTATTCAATATATGGCATGACTTTGCTTATTTTTTCTCTGTAGACAAATGGTGGCTGGCAAGATGCTCCAACTCCTTCATCAGTAACATCACCCACGGAAGGACCTGGAAGTGTTCATTCGGACACCTCCAACTGAATATTTTAATCTCCACAACACACAAAAATGAACTGGCCTTGCTATTCACAGTATTAAAGAAATAGGAATTCACTGCTCCAGTTTGGAAAAGTACTGTGAAATCCTGGAGGAAAAGAAAACTTTTGTGATATTTGCGATATCAACAAAAAAGTCACATTGAATATCAAAACAGTTCTACAAAGAATGGAGATGTTTGTACAGAATTCACATTATATTCAGAGGGCTGGGGTTACTTACTCACTTGTGATGTTTTCACTCATGATAAAATGATGTGATAAGATACTAAATGAACCCATTGGTTTTGACTGAAAATACTTCATTCTACCTCTCAGCCACTAAAAAAGGAGAAAAAATGTCAGTGACCATTATTGTTTTGTAAAAAAAGGTGTCTTTTCAAGCAAGAGACACATCTTATTACTTCTGTTTTGTTGTCTCTCACCTATTCTATGGTACACCATTAAGACTTAACTATTGTTCAGTTGTTTACAATGTGTGCTTGAAAAAGTATGTCCATTACCCTTCTGTCTCCGACATGTCAAAACAGATTTCTGTCAGGAGATATTACCTATAAGGTAACCCTGTGAAGTACAGTATGTTATCTGTAAAACAATAAATAAATACTTGTCATCAACTCAGACAAGCTTGATTGACATCATTCATTAAAGTGAGAATAATCTAATATAAATACCAATAATTTCTTAGTTTATAGGTAAAGTGCTAGTAGAGCAGGGTAAGTCACATATGTATAATCATTGAACCAGTAAATGTGTTCTGTTGTGTTTCTGTTGACATTTCATAGACAAATATTTCTATTAACATTACATTCATTCAAACCCATCATGCTATTATTGTACTGACATTTGGTCTTGATTTTAATCCCATTGGTGTTTTAATAAGTGTTGATATCACCAAAATGCTGCTGGTAACCAAAACTATGGTCAGAAATAGCATGTTATCATCTAACTAATATTAATAACATATTTACTGTCATCAAACTATGACTGCAGTAATTTATCCTCAATGAGTTAATTATATCTGCATCCCTCAGACAATAAACTAAAACAATAACATCCCAAATGTTATCAGTGCTGTTATAATGAGCAGCTCCAATGTCTAGTTTAGCAATATCTACAGATGAAAAAGTCAGTTATATTGGTGTATTTATTATGGTAATAAGCAGATAATTACCATGGGTGATACAGGTGACAAAAGTCAGAGCCTAAATACAGTAGCCATTTTATAGGTCAGATTTGTTCTATGGAAAACAAATTTGATGTGGAATTTTTGAACTCAAGCCCAAATCTAAACAACGTAAGAAAAGTACCATCTACATGTTAAACATTACAACTGCTCTGGACTATGTAGCATATAATTTGCTTGCATGCTGTGTGTGTGTGTGTGTGTGTGTGTGTGTGTGTGTGTGTGTGCATGTGTGTGTGTGTGTGACATCATACTTTAGAGTCTACAAGTTTTCAACCTGTAGATGGCATTGTCTCTGCAATGATTTTACGACACTAAGGTATCATTCTCATGTTTTTAACTTTGGAATTGGTAACAAATCATTCCATTTTGTGACATCATAGCAATAACATTTAAATTATTTGGTTTAATAATATAAAATTTACTGTAACACTGTAAATGTTAACCATAAATACTTAAGTTAAGGCATGTCTTGTCTTTAATGTATTTTATACAGTAGTTACAGTATATAATATAATCATGTTTAGATGTTTAGATGTTTTCTCTTTTATATTTTATTTTCTGTGGTATGCTTTGTCAGTTATTAGGCTACCGACCAGGTAGCCTAATAAACAACAAAGCACAGAAGCACAGAATGTCTTGAGAAAAACATGTGTTAATGTGCACTATTGTGCTTGATCTGCTTTGTTGAAAAGGGCTTTCAACACATTAAAATGCTACATAATGCAGCAAGATTATCATTCATTTTAATTTCAGTCACAGCCGAGGACTTCATTGGCATGGTGTAGTCCATTTGGGTACTGAAAGTCAAAGTCACTGACTTTTTATAGACATCTCCCTTGAGAGGCCTTCATCATGCCATTTATAATGTCTGCTTTTTGCAATAAGACTCAACTGCACACAGGGAATGGCATGCCTATTGCATTGTACCATTGTACCATTGTACTATTGTACCAACAACAAAGTGTTTAGGTGAATGAGGGGCTACTATAAAATTGGCTAATTGTTCAACTTTGAATGGCAGAGGTTAGACCCACAAGGGTTCTAAAGCCTTGTGAGAGACGTTGAAGTGAAAATGAAATACTATATACACTGTGATGTAGTATTATACTCAATATGTGTGAATGTGCAAAGTGTGAATCAATAAAGAAAGAAAGAAAGAAAGAAAGAAAGAAAGAAAGAAAGAAAGAAAGAAAGAAAGAATGACAAAAAGACAAATGAAGGAAGGAAAGAAGGAAATTAATTCCTTTACATGTTGTCTGTAGCCCAACATGACTAGAAAGGAGAGGCATGAATACCTGCTCATTCACATTTTCCCAAAAATATAATGGGCAAGGATAAGACAACAGTTTGCTGATATGTTCAGGACTTGATTGCTTAGTGAGTGTGAAACACAATATCCAGCTCCCTCTAGCCTTAGGGCAGGGTGGAAATGTGCCTACTCTCACTAACTGCATGAGCATCAAAAGAACTTGACAGGACTTGATCGATGGATAAAATGTTCTTGCACGTTGAAACATTAAAGACAGCAGATCTGATGTTCTGTAAACACCTAGCTCTTCAGATGAGAACATATTTTAGTTGTAGTTGCTAAGGATGAGCATTGTCAGGGCACAAATGTCACGAGGCTGAGAACCTCAAACTGTTTTAAGATAGTCAAGTTTATCTGTTATATATTAAACAAATGGTTATAAATCTGACCACTAGATGTCTCCCTCGTCTGAAATATTAATTACGATCAAACCTCACATAACTAATATATAGCAATAATGAATGTATACGTGTAGCAACACAGAATTAATTATTTAATAATACAATCTAGTTTAATTAGTAATTGGTATATTAATTATAGTAACTAATATTGACTATACTGTGAGCGATCATTGCGGCTAAAAATAACGCAGTGTTGCATAAGACTTAACGGCGGTGAGAGGTTTACTTGTCTTGTTTGTAGACTTTAAACATATTATCAGAATATGCACTGATGCTCCTCCTCTCTCCTAACCTACTGACCTCTTTTAAAAAACGTGGGACATTCTTGTGCTGGGAAAAAACATGGAAGACGACACCATCAAATCCAATGATAAGGGCGAAGGAATTGTGGTAATTTAGAAGGAAACTCAGTCGAGACGTATAGTCAGACAGTTATAGTTTTGAACGGTTGCAATGAAATCCAATTAAACTGAACTTAGTGGTAGGCCTAGTTCTACCACATCGCACATATTGGGTTTTACATGTTGCAGATGGGGGGTATATTTTCTCCCGTACCGTGATGTAAATATTTGGCAGGCTTTGTTGTTGATAGTTTACTTGCAGATACTTAGAATAAAAAACACTACATTGTAATGAGTGTGTTCAATTGTATCTTTTCCAGATCAAGGATCACTGGCCAGGGTATAGTTTAGACATATTCAACTATCCAGCGCATTACTCAAGCGATTTAGAATGTGTTCTTATTCCACATGGCCTGATCATGGACAGGTACTCATTTTATTCTTTAAAGTTTAAAAGTTGTATGGCTACTATAAGGCAACCTATATATTAACCTGGGGAATCGTAAGCTACTTTTAAATTACTTCCAACTGTTTTGATGTTAATGATCTTCTGTGTATTGTGATTCCACGCAGGCCTAGTGGCAGCCAATGTCTTTGAGAATGCTATCAAACTTTGTTGAAGTTCCTACGAAACTGGATTATACAAGACACGTCAAATGGCTTAGACAATACATCTTGTAATTCAAGCATGGTATAACTGGAAAGATAATGACGCATTCATGTTTCTGATGTTTTACAGGACAGAGAGGCTTGCTCGGGACATCATGGGCGACATAGGGAACTCCGACATAGTAGTGCTGTGTGTGCTAAAAGGAGGCTATCAATTCTGTGTCGACCTTGTGGAGAGAATTAAAGCACTAAGTCGAAATTCCAACCAAACGATCCCCATGAGGGTCCACTTCATACGCCTCAAAAGCTACTTGGTGAGACAGGGAAGAATGCACACAGCCACACAAGTTAAGCATCCTCAGTGGTAGGCCTATATCATTATCAGGCATGAAACGGTCTATGGGACCTTGTGTGTTTCAAACTAATCTGACCATGTTCACATAGCAAGCAAACACATAGCTACTACAGTGTTAAGCAATAACAACAACAGAAATCATACAATGTGGTATGTTTTGGTGTAAATAAGTTCGTATTGGTTTGCCTCTCTGTTCTAGAATGACCAGTCAACAGAGGACATGCACATTATTGGAGCCGAAGAATTGTATTTTTTAAGTGGAAAGGTAACAAGATATCAGGTTAAACACATAGCTATGGAAGATATTTCTTAGGAGGGTATCTATGTTTCATGAGAGACTGTTGTTGTTAGACTATGTCTGATTTTACTTAAAGGTGTGTGCGTGTGTGGATACATGGTCCACATGTGTTGTGTTATTGAGATGACCAGTACCATTAAGGTTGCACATCCTAACATAAAATGTTAGTTTACTAGCCTCTGACTAAAATCTGCATAACTTCTGGTTGCATTAGAATGTATTTCTGCAATTGCTGTACATACCACAATTATTTAAAAGGATTGTCTGTTTCTGGGCACATTCTCCTCCACAATCGACTCCCAGGACTTTGGTAATATAAATCAGCTGATGTGAACACTCATGCTCATGTGCGTGCACACACATGCACTCACACACACATACAGTACACTCGCATTCTAGAAATACATCCCCACAGATATATTCTTCAGTCAGGTGTGGCATGACATATAAATGCTGGATCAGGTAATAATGTACATGTGAATCACTGCCTGTATTATTTTTATATAGATATCCTGAGAGTGAATGTAAAGAAATCAAGCATGCTTTTACTTTATGTACAACATTCTGTAGTTTATTCAGTCAATAGTGACTGAATTTTGCACTGTCATGCTGAGAACATTGCAAGTTGTACTGTGAAATGAAATACAACACGTGTCTTTACTGTTGGGTTGCCTTGCTGTGTAGTAATCAGAAATAAATGTTATTTTATTTAGTATTTACATATAGAATACTAAGACCAACAAAAACATATTCATAATAAGATGTAATATTTGTTTAAAAAATAAGCAACAGTATACAGCTATGACAGATATGTTTATTTGGCTGTTTTTTTCAAACCAAGCTAGTTAAATCTTTGACTAAAACTTGTTTTCTTTTCTCTTTTCCTTCTTTTCCCAACATACTCGAAAAAGAATGTACTGATTGTGGAGGTGAGTCAGCTATGTTTTGCTATTCTATTTTCCCTATAAATAACACACTTATCCAAGTTTATCCACATCAAAAGGTGTTTTCTCTTCTACAGTCTGACTTTGAAATGAGAAAACTTTTTGAATTGACCTCTCTATCAGGGCCGATTTTAAAGATATAATCATTGTTTTAGTGTACAGTAAGTATATTCTGAAATTGCAAGCAGGGCACTGAGTCAGATTACAGGAATAATGCAGGGTTAACAGTTAAGCAGAAATTGTATGTATCATAATATGAATAATAATATTGTCCATTAGTCAGTGCTAAATATGTTGTTATACATGTTACATATAAGTACAGATCACTATTCATTTAATATTAAAGATGAAACTAACAACACAAATTCACAAACATAAACAATCAAATAATCTCTCATCAGAAGGATAAAAAAGCATAAAATGTTATGCTATGCTTTTAATCTTATGTTATTTATAGAACTATTTTTATTTGTAAATGTTGGTCATGTGGCCTTGTCTTTTTATACACTTCAGTTATTTTATTTAACACATCCCTGCTAAATTGCAAAACCTTTGTACAATGTTTGTACAACTGTTTTTTTTTTACTGCAATCACTGTCTAAGGAAGTGCAAAACCCCTTTTGATATAGATTGCTTTAAGAATATTCTATTTCTTGCTCTTTGTCTCCTGCAGGCAATTGTTGATACAGGGAAGACAATGAAGGCTCTCCTCAAACATGTAGAAATCTTCAGGCCAAAAATGATCAAAGTAGCAAGGTGAGTCTTTATGGTTGGACACTTCAAAACAAGACCAGATACTATATGTGACATGCTGGTTGAGTCACCCCAGTCTACTCTTCCCAGTCTAGACAAGGTGGAAGTCAGGGACACAGGGTCCAGGTTATGTTATTCAAATAAATACTGTTTCCTTTATGAGGAAACAGTATGACTTATAAGCAAATATTAATTTGATATGTCTGTGTTTATCCTTTTCAGTCTGTTGGTAAAGAGAGTGCCACACAGCTCAGCCCTTCTCCCTGATTGTATGTAGCTTAAATATTTATATATTGTCATGACTCATGCACACACCTCATTGCAACAATGGTTTCAAGTCATTATTCAGTGGACTGTCGCTGTTTTGCTTCCTTCGTCTTTCTTTTCAGATATTGGCTTTGAGATACCCAATCACTTTGTTGTTGGATATGCTTTGGACTACAATGAGTATTTTAGAGACCTTGATGTAAGTATTGTGATTTATCTGATTTGAGTAACTATGACACTGATGTCAAAATATCCAAAATTATGTGGAATATTGTAGTTTTTCCACTTGAGGTTTAATAACACTTTCTTTTAGCATATCTGCGTGATCAGTGAAAATGGGAAGATGAAATATAAGATTTAATTGATGGACCACAACAACAACTGTGACTGATGGAAGTATACCAACACAGTAATCTTGGACATTCCCCATATTTGCTGAGATCAGCTACTTTATATGTGAACTTTTAATACTCTACTTTTAAAATAAACGACCATCATCATAAATCTTAACGATTCCTTTGCTTAACGATTCTAATACTATACACATTTTGTCAAATTCAGTGAATATCTCCTCATGGTCTGCTAGCTGTCC
>JAODUG010000009.1:2087271-2109362 GCA_027564795.1 Aphredoderus sayanus
GTGGGAATGATGGTGATGGTGGTGATGATGGTGTTGATGGTGGTGATGGTGATGGTGGTCATGGTGATGTTGATGATTTTTAAAATCATGCTTTCACAAAAAGAATTTGCTAGCTGTTGTTGCAACTCTCAAATTTTACCTACAACAGCTTTAATGAAGCCTGAAATGGACATAACTGGATATAAATGGTGACGTTTAAATGTAATACCAATGAGGGGAAATAAAACAACAGATTACATTTTCAATTGACAATTGTAAAATACCACCAGTGTGTTTTTATAACTGTTTTTATAAAGGTTGCTGCATTTGGATGGAAAATTGTTTGAGGTAATGAGCTTGAATCTGTCCTTATGTAATAATATTGGATGACACAAAATCATTGAGGTATTAGTGTAATTACAGCTCATTGAAATGTTAATAGAAGAAATTTGCATAGCCCAAAGTCACAGTTATGGGTACTGTTGGGAGTAGGGATTATACAGTATGCCCCAGTAATGTGAAATACACGTTTTAGTAGTTTCAATATAGCAGTAGTCTGCATAGACAAAAGAAAGTTTATTGTGTGTTACATCTTCCTGTGATACAAACCCACACAAAGCTTTAGTTTTTCAACTGTTTAGTGGTCTGTGTTAATGTGTAGAGGTCGTGGCATCTTTTATTTTCAACTGGCTGTATTGTTTTTGCTTTTGTGAGAGCCTCGGGGTCCACTCATGGATTTAATGTAATCAGCATTTGAACATATGTACCTTTTATATAGATTATTACAATTTTTCTAACTAACAATGTTTTGACCTGGAGCAAAACAGCCTGCTCCATGACACTTTGTATCTGTCAGAAGCTGCTGCCTTTACCTGTCACAACTGACATTTAGCTAATACTTACTTAAGGGCAAATGTATAAGCTATTGTTCATATGTTTGGTAATTATTCTCTACCTGGTAATTGGATTGTGTTCTTTTCCTCTTTCCAACCGCAGACACACAAAGCCAGCTGGTGGAGACTGTGGAAGTGGTGACCACTGAGGGGCCAGAGGAGGACAAGGCCTCTTCCCCTCTGGTCCAGAGCCCACCAGCCGTGGAGCCAGCAGGACCATCTGTCCCAGCTAGTGGAGAAGTCAAGAACAGGTAGGAGACGCACTGAACTTCTCGTGAAACAGAGATGTTGGAAAAATGAGGGTCTTCGCCTCGGAGAAGCCTTGTTTGCGTATATGCTTGCACATGCCTGCTAGTAATTAGGCCCACGCTGTCAGAGGCTGTCTGCCTTGTTTTGTGCACATGCATGATGTAGCCTGTTTGTGTCAACAAAATGGAGTCATCAGCTGGTAGCAGCAGCACTTCCTTCCCAGGTGCCACTCTGTTAAAGGTTGTAATCAATCTCCTGGCCTGACTATGCTATCGGTGGTGGTGATGGAGGGCAGGCCAGCCGTGTCTCCAGGGATCTTATTAACAGGGCCATCTCCTCCCTTAGAAACCTGATAAATATTTACCGCCCACATTCTTTTTTTTCTTCTTTTTTTTTTTTAAAACTTCTTTTAAACTATTTCTGCTTCTTTCCAACACTAGCGCACGTGTCTCACTGGAAGGACCACTGGGCTGGTTTTTAATGACTAAATATTGATTTTAAGTTTACAGCATGATAGGTTTCCAACTTTATTGTCTACCATTATGAAAAGGCCAGTTGCCGAATACCAGCAAAGTGTTTTTTGTGCGTATGTGTCACATCTGCAGACAATCTGTGCTCTATACTCTATGGCTGTGCAGATAATCCGCTCACATTGCGAGCGAGGCCTTAATTCATGGCGACACACGTGGCACTGTAACACGTCGCACTAGGTATGTATAATTGAACACACCCTCTCTTGTCTCCCCCTGCATTTGTTTCAGAGAGCGTCTCTGTGCCTTCTGTTACTGTGGCGGTCGCAGCCTGCTGGGTCAAGGGGATCTGCAAGTGTTCAGCACCACGCCTGGGTTCGACGCTCCCCTCAGCCACAAGGGCGGGGGAACTTCAGCGGGTGACAGCAGCAGTGGCGGCAGTGACACAAGCACTCAGCCGAATGTGGCCGACGAGGCCACCTCAGGACAGCTGGGCAGGCTGAAGTAAGTGGGCCTGGCTGACACCCCTTGTCACAAAGGGTTCGGCCATCAGACTCAGCCGGGCTGGTGGAATCATCTGCGATTGGCCCCTGTAGTCAGATAATGAGCCGGGTGAAATCAGAGCTCACTCACCGCTCTGCTTTGAAGTCCCAGCCTGCTGTGTTGGCCCAGCTCCCTGCACAGTCTACATGCAGTTGGGGAAATTAACATGAGACTGAAATTCATGACGGTGGAAGTCTTACCCTTTTTATAGAACGGAATACATATGTTGCTGTCACTTCTTTATTTTAGCAGGATGAATTGTCTCGGCACTCGCAACTCCTGTTAACTCGTCACGGTTGGCCTAACTAATTAAGGGCTTTGCACTAAATAACAACTTTTGCGTTAGCAGCATGTTTACCGTGGTCACTAGGCCAATGTTTGCCGCATCCATGGGTTTTGTGTGTGTGTGTGTGTGTGTGTGTGTGTGTGTGTGCGCGCGTGTGAGTGCATGTTCGTGCGAGCGAGCATGTATGCTAGCCCTGTGCCAACAAAGGACCTTCCCTGAACTTCCTTGGACAGCTGCCTAATTTGTTTCGGTTGTGTGGAACTAATAGAGCGTCTCTCTGGGGTCCTCGTGACGTAATGTGCAGCGAGAGCAGTACGGGCATGGCAGCATGCCAAGATAACTGCTCATTGTTGCGCTGGAGCTGTGCGATTGGTCGCTGGCACCAGCCCTTGATAGTGCCACACAGAGAAACCAGGTAGACAGTGGGGACAGAGCTGAAGAGGTGGTATTGATTTGTGAGAGAAGCAGGGACTATAGAGGAAAGGGAATGAATTGGAGAGGGGAGGAGAGGGGTGGGGGTATTGCATAATATGGCTGGTGAAATGCTGCCTCTAAACTGTAACCATGACAAGGCTAGATGTCACGAGCACATCATCTAGCATCCAGAAAAGCAGTTGCTTGGTTTTGGCTGTTTGGTTTGTTTACTGGACCGGGGGCCCTTTTTAAATGCTAATTCTGCCCCCCCCTCGCGCATTTTCCGCATGCTCTGCAGCTCAGTAGTTCAAGCCAGGGACTCAGAGAAGCACTTCCTTTTCAGCAGATTTTATGAGACAGAACAGCCAGCCTCTTGTGTGCACGCCAAATAAGATGGCCTTCTTCCTCTCCTCCTCCTCTCCCTGCACTGCAGCACCGGATTGTTCTCTAAAATTTTCCCCTGCTCATGCCTTCTGTTTTCATCCTTTGCTTTGTAAAACGGTGTGCCGCCTTCCACTTTAATGTCTGTAATCTCACTTTATAAAAAAAAAAGAAAAATTGGCTCCAGACTTTCTTTTCATCTCGAGGCTTTTCTAGTTTTTGATATATTTTGTGGTCTTTTCTTTGTTTTGATATTTTGTTTTACCCGCTCATTTTGAATTTCTTCTCTATCCCTTGTTCATTTGTTCCAGTGGGTCTGAGAGCCATGGGGAAGAACCTGACCCAGTCAGTCGGTTTTTGGATGAGCTTTCTCATGTTGGCCTCCCTGAAGACCTTGATGTCCAGTCTCTCTTTGAGTCAGGTAGGAACTATGGATTTTCATACCTTTTTACATGTTCAGGGTAGCTTTTAAATTGATCAATGGCATGAAGGTTCTCACCAGTTTAGTGACATCATCTCTCTCTGTTCTCATGAAATTTCAGGGCAATACTGGGCACATCAAAGTTGCGCGTTGTGGTCTGAAGGTGTTTGTGAGGGCGAGGGACAATCTCTGCTTAATGTGGACAGAGCCATTGACTCAGGGAGCACAAAGGTGAGTTACTGATGGACATCCAGGGGCTAATAGCGGTTAACACTGTCTATAATGCGTTGGGGCAGCAGGGAGGGTCTGCTCCAGCGAGGCAGAGCAAAGCTGATGGATCAGGCTGCTTGGTAAAGGTCGGCCCTGGCAGTGCAGATCTCTCAGCTGTGAAATGGAAAAGGTCACGCCACTCAACGGGGCTGAGCTCTCATGGCAGCTTAGCTCTTAGCGTTAGTGGCGCAACTCACAGCTCCCTGATTGGGTTTACCACCTTCCTCTCTCAGCCCCGCCCAACCTGTGCCCATCAGCAAGCCTTCCAGCTAATCTCCAGTGTGGCTATGAGTATGTGCTTGGATAACTGAGTTTGGAGAGAAAGGTGTCCATAATTAAATTCCTAAAAGGATGTGACTAAAACAATCAGGCTGAATTTAAAAAGGCATCCATTGTCAATTGATATTTATATTGGTCACTTATAAAGTAGGAATCCATTTTTGTATACACCGAAAGGGGAACGGAGAATGTTGATGAAAGCAATCAATCAAAGTACAAAAAGAGAAGATGCTGAAAATGAGTGTTTGTTTGTGGATAACTTTGTTCTTGTTAACTGGCTATGTAACTATAGTTACAGAGGTTTAGCCACAAATAAGGCTGTACACCTGTCTGTCCCTAGCACTGTGCATACTGTAAGCGCCTTGGAGCATCCATCAAGTGCTGTGCTGAAGGATGTGCTCAACTCTACCATTACCCCTGTGCCGGGGCGGCTGGGACTCTTCAGGATATCAGGAGTCTCTCCCTTCTCTGTCCAGAACACATTGAACTGGCTCTCCACCGATGTGAGTCCACTGTGCTGCTACAGTAATCACATAGGAATGATGATGGAGTAGATGTTTTCATTTATTTGGTTTAATTAAGGCACAAATTAAGGCCCAAATAAAAATCCTGTTTTCTAGTTGCAGATGATGTAAATTGTGCGCTGTGCGACAGCGCGGGAGACCTTCTCGACCAGCTTTTCTGCACGAGCTGCGGTCAGCACTACCATGGGATGTGCCTGGATATGGCAGTGACCCCTCTACGGAGGGCGGGTTGGCAGTGCCCCGAGTGTAAGATCTGCCAAACGTGCAAGTGAGTCAGCCACGTTGCATAAATAAACGCATACTGAAAGTTTGAGTTCACTCCCACCTATTGTTTTACTACTTGGTAATTTTCTCCGTTACTGACTGGTATGCTGTACACTCAGTGGGTTGTTTACATCCTCTTGGGTCTTGTGGGGAGCTAACTACTTAGACCCTGAAGCTTGGTTCTGTAACCCCTGACCTTTTCCGAGTTGTACACAGGCTCTATTCCCAACTAGGCTGGTTTTTGCCTTGAAGCGCACGTTAGCCTTGTTGAAGCTACCATGGAATAGAAATAATTATAGGTAACTTACTTACGGATCCGATAACATTTTCCCCCTAAAATACCAGCACTTTATTTTGGTTTTCTCTAAAGCTTGCAGCTTACTTGCACAGTGTGTGTTTTATACTGTATTGCCATGTGTTTGTTATTGTATATATTTAGAATTATTTATACAACCTTTTTTTTTTTTTTTTTTTTTACAAAATGAGACTAACCTAATGAAATTAAGCTTATATAAATACACAGATAAAACACGTTTTTGCGGTGGCACATTGATTCAGTGGCCAGGATTGTTTTACATGACTTGCGGAGCTGCACAGTACTGGATTGGGTAAAAATGCAATTTGGTGGTTTTATAGATTTCTAATTACCTTTTATTTAGCACATGCTTTTATCCAAAGTGATTTGTAGCGTGCATAATTACTATAGAGCAGACCTGGGTTGTTCAAGTATAGCAGGGAGGCTGCCCGGACTGTTGGGGATCAAACCCATGACCTAACGCGTTGGGAGTCCACCACCCCTGCCAGCCTATCTTGTGTAGTTCAATCCCCCATTCCCTGCCAAGTACTATTGAATATAGTGATATAAAATTAGATAGTTTTGTGCCTGACGCCCACCTTTACTTCACACTGTAGCTCAACTGTGCCTGACTTATACTGTGCTGGCATTGTAACATTGTAGCATGTTATGGTAACCTTTTGTGCAATGCACTCCTTGTGCAGGAACCCAGGAGAGGACACTAAAATGTTGGTGTGTGACATGTGCGACAAAGGCTACCATACCTTCTGCCTACAACCTGCCATGGACTCGATTCCCACCAATGGCTGGAGATGCAAGGTAAAGGTCATATGTCTGGTGCTGCAGCTCCTACAATATCAAAATAATGCCAGAAGAAATGATTGGCTAACAAAATTAACCTTTGTGTTAAGATTTACTATTAATACACTTCTTATTTCGGATATTTTCATATTATTTATTGTAATATAATAATTTATTCATTCTATTTGCATGGTTTCAGCTTTGGGGGCAGCATAAGTGACATACTGTAATATTACCTTTATTCTATGGTTTATGAAGTATTTCCTGTGGTTAACTGGCACTAGCTTGATCTTTCATATTTTCCTGTTCAAGATAATCTCTGCAAGACAAGTGTGTGTGGGGTGGGTATGTGCGTGTGCTTGTGTTGTAGCACTTCCTGCTAACCCGGCTGCTGTGCTTATTTAGCACGCCGCCCAGTCAGCTGCAGCAATGGGGCTGCAGAGCTTGACCCAGGTGCTGGAATGGCACTACATGCTCTATATCTGTCTTAGTCACCATGGCACAGTCACAGCCCACACATGTCTCAACCCTGCTCTCTGGTGCCTGCCTTTTCTTAACCCCACCAACCCAATATCCCCACCCCCTCAGCAGTATCATTCTGAGTGCAGCTATCTCGGTGACTTGGAAATGAATGAAAGATTAGTCATTCCTCTGGTTTCAGTCTGTGCCTCCAGCCAGTCCAATTGCTGGATCTTCTCTCTTGCAGATCTGCCAGTATTTGTTTACAGTGTCTGTGGGTGGAGCCACTGTGGGGCTCTGTAGAGAAATACTTTGTAAGGCGTTTTAACAGATGTGATTTCTTTGAGCTATTAACCTTGGAAAGGGAATTGACATGAATGGGCATCTCCATATGATTCTGAGGAAACGGCTTTGTATGCTTGGGGAAACCTCAAATGCTAGCTTTATATAGCACCATGTAGGCATAGCCTATTGTGAGAAAGGCAGTTTGATATGAAGTTGCTATCATTTGACAACAACCTATGAAAACAAATGGCAAGTCTTCCTTTTTGGACACATTTTGAGAATTACAGTCTTGCCAATCCTTTGTTTAGCAGTTAGCTATATAGAAAAAGCGGTCACTGCTCCTGTTGCTAGCACGCTAACACTTGTGACGCCAGTACATTTCCATAATGGAGTGGGAGTGTTGGAAACAAATAGAGCCTGAGTCTGATGTCACTTGGCACATCACACCCCTCAGCAGCGTATTGTTACTGAGAAACTAACTCAAAACTAGATTACATGCACTGTTGTGTGGTTGTGGTGTATTCCAGGCAACTTAGCTCTGTGTAGTTTCCAGTCTTACGACAGCAAATTCCTTATTGTGACTTTTCTAAGGCATCATTCACAAAAGTGATCACCTTACTGGTACTGTATAAACCTTTATACCAAATTCTGATGGATTTTATGTCAATATTATATATACAGTAGATTATATTTGGGCAACTGATGAGAATCCCCTGTGGAAGATGAATGGGAAAGCTTAAAATGCTAATGGACAGGTACTATATTGGTTTTGTGACTTTTAAGACCTTAGTTTGATATTTAATCAGAAGGAATTATAAGTAATCATCTTACAAGCTTTGATTCTTAAGGTTCCCTATGTTGGGATTTTGCTTTCCTCCCCAGAACTGCAGAATGTGTGTCCAGTGTGGCACACGAACCAGTGGGCAGTGGCACCACACTAGCATGCTGTGTGATAACTGTGTACAGCATCAGGACCCTACTCTGTGCTGCCCTCTGTGTGCCTGCATCTTGGACCCTGAGCACCACAAAGACCTGCTGTTCTGCCACAGCTGTAAGAGGTATGAAGCATCCCTTCATTAATGCTGGATCATGTGTGTTGTGGACACTAGCAGCTACCAGTGGTTGTTATAGTCCTGCCTCACAATGTAAATGCCCACCTGGTATGAAAGGCTGTGTTCTGTATTCATTGACCACAGTTGTGCCCAGCTTTTTTGGATGGCATCCTTTACATGGCAGTTTTCTTCATTTCAGATGGCTACACCTTGAGTGTGAGCGTCAGAACTTAGGCCAGGCAGACTTTCACCCCAGGGAGGACCATGTTTGTTCCAACTGTAAGTCTCCTGCTGCAGAGCTGGCCTTGCGGACAGGGGACATGGACACTGGCCCAGAGCTCAGCCATCAGCCAGCCCCAATGCACACAGACACTGAGCCCAGCCCGCAGCTGGAGCAAAAGCACACAGACCCTGAACCTGGAGATCAGCTGCCTCCTGAAATGCACAATGACCCCGAACAGGAATTACTGTCTGTTCCATTGCACTCGGATACAGAACCTGTCCCAGCCGCCGTCCAGGAGGAGGGGCCCGCCAAGTTGACCCATAAGCCCGGTGAGTCTCTGTTTAAATTGTACGCAAGACGATAACGGCTGTGATCCTTTTCTTTCACATGGGATAGCAAGGCTTTTCCCCCCCTTGGTAATCCCGGTGTCACAACACACTCAAGTAGGTGAAGTCATTATAACATGAGTGTACAGCTTGCCATCTGGCTTGTTACCTCTTCATACGTATTATAAGATTGTTTGTGAGCCAGTGCACCCTACTCCCCCTCCCCTCCACACACATACACACACACACAAACCAGGCTTTGTAGTAGAAGATGAGACTGCAGACGAGAATTTGTTTGTCTCTCTAGCCATGCTGATGCAGGTGTGCGTTTTGGACATCTCCTGTTGTGGAGGATGAAGGGGGTGTCTGTGAGGTGGGGGTAGTTTGGACTGAGACCAGAGCCACCCTTGCTTCTCTCTCATTCTCTCCAGTGACTCGCAGGCATTCATCATGTCTTTCTTATAACCAGATGGTGTCCTAGTAGCGTGGATTAAAGTGATTCCACTGTCTTTGTAATTCTACTTTCAAAAGTATAAGCATTTTGCTTTTCCTTTGTTAACATGGGAGGTAGCATTTTACCACAGGGGTTATCCTGTTTAACTAGAGTTAAACTATAAGGTGGACTATATGGCCAGTTGAGCATATACTGTACAGTAGACCCATTTACAGTTTGCAAACGATCATGATGGACGTGATCATTTTTTAAATTTGATATATGTCGGCAGTAAATGAGCCCAGGCTCAAGTGTACTGTATTCACATTAGTACCTGGTTTCCACAGGCAACAGCCTTCCTGGGCTCTATCACCTACATGAACTGTGTGACCCTGCTTCTGGCCTATTTAGAGCTCAGCCCTCTGATCTCTAGGGGACCGGCTGCCCACAGCAGACGGCAGCAGTAAAGAAAGTAGTGGTGCACTTGAGAATTGAGGGTAGCTTCCTTGCCCTCATCAAAAACTGCACGCTCACAGCCAGGAAATATGGTGCAGCTATCAAATCTCCCATCTGTAGCCCACCAGTTACGCTGGCTAATTAAAAATTATGCGGCTTATTCCTCTAATTTAGGACCTGCAAAACATAAACCTGCATACAACATGCTGGACAGCCAATACCAGCAAGGCAGGATTCACTAACTGTAACATGGTTTCGTCAATCAATGCCAAATGAAGATTTAAATGGACACACTGTGATAAGCCTGGACTGTTTTTGAAATCGCTGTCAAGAAATGCACAGAATGGTGCCAAATCATGCTCCTGTTGCCGACGCTTTGTAACCCACTAGCAGTTCAAAGACTTGACCCAGATTTGAGCTGTCCTCAACATTTTCAAGAATATTAGAAATGATCAACACTCATTTGCATCTGGCTCTGTTGAGACCTTAACCTCTCAATGTGATGTCTCTACCATATACCACCTTTTAGCTGTTTGCACACCCAGATTATGCCCAGCTCACCCCAACATTATAAAGTTGGCAGTAATTGGTTGCACTCTTTAGATACCACCTGCTTGAAAACCACCTGCTTGTCCAACATTCCAAGATTGTAACTGACAGGAACTCAGATCTTGGATAATGCGACGTGAAAAACATATTCTAATCTCGACAGTCGAGCTGTCCAGAAACCAGCCATTTTAAATGTAAAACAATGGTGAAGTAAAGTGAGTAATAGACAGTAATATAGACTAACCTTCACTGAAAATCGTGTGCGCTAACATTGTGCACAGTTAGTTGTCACAGGAACACACTCTGTGCAGACTTTCCAACTCTGCCTGACCTGACTGGACATGTCAAACTCTAAAAATGCCAACTGACAAACACATACTGACAGCACACATTGATCCAACAGTTGGAGTTGGTTGCCGTATGTCTGGGCGTTGTGCAAGCACCTTAATAGATGCAGTTGGCTCTTTTATGATACACTTTCAGACTTGTTAGTTCCTCAGTTTTTACCTGCTCTGTTGCTAAGATTCTCTACCCTGCTCAAAAACGTCTAAATATCTGCCAGTGCCCATCTCCTGTGTCAGCACGTCATGCCCATCAGTACTGTATATCTTCATAAAATACCTTTTTTATAAAATGTCCATCTAAGGATATTGGCTAACCTAGCCCTGTAGTTATCTGCATGTTGAGTTACTTGTTGTATTTAAGTGGTTAGCAATGGCTCACAATCTCTGGTTTAGTTTTTGATTTATGGGGAGCTTCTGTTCATTTATGCCTTTTGAATAAGATGGTAGTTGACTACCAATATTGCACTTCATGAATCCTGATGTTTCTTTCCTGTCTGACTAAATTATTACCATTTCCACCCCCGTGGTTAATAAAGTACCAGTCAATTTGTGTTCTTTTTGAGACTACATTAATTATATCGTTATTTTTTTTGCCAAATGACAAAGGATGTTCTTTTTAATGGGCTCATCAATATGCCTCTCATAGATATAATCTCATAATGATAATATAGCCTAAGTCAATAAGATCCTGACACTGACATCGACTGCCTGCCCTTGTAATGTAATTACAGTTGTTAACCAGAGCCATCGTCACCTGCCAGGATCCTCCTATGTTCAGAGTTAACTGTAGGCTTACCATGAGTCAATTGACATATGCTGTTAGATCCATCCTGGGAGCACAAATGAGTCCCGACATTAGGCCTGGGCTGCATTAACTGCAGCCTTGTGCTTAGCTGTACCATCTGTACACCTTATTCAGTGTGATAGAGCCAGTGTGATTTTGACGTGAATGAGGACGTGAGTTTGGCCCGGTCAATGGTTGAAGGCCGGGGATGGTTTAAAGACCCATCCCCATCTCCTAATTGACTTTCTGGCATCAGCACCGGATGTGCACCTGCAAGCTGCGGAGTCACAAGCCCAGAGCACACAGACCCTGGGATGCTAGTTGTCATGGTTACCCTGTTTCCTGGCAGAGATGCTTAGCAGGTGCATGCGTGCGTTGGGTTTGGGGTGACATGGGAAGTAGTGGATTGAAATGGTGGGTGCCTCGGTAAGACTAGGCTATCTGTACTGTCCGTGGCTGTCTAGCAGAACACTGGCTTGATGCCAGCCTCTCTTATTGCCAAGGATGACTAGTTCTATTCATACTAGAGCAGTGCGATGCATAGATGCTTTGATGCCACACCAAATGGAGAGAAAAGGAAGGAGGGTAAGGGGAGGTCCATCACACATAATCAATACAAAACATCGCCTATGGTTAGTTTGGGTATAGGCCTTGGCTGACCTACTTGTTATGCAGCGTCACTGCTTCCGGTCTTCTAAGGCCACCGCTTTCCATTAACAGCTCATCTTATTTACAGCTTATCAAACGGGAAGAGTGCGATCCTAATCCCCTCTAGTTTATTGATCAGCCTTGTTAACCTGTGTCATTACTGAAACCTCCCATTTTTGGCCAAGTATTTGTAGTGTAAGCATGTAGAATACCTGGGCAGAAATGCAATTATGTCTCCATTTGCCAGTGAAAATATTACTTCCAGATGAGCATTAGGTATGTTTTGGGATTTGAAATAAGTTACATGTCACTGAGTGCTGTGTAATGGGCCAAATGCATATTGAGAAATGAGGAGGCTGATGACTCCTTTCAATCAAGAAAATACTTTTTACTATGTTGTTGTTAGGGATAAACTTTCTCTTAACCAGTTTTACTGTAAGTAATCCAGGCCTCACATTGTCATGGCTGAATGTCTTGGTATTTGTAGCTTGATCTCTCTAAAATATACGCATATCGTTGTTTTTAATTAGTCAATTAATTGTATGTTTCAGACATAACCTTGGGAGCTGATGCTGTTGAGCAGCAGGCTGCTGAAGTGTCTGTCAACAAAAGTCTGACAGAGTTCACGCCAGGTTCGTTCCTGCAGTTCACTAATGCAGTGCTCAATCAACATTATGACTCATCCCCTTGGTTTCACATAACCCTAACACAAGTAAACTTTTGCTCGTGGTGGGGTATATCATGCCTTTTTTCAGCTTCCTAAAGTGGTGATTGATTTGTATTCACGGAATTCTTATATAATGTAAAGTGCCCATTAAGAATGTTGATATTGTATCAATAAAGCAGATTTTGATTGACTTATTTTGGGTTTTATTTTCTAATGTCCAACATGCACTATAATGATGACAACAGTAGCCAGGAGTGGTTATTAATTACACCTCTGTCCTTTTTCATCTTGTAGAACTAAGACTTTCAGGGGCCCCTATGCCTGAGCTTACGTCCACAGAGGCTCCCACATCTCCGGCACTTATGTGCCAGGTGCCTGAGCCTCTCGCAGCCCGGTCGTCTCCGAAGGTGGAACAGCAACAGGAGAGCACACCACCCGACATGCCAGCACACACTGACGTCTTTCCTGAGGAGGGCACAGTCAAACCCACTACAAAGGATACAAAGGCCATCATCTCACCCACCAAAGAAACGAGCACTGTATCGGTAGCTATCCCGGACGAACCCATGCAGGTCTTAGCATCCCAGCCGCAAAGCATGGATACAGTTGGGGCTGTGTCCCTGGAAATGGCTCAGAAGGATCCGTGTGAGGAGATCCAAGCCCACACAGAGCTGGCAGAGGCCGTAGATTCTCCAGGATCTAGTGCATTGGAGGACATGGACACTACTCCAGAGAGCAAGTCTACCCTGTCGTTCCTCAGCCAGTCATCAGAAGAGAAGCCTGTAAAGGCGTCCTTGGACAGACTGGCTGAGATGGTCTCCTCTCCTAGCCATTCCTCCCCTCTGGCCAGAGGGGCCTCTCCCAGAGAGCCCTCCCACACCCATCCTCCACTGGGCGACTACAACAGCTTGATGCCCACTACCACTCTCATACCACTGACTCCTAAAATTGGCATGGGAAAGCCAGCAATTTCCAAAAGGAAGTTCTCCCCTGGGAGACCTAGAGTAAAGCAGGTAGGAATCTGGTTGTTGTATTGCTGTTGTAAGATTTACTTGCTTTTTTATTGTATTCTTTTATTCTTTTTATGTCTTTATTTATTTTTGGCGGGTACTGGCTTATTCACTTGTCAGCCTAAGGAATAAATCCCTGGAGTGCACACTAATATTTGTTGTTCACCCAACGTGGGCTCAGATTTGAGATTTGGATTAGTGTCCTGTGGGCTCTGCTCTGGCAAGGTGAGGGGTAAATTAGTGTGTGTTTGGTTCCAGATGCTTGTTTTTAAGTGGTTTGCAGATTCAGGGTTGCCTGCTTCATTCTGGAGCTGTGCTGCATCTCACAGACTACAATATTCTAGTGTGGAAGGCAGAATGGTGACTGAAGCTTGCTCCCAGACTCCCCTCCCCCCACAGTACACGTTTGTGTTCCACATGACTAGTTCGTCGCAGTGTTGTTCATATAGAGCCCAGTGGAGGAATGAATTATTGTCCTGTATTTCTTCAGCGTTTAAGATAGATAGATATCTGTCTATCAGTGGATGTTAAAGCCTCTCCCCGACCCCACCTGGCAGCCACCCTCATAATTTGCTGTATTTTCTCAGTCCACATCACAAACTGTATCTTGCATTATATCCCCATACAGTATGGACCATCCACACCAGTTTATCAGTAGGTGTCCATTATCATATATTTTTGTTTTCTTAATGTTAATTCTCTCTCATTTTTACATTGCTACATTTTTACTTAGTTACTTTGTTATACGAGACTCATAATAGACACTACCAGTACATAGCTGTCTCACACAAATAAAATGAATAGTCACACCCATGGCAATAATGTATTATGAATGATACTGCTGAATGTAAGCTAATTTACACTGTAAAGTGCGTTTCACTCCCTTCCCCCCCAGATATAGCCTATTGCTTAAATACACGATGGCGCTCAAACTAATTTGTTAGACTAGGCCTGAGGAAATATATTCAACATATTTGAATGTAGCTCCCTTTTTAAGCCCAGTGTGCTTTTTGTTTGCTAGAGTCATGTGTTGTCGTACTGACACCCCCCCCCTTGTTTTGTCAACATGCCAGGGACACATACTGTACGGTTGCCATGGCGAGAGGTTTCAGGGCTTCTCTCTGCTGCATGGTAGTGTGTGATGCCCTGCCGCGTACTGCCTGACCACTTCTGTGCACGCCTAACACACTTGTGTGCTCTATTGCTGTAAAGAATCCGACCACTATCGGTGTGCACAGAGTTCACAGATTAGGACTAAGCTAATAGTAAAAAGTGAACCTATCCTGTTCACATCATGCCAGGTATACATGGGCCCCATGTAGACGGACGGGTATGTTCCCACTTGTCCCTTAACAGTTACATAAGACTCACTGCATCTCTCTAACATCAGTCTGTGTTTATGTTCCTTCGCTGGCTTTGTTTTTAAGTTGCTGCATTTTGTCACCTTTCCTTCCTCCCTCCCTCCTCTCTCACTCTCTCACCTGCCCCTCCTTACCTTAGGGTGCATGGAGCCCCCATAGCAGTGTGAGCTCCCCCTCGTCCTGGTCCCCAGACCAGCCAGAGGGGTGGGACGTCCTAAAGACCAGACAGCCCCCCGGCACTCCCGGCTGGAGCATCAGAGTGGTAAATACTGTGGCTGACCAGAGATGCCGGGGCAGCAGCTGCCCTCTGTTGGCACTCTGTTTTCACCCAGGCCTTGTGACGCGCGCTGCCAGTGTGTCGCTGTGATTACATTGTAGCCCGCGCTCACGGGTACTACTAACCTACTGGCGGAGTCACGTGGCATAGCAAAAGGGAATTTGCCGTAAGAGAATGGCGCGTATGAATTTGGCTAAATTAGTGCTGAACTGGGTTGAAGGCGAACTGAAGCCGTTTGTGTAATGCTGCGTCCCGTGGAGCCTACATGTAATTGACTAATCATTACCACTAATGAGTGAATGAGTCCTGTGTCTACTTGCTCATTTACAGCCAGATGCTATTTGTTGTGGTTGCCTGTCCTGTCTTATTTAACCTAAATGTTTGTTGCTGCTTGAGTCATAATTTATTTTTCTTCCACGTGGGTGGATGTGTTTTCGAGAATTTGAGAGTATAATACAAGCACTTAGTGAGATGTGTGCGGCAATCTGTTGCCATGGTGACACTGTCGTCATATTTGGCTGAGCAGGGTGAGGGTTAATTGGTTTGCTGCGGCAGGGGTCCGGCCCAGGTTAAACAACATCGTAGTGTATGTCAAGCAGTGGGAGGAGGGAGGCGAGCTCTTGGACTAGAGCCAAACTGTGGGGTAAACGGGGAGGGATTTGAAGGCTACGGCTGAGGGCTCTTGGAAGTAGACTTGGGTTTGACAGTCACGATTAGGCCACGGCCTCTCACTGGAAATATGCTGACTGCACTGTGGAGCTCGACTGGCGAGAACAGCAGCTCGGAGGAGTCCTTTTATCCACGTGCAGGAGCACCCCGTTGCCTGCTATAATGACCGTAGGGGCTGTGCGGCAGAATTGATCGAGGTACCGATAAAATTACAGTCATTACCAAGGAGGATCAAAATGGTCAAGAGAGTGGTTGATGAGGCCGCTTTGATTTCTCCTGTTGTTCACTTAATGAAGAGGAGCTCTGAGTACAATATATTTTAAGTCCCTCTTGTTATTCAGTTGGCTTTTTAAAGCCCTAGTGATTGCAAAAAAGGTTTTGTTTTTATTTATATTATTTATTATAGATTTTATTTTTTCATGTGCACATCACATGGAGGCTTTTCTTGCAGCTTCCTATGTCAATGTACTCCCCTTCACAGGGGAGGTGATGATAACTTTCTGGGAATAGACAAGTGCTTTTGGAGTTTATCCCACTCAAGAGGAGATGGCAGCCTTCGAACGCCACAGCGGATCCCTTTCACAAAACTGTCTTTGTTTTTATGAATAACAGTTTAGCCACTGTTTACTTCTGCAGCTTTTGTGTGTATGTGGATGGTAGAGAGTGGAAATTGAAAACACATTTTTGAACAATGGCATAATGTAAATAAGATGCAATTTGTCTCTCATTTACATATTTGTCTCAATCCTAAGTGTGTGTGCCAGTCGTGCGCTATTACTCAACTGAGGTGCAATGATGTAATGTTTGTTTTGTGTTGCGTCTGCAGGGCCGAGGCTCAGGCTTCCCAGGCAGGAGGAGACCCAGAGGGGCTGGGCTCTCAGGTAGAGGGGGGCGTGGTAGGGCCAGGGGCAAGAACGGAGCTAGTCCCACCATCAACCCTGGGGTATGTGCAACTAGCCGGTTCACATTTTTCCACTATACTGTATATCAAACTAACTGATATGTAAAACACTGTGTATTTTGTCTTTCAGCTAAAGAGGAGTGGTTGTTTAGAGAGTAACTGCAACGTACTTTTATTTATGTAACTGTAAATTAAATAATAGGACTGAGCTGTGATGAGACACAACAGTGCTGGTGTTAATATTGACAAAATTCCCATTTTGATCAAAATCTACATTTTATAGCTTTAAAATGGCTCTATACGTCACATCCATTTAAATTTGCCCAAGGCTCTTGCTGGCTTCTGAGTGTACTTTTGGAACACTTCATCAAATTCAAATGTTAATGGGGCCCTCCCTCTCAGCCCCCACCCACCCAGCTCTAGTTTTTAGCATTAATCAACATTGTACAGTGGGCGGAGTCAGGCTCAGAGATGGGGGTGAAGTTATACTTATGCTGAAGTAAATTAAGCTGTTTGTTAGCCCTTCCATGTGTTCATGAAGGACAGCTCTAATTATTATATAATTGTCATTTTAATCTGCAATAGTATCCTTACTAGGAGACCCTCTGCCACCATTCCATTTATTTTAATATTTTCGACATTTTGTTAACATGCAGATCACGGCGATAGAAACACCATACCCAGCCAAGGAGGAGGAGGAGAATGCCATGCATAACACAGTGGTGATATTCTCCAGCAATGACAGTTTCACATTGAAACAGGTCCGTTTATGATTACGTGTATTCCCTGTTTTGTAATATTACAGTTGGGATGGGATTAAGTGTTTAGTAATCAGCATTTTAACATCATTTTTGATGTTATTGTGTAATTAAACAGAAAAATAAACACTTTTTAGAGGAATCATTTTACTGATATTGGTGTAGGGTGTGTGAGGACATACTGTAGCAGTATGAAATGAGGGAGTTATTCACCATTGTCTGTTTTGCAATTGTTTATAAAAGGCTGACATAGCAGAAGCTACCAGTTTGGTCATATTAGACCCTACGTTTGCCGCCCACAATGTGAAACATTAAGTATTGATTTTATGATTTTTGAGATGTCTAGCAGCCGTAGCTAAGTGAATCACTGTTATTTGCTAACAAAATGGGTTAAAAAAATCTCGTCTCCAGTGAGCCTGTCTCACTGAGATCAGGAATCTATTTTTATTATTATATTTTTTGAGGAGAGATCAGGGCAAAAAAAGCAGCCTCCAGACAGACAACATAAACACTGATGCAGTAAAGCAGCATACCAGGATTCAGAATATATTTCCCCCCTACAGGACATGTGTGTTGTGTGTGGAAGCTTTGGTCTTGGTGCAGAGGGTCGTCTCCTGGCATGTGCTCAGTGTGGCCAGTGCTACCATCCCTTCTGCGTTGGAATAAAGGTAAGTCCACATGTGAGTCCATGCTAAGTGTGTAACTGGGAGCACAGACAATAGCTGCATTCAGATTTGTCATTGTGTTGCGCAGATTACCAAGGTGGTGCTTAGTAAAGGCTGGCGTTGTCTGGAGTGCACAGTGTGTGAGGCGTGCGGCCAGGCCACGGATCCCGGGCGTCTGCTGCTGTGCGATGACTGTGACATCAGCTACCACACTTACTGCCTGGACCCTCCGCTGCAGAATGTACCCAAAGACAGCTGGAAGTGCAAATGGTAGGTGGCTGCCTCATGAAAAGGGGGTGGGTATGAACACTGGTCTGCTTTGCATCTTGTGTATTTCTGTTCTTAAGAATTTGTTTTAATCTGCATGTAAGGTAATTGGGCATTCAAATGTTACTGTTTGCTAGTTATCCAATTTTCCTGCTAAGGTTTTAGCATTGACTGATGGCAAATAGACTCCTCGTAGTCTTTATTTACAGTACATTCTTACTATATTATTTGAGGTGATAGACATTTTTAAGACAAAAGAATATTTTACTGTGTTGGGAGAAGATTGAACCTTCTGCCCAGATCCACTGTCATAGCTTTCCTACATATTAATGTCTGTCATTATGAAAGTGTTTTTCTGGTTGTCGTTTCATAATTTATCAAAAAGCAAGGCCTTAACATTGACAACCATCCTCATTGGTTTATGGACGTGTTTTTTTATCATTGCATTTATAAAACTATAAATGCATACCTTCTTATTCAGACATCTGTACTGTAAATGAATCTGCGAGAGTGTTTCTACTGTTGCCAGATAAAGTGACCCCTGCCCGTTTTGCCTCCCGAAGGTGTGTTTCCTGCACCCAGTGTGGCGCTACCTCTCCCGGCCTGAGGTGTGAGTGGCAGAATAATTACACCCAGTGTGCCCCCTGTGCCAGTCTGGCTACCTGCCCCATCTGCCTGCTGGACTACAGTGAGGGCGCCGTCATCGTGCAGTGCCGCCAGTGCGACAGGTGTGCGCCGCCTCTAATGAGCAGCCAAACATTTGTGCATATTTACAAAGGCTGTCAGCCCGGAAAGCCCGCTTTCCACTGACTCCACACACAGTCCCACACACACAGTCCCACATGTATCCTGTTTTCGTCAAGTTGCTGTGAGCCTGGTTCTGCTTCTCCTTCCTCCCCAGATGGCTCCATGCCTCTTGTCAGGGCCTTCATTCAGAGGAGGACGTGGAGAAAGCTGCAGAGAGCAGCTTTGACTGCACAATGTGTCGAGCTTTCAAGACCACTAAGGGTAACAAGCACGCCATCAGTTCTTTATCTATGCCGCTTTGTGTCTGATGCAATATTTGACTACTATCACATTTGTTTATTTTTCTTTTTTTCCATTTAATATGTTCCCTCTCCTCCACTCTCATTTTGTTAATGTCTTTTTGTATGCTGTGCTGCTGCAGTAGCGACCAAGGCCAGAGACTCCATTGAGCCTGCAGTTATGACGCAGATTGTTACAAAGGCTAAAGAAATGGGTGAGTTCACTTTCGAGGCCGGGAGAGAAATAACCACAGCCCACTCAATGACTTGGTTCTTCGCAGATGAGAACTTGCTTTATCGACTCCAGCTTTCTTCAGCTTGCCCCCCGCCCCCTCCCAAACATTCTGCTTGTTCTCCAGACCTGTCCAGGACCTACACTCAGGACGGCGTTTGTCTCACCGAGTCAGGCCTGTGCCAGCTCCAGAGCCTGTCTGCCACTGCGTCACGCCGCAGGAAGGCCAAGCCCAAGCTTAAGCTAAAGATCATCAACCAGAACAGCGTGGCAGTCATGCCTTCTCCCATGGACCCCCTTTCAGAGCTCTCCCGTGATGAAGACATGGAAGACAACAGAGGTGCCTACCGCGTGACACAGGCTGATTTGAACCAACTTTATTTAATGCTGCAATCTTATAGACCAATCCACTTTGCTATCTAAGGTTGATTTATGTAATACAATCATTATTCAGCCAAATTCCCATTGGTTTATAGTGGTGTATCTGACATTTGCATTAAAATTCACTTATCCAGCAGTGGTTTGCCTAGTGAGGGTAAGCAAAAATAAAATGTAGAATTTTTATTGTCCATACGCGGTCATCACACTTAAACTTACAGTGACCTCTACCTACTTAATTTTTTATTTTTTTTTGCTTTAGATGCACTTGTTCAGATTGATCAGTAGTCAGTCAAGGGGCTCACAGACATTTTTAAACTGATAAAGGTATAGAAATGGCTTTTATAAAGACGCTTAATACCAGAACTCAAGAACCTCATTTAAATTAGGGAATTGAGCGGAGCTGAGATAGAATTGACCCTGGCACTGTTTGTGGACGTGGGGTTGGGTGGGGGTTGTTTGGGCTGCAGGGCTGTTGCTCACTGTCAGTTCTCCTGTCCCCCTCCCTTACAGAGGCTGAGCTCCTGGATTGCGAGGCGAAGTCTGACTCGAGCCTGGAGAGGGAGCCAGCAGAAGATGACTCCAAGGGGGGCGACGGAGGGAAAAAAAGGAAGAGGAAGCCTTACCGGCCGGGTAGGGCCCCTGATTAAAGGAGACAGCTCCTCTGAAGCGTAAAATGGTGCAGTACGTGCCTGGCGCTGTAGCTGCAGCCGAGCACACAGCCATCTCTGAGCCTCTGACGTATAGAGCCCTCTATCTGGTGCTTCCAAAAGGTGTTTTCTTAAAGATGCCTTCATGCTGAAAGAAGTTATCATCACTCTTAAGGCAAGGCAGGCTTACTATTCAGCTGAAGTAATTGTAAAGCCAAAAACATATTGATTAAAAAATGATTCAGTAGTCAAGAGTATTTAACAAAAATACTACTTTAGTTTTTTTGGTACAGCTTTTAGAGTTTTTGGTTTTGGGTACTTTCATAGAAACGTTTTTGTCATGGATCGATGAGCCAATAAATAACCTCATCCTGTCAGGCATTGGTGGCTTCATGGTGCGTCAGAGAAGCCGCCCGGGACAAGGACCTGGCAAGGCCAAGCGAACCCTCTGCAGGAAGGATTCCTCTGGCTCCGTGTCAGAGAACCCTGCAGTAAAGGAGGAGGGTCAGTGCTCACACAACACGCCATTCACCTTGGGTCACCTCTCACAATTGCCCTGTTTACTAGAGTGCTAGGCAATTTGTCTGAATTTGTATTGTATTTATTTGTCTCAAGGATGGACAGAGGCCTTGCCTGATACCCCAGTGGATGAGACCCCACATGGGCCAGAGGTCCCGGAGAAGATCAAGAAACGCTACCGGAAAAAGAAGACCAAATTAGAGGAGGCCTTTCCAACATACCTGCAGGTCTGTCTCCTTCTCAGTACATTAATCAGTGTTATCATTTGAATGTGAATGTAATTTATTTAAACATTTCTTATTCAATGTACTAGATTTATTTATTATTTGACTAATAGTATATACTGTAGAAAAGCAGTTAACAGAATTGTTAATTTCCCCTTTTTGGAGGCTGAAATTGTCTTGTGTTGCTAAGGAAGTGACGGTGATCTTTGAGGATGGAAGTGGGCCAGTACTCTCTGGAAAAGTCATTAAACTAATTGTTTATTTTTCCTATGCTTACATGAATCTCTTATTCTTGTGCACTGATGGTCATGCCATGTAATATCTTCAAACAATGCCATTAACCCCACCCAAGGGACAGGTGAGAACACAACGTACATTGCCTTGCAGGCAGTCACTTACAGAATTTCAGTGCACAGAGCCCCATCATACAAGTTTCTTTGTGAATAACATCCTTAAGGGACTCTGTAGAGGATCATCCCCTCCAAATGGGTCCTCCTGTCTGGGCTGTGAATTGACATATGAACGCCTAACCAAATATGACATCATGTCTCTTGGTCTCCAGCCAGCCTGCTCAGTGTCGCCTTGCGTTGGCCACAATTACGGCTATGTGATGTGCATTAAGCCACAGGCAGCTGTCATTGCTGCTCTTGATCCTGCTGCAGTGCGATGAAGATGTTCAAGCTAACTTGAAGGGTCCACCAGAGCAGCACATTTGATTAAATATTAACACTGCGACTGGTTAGGCTTTTAATGTCTCACCGCAGCCGGGAGCTGCAGTCACGTGTGTGGGTTGAGAAAGCTAGACGACTTGTGGGCACGTTCAGCTGGGGGGGGGGCAGGGACTAAAGTGGAAGCATGCG
>JAODUG010000009.1:2112031-2141070 GCA_027564795.1 Aphredoderus sayanus
GGCACGTTCAGCTGGGGGGGGGGGGGGAGGAGCTGCACGGGCAGGGACTAAAGTGGAAGCATGCGCATTATAGCCTCTGTGCTACTACTGTGCCTTCCTCTGTTGCCAGTTCCCACGGGTCCTCGCGGTGTCTGACCGACGAAACGCCTTTATGTGACAGGGCTGTGTGAAGGATCTCTGGGGGCGGGGGGTGTTGAAGACGACAGGTGTGACAGCTCCTGACGAATGTTGTCAACGCACACAAGTGACCCCATGTTATGTGTTGTCATGTGCAGGAAGCGTTCTTTGGCAAGGATCTGCTGGACAAGAGCAAGCAGAACCGACAGCAGGGGGTGGAGTCTGGCTTATTGGAGGAGGGGCAAGGCCAAGGCGACAGGAAGCACCCTACCAGCAGCTTCCTGGATCCCTCGTCAGACCCCCTGCTCAGCGCATCAGCCACACCCCTCCCCCCAAGGCCAGCAGGCGCACGTACGTGCACACATCGCTGCGTTTCCCCAGCACTGTGGGGAAATTAGAGGAACTGCAATGGCAGTGCATGCTGTCGAATCTCGCCCCCTCTACATTCAAAGCCTGCAGTGGAAGTCTACAAGAGCATTACAATGAATAACAAGATGATAACTTCAGAGGCATACAAACAAAATGTATCACAAATAGGATTAATAGAGATAGGAATGGGATTTAAATATAAACAGTGGTCTGATCAATAGCTGCGGGTAATAAAGACATGCTGTCTTTTGATTGTTGTAAGATGCTGATGTTTTTTTAGCATAGAATATTTTGTAAGCCATAGAATAAACTAGGATTTTGGGAAATTAAGTACACATTTTACAAACAAAAGTACGGTGATAGCCACAAAATGAAAATGAAGTTGTATGAATCTAAAGTTATTCTGCAAGACCAATGTGTGCACACAAAGAAACCTTTGGTGGTTTCAAACTAGAGAACCAAGGGCATCAAACCCTAGCCTCATGTCCATTTATCATTACATTATTATGATTTTTGACAGCTTTTTAATTTCTTTTCCCCCATCTACAGAGACCTCTGAGGAACCATTAGTTGATCTGTCTGATGTTCTGAACACTGATGCAGACATCTTGGGAATGCTGGGAAAGCCAAGCAGTGACTCTGGTGCGTCATATATTTCGCAGGCAGGCACAGTGGCAGGAATAAATCTTGTCCACACTGCTAGCTCCAGGTTCTCAAAATGGTTTCTCTGGGTTGGAAATTTCCTCAGCAAATTTCTTTACTTTCACTGCACATGTATATTTCAACATCTGCATTCTTTCTAGTTTATGTTGTTCATCTTTTGGTTTGGTCTTTTGCTGTTGTCTAAAGCATATTCTGCTTGTTCTATCGCACCACAATATTTATTTCTCACTCATTTTTGTCTGGTTTTGGGTCCTTGTAGGTCTTGATTTTTGCCCCTTCCAGGTTGACAGCTCACCACCTTCTTTTGGTAAGGGTGCCCTGGCCTACACGTCTTGCTTTGTGTGTTCTTCCACTCCTATGGTGTCTGCAGTGTGCTTGTGTACAAGCTGCTTCACAATAATATTCGCAACCTGTGTCTAAATGCATCTCCTAATACCTTTTTCCTAACTGCTAAAAGTTTCTGTAGGTATGATTTTAGAGGTTTTAGAGCTAAATTTAGTGTAATTTGTTAGACATCAGCTATTAGTAAGTCAAATGCTCAGTGAGAATATGTGCTCTGGTTGATAGCCCCTGCCTCTATAGTCCCAAATTCAGGGCCTCTTTTCCGTGATTGGTCCACTGAATTTCCCTTTCCTGTACATTTCACGAATGTGCTCACACAATGGTGATGCTTATATTGAAAACACATTCGGGGCTAAAAAATCTTTACATACCTCAAAGGATCTTTATAAACTGACAAGGAGACACATTCAAGCTCTAAAAAAATAAGCAGATCAGAGATCATGATGCCTCAGTAAAATGGCCTTCATTTTCTTTAAATGATGAAGAAAATAAATAATCTCTGCAACTTCCTGGAGGATAATGTGTCCATCGTACTTTGTGACTACTACTTCGTGCAACCTAAATGCACCCTGTTTTCTTTATTTATGTTCTCCCTCCTTCCAAATACAGATCTGGCCAACTCATGGCCACAGTGCATTAGTTTTTTATGTATAGTGTACAGTAGGTTATGCAGACTAGAAAGGTTCAAATGATGGTTACCTTGGATCATTTTCCTAAATATAATTGATCATTATGTAATATTCTGGTAGTGCAATTTTGCTCCTTATAGTTAAACGTTTGCTGTAGACTGCGTATTTTTGTCTGTAGCGTTTACCGAGGGGAGTAATGGGTCTTAGAAAGACCAGCTTAATTAATTGGGCTTGACAGTGGAAAAGTCTTTTTCACCGAATGTCTGTCACCATTGTTCCCAGGCCACTAATATTGCATAATATGGGAACTCAATGTGAACTGTGATTCTTCACAGGCTGCCTATAGAAATGTTCCTCTATTCCCTTTCTTCTATTCTCTTTTTTGAAATCTATGTGTAGCATGGTGCTGTGTGTGTGTGTGTTTCCACAGCTGGTCTGGACATCAGGCCCTTGGCGGACAGTTCCCCAGCAGCCCCCCAAGCCCAGTGTGGCAGGCAGACACCTCGTTCCCTGCAGGAGGAGCCGCTAGACGGCATCCTCAGCCCAGAGCTAGACAAGATGGTCACTGATGGTCAGTGGGGACAACCTCATATATTGTGTCCCTAAGATGTTTTTGTACAACTAGATTTCTGAGCTTGGATAGTGATGTATCTTTCCGCATTTGTTTTGTTGCCATTTCAGAATCAATCCTCAGCAAACTGTACAAAATTCCAGGTGTGTATTTGAATTGTTGTTGTTATTCCTGCCAAATACTGTACCACCAAAGTATTTGTTACTGACTTTTAACAGTTTGTTATTGTTTAAAAATAAAATAATTTAACATCTATTACATCAAGAACATCCTCATTAGTAATAACATTCATTAAGGACTGACTGCTGTATCAAACGGTATAATCCATGCTGAACAGTAACACTGAGGCTGACACAATTATCTTCCCCCTTGACAGAGCTGGAGGGTAAGGAAGTAGAAGATCTCTTTACAGCAGTCCTAAGCCCCAGCAACAGCCAACCACCACAGATGCCTCACCCCCAAGGCCAGGGCCCCATTCCTGCCTCCCCAGGCACCAGTATGCCTCACCCCAACACAGGTACGATGTTACTAACCATGTTTGTAATACATTTTATAGGTTTACTGTGGATGGTTGTGTGTATTGCTGACCACTCAACACCCAATTCAGACCTGTTATTCTGTGTTGCTTCTTGGCAGGAAACGCAGTGTTTCCCAGGATGATGAATGGCATGATGGCGCCTAACCAACGCTTTCCTACAAACCCAGGAGCAGGGCCCTGCATCCCAGAAAACTTCTCCCCCCTCCACCGTATGCCTTTCACTGACAATCCAAGGTAATGCAGTTGTCTTTTGTGTTTTGAGTAATCTCTACTAGAATAAGAATATAAGTGGATATCTAACTGGATAACACATGTTTGTAGTTACTTCCTCATAATTTGGGGTTTGTCTTTAATGTTGCTACAGGGATAGGAAGTTCAATCAGATGCCCAGAGATGCAGTAGGCCCATGGTCTTCTCCAGCCCATGGCCCAGCCGCTGTGCCTGAAGGGGAGACTGAAGCCATGTCCAATGCCCAGAGGAGTACACTCAAATGGGAGAAAGAGGAGACCCTGGGAGAGCATGCCACTGTGGCGCCTGTCCTTTACACTAATGTCAATTTCCCTAACCTTAAAGAAGAATTTCCAGGTTTGTTTTTTCCCCTTAACATCTACAATGAGTTCAGTATTATGTGTTACTTAATATTAAATGATGGTAGCTTAAGTAGCAGGATGTGCTCTTAAAAACATTCAGGACAACTTATTTGAGCAATTACTACTTCTCTTTCTTCAAACAGACTGGCCTACAAGAGTCAAGCAAATTGCCAAACTGTGGAGGAAAGCTAGTTCACAGGACAGGGCCCCATATGTGGTAAGATCACCAATATTTCTGATACTTTACTAGTTTTGCTGAAAATGTCACTGCTGTATACAGTACACTTGTGCTGTTCTGATGTTATGCTGGAGGAAGAGTCCTGTGATGAGTCCTGAGAGTCTGGCCTCATAACTCTTTCCAATGCAAATTTGAAATTCGGCCATTTACAGATTAACTAATTAACAGAGGAAGCACTGCTCAGTGTTAGAACCAGCTACGGTCTCCATAATTAAACTCACAAGAAGTAATTGTATGTAGCAGAGGCCATTTTCACATACTTTGATTAACCCATTAAGACCTAAGGCGCCCTCTAATAAAACATTCTAAAACCTAATGCATTGTTTGAAACAATTTTTTTAAATGACTAAAAATGTTGTTTCTTAACCTCTGTAGCAGAACATGAGCTTGATCATTGGAAACTATTGCCTTTTCTCTAATCTTCATTAACATTTAACAAAGATCCGTAAATAAAATACATTTGTTACAGTATAATTATTATAAAAAATTACTCATCATTATAATAATGTTGTTATTTATTACCATGAATAATATTATACCGACAGAGTTTGGCTCCGGTGTGGGTAATGTTTAGTTCCCCCATTTTCCAGTCATCTTGAAATTGGGCAAACTCCCTGTAATGCTCCTCCTCAAACATGTCCCCTGCCTCACCCACTGAGTCTTGGCTAGCGCTAGCAGTTAAGTTATGCTCTGGGTCCATCTGAATCTTCTAATTCATTGTTGTTTCTCTTGCTGTAGTCTACTCGGCATCATTCTCACTTACCTCACGCAGATTGCCAGCCATTAGCATTAGTTTTGGAAACTTGTTTTTGGTCCACATAGACACTAATAATACATAATGCATTTAGTCTTCCCCATATATATTTCATCGGTGTGTCTTGAAAACACTCGCGTCGCATTCAGTCATAAAGGGAGAAGCACCTGGTCTTAATGGTTTAATACTATAAAATAATACCCAATATTCGGACCTCCTCTAGGTTTCCTGTGTGTATTTATGATGTATTTCTGGTTTGTCTTTGTGCGTACTTGTTATCAATTTTGTGTTCTGCAGCAAAAGGCAAGGGACAACCGAGCTGCCCTGCGCATCAACAAAGTCCAGATGTCCAACGAGACGGTCAAGAGGCACCCACCACAGCAGCAGCCCCCTGAGGTGTTTGACCCCAACATACCACTAGACACAGAACTGCTCTTTAAAGACCCGTTGAAACCCAAAGAGTCAGAGCATGAACAAGAGTGGAAGTTTAGACAGGTAAGAGTGTATATAGTGAAGTCAGGGAATGCAGCGGCAGGTCCACTTATGTTAACACAACTGACAGGGGGTTAAGAAAAGCCCCCCCTAAACAACTGCACTATCGGCCACATAGTCTACCCGGTTCATCTGCTTGTGATGTTTTTGACCCCAGGCATCCCTTCTGATGTCTAATCCCTTTTTTCGCTCTGCTCTTACACCAGCAAATGAGGCAGAAAAGCAAACAGCAAGCCAAGATTGAAGCTACCCAGAAACTGGAGCAAGTTAAGAACGAGCAACTTCAGCAACAGCAGCAGCAACAACAGCAGTCAGGCAGCCAGTCTGAAGGAGATGGCAACAACAGTGGGAACCAGAGTCCTGCCTCACAGCCCAGCAATGGCAGCATGTCCCCTATGCAACAGCTGAACCCTAAAGAAAGCTATGCCAGGCCTCAGCTCCCAGGGACTCCCACCTCAGGCCCTCCTGAAGATGTGTTCCTGCGGCCCCCTCCTCCACCTCCTTCAGGACCTTCTTCTCAACCTCAGTCTCCTCAAGTGTTCTCACCAGGCTCCTCTGGCTCCAGACCCTCCTCTCCGTGGGATCCATATGCCAAGATGGTGGGGACCCCCAGACCACCCAACCTAGGGCCAAATGCGTGCCGCAGAATGTCTCTGGAGTCGGGAAAGTCCCCGACCTCCTTGATGGAGCAGCAGGATCGAGGGAGGCCCTCTCCTGCGCACGACTCTTTTGGCTCTCCTACATCCATGAACAGTGACCCCTATGCCATGCCTCCTGACACCCCACGGCCAGGCATGGAGGTGGACCCCTTCTTGAAGCCCATGGGTCCTCCCAGGTCCAGTCAGACTCAAGGAAGGCCTCCAATGGGTTCCCCTGGTAGAGACCCTTATTCCAGACCTATGATTAGAAACGAAGCCTATCAGCGTATGGCCCAGAACAGGATGATCTTATCTGACCCTTACTCACGGCCTTTACTAGCTCCCATTCCCGGAAGCAACGAGTCTGGCTCAGTCTCTCTGTTCAAAACCCCCATGCCCCCTCCTCAGGCTCAGGACCCCTTTAACCGACCCGGGCAGCATTCCTCCGACAGGTTCTCTCAGAGTCAGCCACACGACCCCTACGCCCAACCCCCACACACCCCTAGGCCTTCTGGGAGCGACCAGTCCTTCACCAGTCCACCTAGAATGGGCCAGCTTCACCCTCAGGGCCATCAGTTTGCTCAGCCAGGGCCAATGGCACAAATGTCCAGGAATCCTTACGCTCATGCACCTTCCACCCCAAGGCCTGACCACTTCACATATGACCCCTTTGCCCAGCCCGCTGGCCCCACCAAGCCCCTCCCTGATCCCTATGCTCA
Organism: Aphredoderus sayanus; assembly: GCA_027564795.1. NCBI lineage: Eukaryota > Metazoa > Chordata > Actinopteri > Percopsiformes > Aphredoderidae > Aphredoderus > Aphredoderus sayanus. Next base: position 2,118,692 of record JAODUG010000009.1, read on the forward strand.
GCCCCCCGGCACACCGCGGCCCATTCACGAGCCAAGCGGTCAACCACGGCCTTTCTTTGAGCCCTACGCCCGACCCCCCGGCACCCCACGCCCTCACGACAACTATGGCCAGCCGTCCAACGCACCAACGTCAGATCTTTACTCCCAAGGGCCGGCCACTCCTCGTCCCGGTGGGATGACCCAGTTTGGCCATCAGCCTCACCCGAGTCAGAGGATGTCCCCCTCCCACTCTGTAGATCCGTATGCCCAGCCGCCTGGCACTCCACGGGCAGCTATGGGAGAGAGGTTTTCTAAGTCACCAGGCAGCCAAAGGATGCCTATGGATCCATACAGTAATGCACCTGGCACTCCGAGGCCAGGCAGCGGTGACATGTTTTCCCAGCCAGGGGCCGCTAGACAGATGCTTAATGACCCTTATGCGCAGCCCCCTGGCACACCGCGGCCTGCTATTGGTCCTGATGGGCACAGCAGACAGGGGCTGAGGCCAGGACCAATGGGGAACCAAGAACTCTTCTCATCACAGGGTAGGCTACAAGAGCCTTTCCCTCACCCAGGCTCACAAACACCAAAACACCCCGGTATGTCAGAAGATGGGTTTATGCAGTCACCTTCTCGAAGACCCAATCAGACACCTGCCCATGACCCTTTTGAACAGGCCCCCATGACCCCACGACCCCAGCTCGCTGATAAAATGGAAATGAAGGATCAGTCAGCTATAATGAATAGTGGCGCTGCCTCCCAAGAACCTGGCCCAATGTCCAGTAACCCCCAGATGCCTGGCACTTCTGCTGAAGCTCAGAGCGTTCCTCTTGCTGACAGTGAAGAAAGACTCAGACAGGTAGATGTACAGTACATTGATGGGAATGTGTATACTAATATATAATAGCACTTACATTAACCCTCATGATGTCCTCCGGGTCAAAATGACCCAAATCACTAGCTCTTTGTGGCCAATAGAAGGCGCTAAACCTAATTCTACAGCTTACACACACACGATCTGCGCTGCTGGCACAACAAAGTGTGATTTTGAAACCCGAGGACAACGGGAGGGTTAAAAGGCACGAAAAACAAACAAATACATAAAGAAATAATAAATAAATAAATAAATAAATACACAAAGAGCAAGGACAATTAAAATAACCATACTGTACAATCATACACAATCAGATGGCGCCATCTGGTGGTTCATGACGATATTGTAAGGGCATCACAAGGGTTTAGAAGAAGATATATAGGTTTAATCAAAACCTTAAAAGTTGTGGCAGTCATTAGAATGACATAATGCAAATGTTGTCAGACCAGGTACCAGGTTCAGAATTAAATTAAAATTAATTAAAATAACCTTTTTCTTTCTTTCTTTTCTTTAATCTTTTTGTTTAAATATGTTCAGCGTCTACGAATCCGAGAACTGATTATCAAACAGCAGCAACAAAGAAGTGCTATCCGGCAGGAGAGGGGGCCCCAGGAACTCCCTATCAACATGCCCCCCGGGACACCTCGACCCTGGCCTCAGGAGGGCCCTGGGCAGCCAGAGATGTTCAACAGGCCCCCTCCACCTTATCCTGGACATGGACCTATGAGAGGCCCAATGAGGTTCCCTGGACCTTTCCCAGGGGATCAGCGTGGCCCTTTCCCTAATGAGGGGCAAATCCCCAGGGGCCAACATCCTGCAGATCCTAATCTGAAACATCAAGGGCCAAGGTTTGTGTTATTGTAATAATTTTTTATGCTCTGCATTGGAACATCCTGTACTGTACAAGACTTGTATGTATGTATCTATAAACTCAGAATTAGAAGGTGAATAGCAATGCAGAGGTTTCCTGTACATGAGAAACATGTCATCCTTTCTTAGGTTTGCATATCCAGCCGGAGGCCCGGGACCTCATGGAGGCCATGAGTTTTTCCCCAGAGGTCCTCATCAAATGCAGGAGGTGCCCCCTCAGATGAGAAGGTCTGTGTCTGCAGACATGGCAAATTCAATGGGAGGTAATCCCATGGGCCTGCCTCAGCACTTTCCACCACGTGGTATACCCGTGCAGCAGCACAACATAATGGGCCAACCGTTCATTGAGCTGCGACACAGAGCTGTGGAGAACAGACTCCGTATGCCCTATGGCACTGGTCACATGCAAGGGAACAACATGGATCCACACATGCAGGCTCAGAGGCCACCTGGCTTCCTCGGGGCACCTGAGTTCAGGTTTTCTTCCAACCAGGGCCCCAGGATGATGGACCCCATGACTGGCAACCAGGCTGGCCAAATCCAGCTTTCTGCTAGCATGGAGAATCTGAATCAGCAGTCACAGATGCCAGGTAACAATATGCCTAGACAATCCCTACTGATGAGATCCATGAGCCAGCCAGCTTCAAATGAGGCCCACAACATGGCAGCGTCAATGATGTTGACTGCACCCTCTGCTGGACAAACTGAGAACAACACTAACAGTGAAGCTGCAGAGGAGAAATTGGATGCGGAAGAGTCGGCCGTCAAAGATCTTGAGGACGTGGAGGTAAAAGATCTGGTGGACGCAGACTTGGACAACCTGAATTTAGATCCAGAAGACGGCAAAGACCTAGACCTAGAGACAAACGACTTGCACCTGGATGACTTCCTGACATCTGGGAAATTTGACATCATCGCCTACACGGATCCTGACCTAGATGACATCAAGAAGGACATGTTCAATGAAGAATTGGACCTCAGCGATCCTATGGATGACAGTGGCGACGCCCCAGATATCCAGAAGGCATTGTCTGAGAAAAAGAATAACGTTGGCAGTGCCGAGACCTCATCCGCTTCCAAGTCTGCAACAGCCGCGGTGGAGGCGTCAGCTGAGCAGTCCTCCCCTGAAGTCAAACAGGAAGCCACTGGGGGTCAGGCCACAGCAGCCCCCGGGCAAGAGATCAAAACAGAGGCCAAAGGTGGTTATAATCCCGCAGAGGAAGTGGACCAGCCAGCCAACGGAAACACCACATCCCCAAACCAGCAGGGAGCGCTGCCTGACTCCACCCCTGTCCTTTCTGGCTTACTCATTAAGCAGCAGTCAGAGGAACAGTCATTAAACCCAATGGTAGAATCTGTCAATCAAAGCAACAATCTCATGCCCCAGCCAAGCCAAGTCACTGACACCCATACCTCCGGACTCACAATGAGCCAAACAGCACCTGATGCTGCCACCACAGGAGACGGTGCTATGGCTGGTTTTGTGACTGACCACCAGATGGCGCTGGCCATAGAACAGAGTGGTCTTAGCCAGGCCCAGCAGAACATGCTCAGCCAGGCGATGGGCTCGCAGCATCGGCCTTTGCTGTTGGAGGAACAGCCACTCTTGTTACAGGACCTCTTGGACCAGGAGAGACAGGAGCAACAGCAACAGAGGCAGATGCAGGCCATGATACGTCAGCGTTCCAGCGATTCCTTTTTTCCTAACATTGGTAAACATTGGTTATTATCTGAGTGGTGGTGAATGAGACTTATGTTCTGATCAGTTTGGTTTCACAGAGCCTATTAACAGTATATGCTTCTGTGCAGATTTTGACGCCATAACCGATCCTATTATGAAGGCTAAGATGGTAGCCCTGAAAGGCATCAACAAAGTGATGGTTCAGAACAACATGGGAATGACTCCAATGGTCATGAACAGGTAATCCACCTTCAGTTATGTTGGTAAATTACTTAGATGTTGATAAAAACAAAATGATAATGGGCAGCTTCCATTCCTCTAAGTTGATTTTGCACCCAGACATGAAAGGTAAATTAATGCAATTTTCAAAACCCAGCCTAACCAAGGAACAGTAAATCTGTGTTGTTACTGGTAAGATAAACTATTTACTGTTGTTTCTGTCACAGGTTTCCACCTGGTCCTGCTGTGCCACCTTGCCCTGAAAGCACCCCTGTCCCCCCACAGATAGTTGGCCAGGTAATTTCTGCTATTCTGCCTAAATGTTATTCCTATTGTGCGTGCATAAATAACGAGGACCATGTAAGAAATGCACGTCCTTTCCATTTTCATATCAGGATGGGAAATTGACACAAGTAGCAAGACCTAATCCTCCAAACTTCGGACCAGGCTTTGTCAGTAAGTATTACTATTATAGTTCAGGCTCTGCGTGTGAAACCGCTAAGATGATTAACTGTTTGTACTGTCGAGATTATTAACAAAGACCGCCTTTGTCTTCGTTTAAGACAACGCACAGAGGGTTCAGTATGAAGAGTGGCTACAGGAGACACAGCAGCTACTTCAGATGCAGCAGAAATTTCTAGAAGAGAAGATTGGCGCTCATAGGAAGTCCAAGAAAGCCCTGTCAGCCAAGCAGAGGACGGCTAAGAAGGCAGGGAGGGATTTCCCAGAGGAGGATGCTGAGCAGCTCAAACATGTCACAGAGCAGCAGGGCGTAGTGCAGAAGCAACTGGAGCAGGTAGGTGCTCTGCCTGTCAAGCTGTAATAAGCCCCCACTGTCTGCAGTCTGCCACCGCCTGAACCTTGCTCTGCATGTATCACATGCACAAATACATCACACACTTCCTCTGCATGTAACACATGCACAAATGCATCATTCAAAAATTCTTATGTACTAAGCACTTTCTTAGTTAGGCCATTACCTGTTGTGTTTTATATGGTTGATTACGTGGTAGTAGACATGATGACATTATGCTGCAATATTGTGTATGACCTGTAAAGCTACTGACACATGTACTACATGTAAGTCAACACATAATAGCTGGGACTCAACGGTGTGTCCATCTCCAGATCCGGAAGCAGCAGAAGGAGCACGCCGAGCTGATCGAGGAGTACAGAGTGAAGCAGCAGCAGAACAACATGCCGCCTGCCATAATGCCAGGCATGCCACCGATGCAGGGTCCCGCCGGCATGGTGCCGGGCGGGTCCCCGATGGTCCAGCCTCCCATCAACCCCATGATGCAGATGCCCCTTCACCCGGGCCAACCCAGCGCCCCACCGCGCATGCCCACCGCACTGCCGGGCTGGCACGCCGGCGGCATGCCCATGGGCGGAGCCGGAATGCCCCCTATCATGCCCCCCCAGGTGGCCATGGGAAGCCCGGCCCCGCCTCACCCGATGCCGCTAGGTAGCCGCCCCCCGCACCCCCAGATGCCGCCGGAGCCCCAGGCGCCCCCCGGGGCTCCGGCGGGCGGGGTGAAGGCCGGGCAGGCGGGGGGCGTGAAGTTCGACGACAACAACCCCTTCAGCGAGGGCTTCCAGGAGCGAGAGCGGCGGGAGCGTCTGAGGGAGCAGCAGGAGAGGCAGCGGGTGCAGCTGATGCAGGAGGTGGAGCGGCAGAGGGCCCTGAAGCAGCGCATGGAGATGGAGCAGCAGGGCATGATGGGGCCGGACGGCAGCAGCATGGCGCCGCTGGCTCAGATGCCCTTCTTCAACTCGGAGCTGCCCCAGGAGTTCATGCAGCCCCAGAGGCCTCCGCCTCCACAGCAGCAGCACCTAGGGCCAGGCCCCATGTTCCCCCAGCAGCCCGGGATGGGCTCCCCGCCCGGGGGCTTCATGCAGGGCGACAGGAGGGCCATGATGGGCAACGGCATGATGGCCCAGGAAATGGGAGGTGGTTTCGGGCCTGCAGACAGCCTCGCCCTGCAGGCGGCTAACTTCCCCCAGGGCCCGCCCCGGCCCCGGCGCTTCAGCGGGCCGGGGGCGATGCCGGGGGAGGGCGCGGGGTTCGGGGCGGACACAGCCACGCCCCTGCCCTCCAACTTCCCCGGGTCGGGGCAGTCTCTCATCCAGCTGTACTCCAACATCATCCCGGACGAGAAGGGGAAGAAGAAGAGGAACCGCAAAAAGAAGAAGGAGGACGACGGCGATTCGGTGAAGACGCCGTCCACCCCGCACTCCGACCTCACCGCCCCGCTCACCCCCTGCGTGTCGGACACCTCCTCCACCCCCACCAGGAGCACCCACCTGCTGGTGGACCAGGACCTGTCCAGGTCCCCGCTGCTGGGCCCCTCCACGCCGGGCCACTCTGAGCTGGAGAGGCAGCTGTCTGGAGGTGGAGCCGGGGGAGCCTGTCTCCCCCCGGACGCTGCTCGGGCCCAGGAGCAGGACCGGATCCTCAGCAACATCAAGCTGGAGCACCCGGAGGCCAGCGAGTGCCACGGCCACAGGGACGGCCCCGGCGGCTCCCAAATGGGCTCCGTGAAGGAGGAGGGCGGCAAAGGGGGCCTGTCACCCTTCGCGGCGGCCGGACAGAGCCCCTCTAACAAGGGCGAGGCGGGCAACGAGCTGCTGAAACACCTGCTGAAGAACAAGAACACGCCCCCGCCCGGCCTGCCTCACCAGAGGTCTGAGGAGAGCATGCGCTCGGAGGAGGAGGAGCTCGCTGACTGCAAGGCCCTGCTCAGGCAGAGCTCCATGGACAGCAATGGGGTGAGTGTGCTCTCTGTCCTGTGGTGACGTGGGGTGACCCACACTGACTCAGAGGCCCTCTACGACCACTAAACTGTTATGACTCATAGCCAGGCCTGTCTTTGATGAGTCATCTGGTTTGTTTTTATGCACGCAGGCAATCCCACTGTCTTTTATTGTGGTTGTGGCCAGCAGTGTTTCATCAGTAGTAGTAGAGGCCTACCGGTACTAAATCACTAGTGGACATATTTTGCCACATGTTTAAGCGTGTGTGTTTTGTCATGGCCAGGCTTACTCAGACGGCACCCCCGACTTCCCTGGCCCTCTGCTGTCTGAGCAGGAGAAGAAGAGGGGGCGCAACAAGAGGCCTCCCAAGAGCGGGGAGAAGCCTGCGTCTCGCTACAAGAAGAGGAAGAAGGAGGGAGAGGAGAAACAACTGGTGCATGCTGGCCCTGATGCTGTAATGACCCAGATCAAACAGGTGTGTGGGATCAGTAGGTGTTTTACCAGAGCGGTCTCTGAGAACCAGGCTAACAGCTCTAGCTACAAACGTCAGTGTAGTGCTCCCTAATGCCTAACCACACTAATTAAAACCCAAATATAAAAGTATGTGCACGCGCCCTTTCATGCATCATAAGCATATTGCCATAATTATGTACTTGTCGTGTGACAGTTATACACCCTGGCATTAGTAGCAGTTTTAATTTGGGGAAATTGAAGGAGAATTATGATAATGTTGTAACCCCCCTCTGTGTTGCTTTATTGATTTAAGCTTTATGGAGCTGCACTGTTTCCTAGAGAGATACAATCTGCATCACATTAAATGCAGCTTACCAACAAAATATAATTTATTATTTAATGATAGTGTATTGGCTAATCACCAGATAAACATTGCTACAGGCTGTCACAGTACAATTGCAGTCTAGATAATTGCTGCGATAAAAAGGTATGTGCTCATATGTAATGCAATAAATAATTTAATAAAGATATTGCAGTGAAGTGGGGAAACTGTAATAATATGATTGCATCCTGAATTATAGCTCTGTCAACAATGCTGGCTAGTACCATCAATACTTTTGAACCTGAACTACAACAATACAGAACTTGAAAGCTATCATATTTCTGATAAAATCTATACACTTTTTTTTTTAGTTGCTCATTTTGCTTCTGTGGCAATTGCATTTCCCCTTTTGGATCAATAATGTCGTGTACACATAGAATAAGAGAAATGTTTTTTCCTAACCTTATCGTCAATACATAGTCAGTTCTTAAAATAATCACTGTGTCTTGGTGCTGTCACTAGTGAATGTTAGTCTTCAGGTTTTGGGGTTGGTCTCTTATTCAGTGTACTAAACAGACTAGTAATGGCAACCTGATACTATTTTGCAGCAATTAGAGAAACAGTGTGAGCAACACCTCCTGCACCTGAAAGCTCAGAGCGTGACTGTGGTGCCCAGAGCACGTGCATTTGGACTTATTCACCCACAGCTCTCTGCCCTGCCCTCTCTTAAATCCTCTAAATCCCCTCCATAGTTTCAAACAGTTATTTTGCATTAGAAATTCGGGGAGACTTTTGTGTTTTGGGAGGCGCTGTATACGCAGTGGGACAAATTGTTGCATTGCTATTAATGCCTTCTAAAAATACTATAATATTTAATGTCTGGTTAACCTACTGTATCCTTTTAATGATGAATTATAAAGAGAGAGTGCTCCAGCAAAGCAATGTCATTAAAAGGAGCAACCATACAAATGAATTCCTGAAGCATTTTAATTTACATTATGTAATATTTGCTCTCACATGTAATAGAAATATACTGTAGCTGCAAAAACATTAAAAATATAGCATAAACAATGTGTATGTACTTAAGATGTCAGCAATTATGTTACAGTGTATATGAATATAGGTACAGTACAAATAGTGTGTTATATATGTTGTAAAATGTATAACCAAATAACATTCTGTTGAATGTTATTTGTTTAAGTATGACTTTTTGTAAAATGATAGTAAGTTGTTTTAAATAAAAGCATATTTTAAATGCTGTAAATACAACAGCAGCTCTCTCTGTTGCCGCTGATGGAGCCGCTGATCGGGGTGAACTTCGCCCATTTTGCTCCCTACGGAAGTGGGCAGCTGAATGGAGAGAACCTCCTCTCTGGGACTTTTGGCAGCGCTTCCCTGGACGGCGTCTCAGACTACTATTCCCAATTGGCCTATAAGGTGAGGCATGCATTGCCGTGACCAGTTCCAGGCTCCCAAAGAAGGTCTTGATTAAATCGCTGACTCTGTGCAATAACATTGCTTTCATATTGCTTTTCGCAGCAGAGTAACCTGAGCAACCCCCCTACGCCCCCGGCATCTCTTCCCCCCACTCCACCCCCTGTCAACCGACAGAAGATGACCAATGGCTTTGCCACGACTGAAGAGCTGGCCAGCAAAGCTGCTGCCATGGGTAAGGCTTCCAAAATGAAAGTTGTGAACCGAGGATTCGTGACTGGACTTCAGAGAGAGAACACTGTGGTTAGAGATGCGTGTTAGAGAACCTGTAAACACAAACCCTCTTCCACGCAGTATCCAAAGGCCTTGTCCCGAAGCCACTCCACGTCCCGTTCAGGACAGAGGAGGACCTTTTGGCCCGAGCAATCGCCCAGGGGCCCAAAACGGTCGACGTTCCGGCCTCCCTGCCCACCCCGCCTCACAACAACCAAGAGGAGCTCAGGTACACACACATTTGGCACAGGCCTAGAAGTGGTCATGACACTTTCCAAACAAGCAACTGAATGATCTCAAATACTGGAGTGCAGTTTTTGTATATTAATTCTGTAATATCACAACTAAATGTTGATACATGGGATTTATTTTTAAAAAAAATTCTAAATACATTTTATTGTCCACGCTCTTAAACTGTATTTTTGGCTCCCACAGTAACAGGGGTCAGGAGCCGTGCAAAGACAGAGACACACCAGACAGTTTCGTTCCATCATCTTCTCCCGAAAGCGTGGTTGGCATGGAGATCAGCCGCTACCCAGACCTGTCCCGGGTGAAAGAAGAGCCTCGCTCCCCCTGCCTGTCTCCTGTCCTCCCAATGCTCCCTCCACCCGACGGGAAGGGTAAGTAGAAGCAGGACACATAAACAAACCCTCTTAAGCAGATTATCTCTGTTCTTCCAATCAATGATAATCACATCCTACCCACAACTCGGTACAATCATTTTGAAAATAATCATCACTTTCTTTTTTACTATTTAATTATGTTGTAGGTTCAGAAATTAAGCTGCAGGATATAAAGACGGAGCCTTCTGGAACTTTCTTTGGCTCCCCATTTGGCAGCATGCCCAGTGAATCCAAACAAGACCTGGTGTCTGTGGCCATCACTCTGAGACCGGCCGCAGCAGAGGTGAGCATCTCTCCCTACGCCTCAATAGATGGCAATGCTGTTCTTCTATGAACATTCCTAACGCACACAAAAAAATGACCGGTTTGTATTTGATCTCAGAACATCACAGGTGTAGTGGCAGCCATCTCCGACCTGCTGTGTGTGAAGATCCCCAGCAGCTATGAGGTCAGTAGCACCCCGGACAGGGGGCCTCTGGCCATGCTCAGCGGCCTCAGGGTGGGCCCCTATGGCATTGAGCCCCGGCCCCCCATGCCCTATCATGGACGCGGGGATGCTGGAGTCCACCACGGGGGTCTGGGCCAGCTGATGAGACCGAGCGGGATCCATGGGATGATGCATCAGCAAGAGACACAGAACCATCGCTTCCACCTGGACGGGCCTGGTGAGAGAATAAACCACACCTCACACCACAATTGTCTTTTGGATTCATTTCAGATTAATATTTAATCTGAAATTTAATTTAACGCAATGACAGCCTGTGAAAAAGAACACACAGGTTGGCAGTTGCACTATGCAGGCCTAATTACCTATGACCCTTTTTAATGTCCTCAAACGCTGTCTTAACAGTGTTTACAAAAGGCCCATCACTGAACATCATTATCTGTCTGCTGCTCAAGGCAGTGTCTTGTCTGTCAGCCATCCATATTGATTTCAGACAGATTTCTCAGCTAATAGTCCTTGGTTAGACCACACTGAAGCACAAATTCTTGCTTAGTGCTGTCAAACCTAGTCTAATGAATGTGGTAGAATGAGAACATTGACACCTCATGAAGGATCCAATGCCATGGGTATTGTCTAATGTCTTTTAGTTAGTAATTAGGTGTTCTTTCAAACTACTGTTAGTTTAATCGAGGCAGTCAAAGTGTATTTATGAAAAAGAAATGTAGTCTTTCTTCACTTCTTTACTGCAAACGTCAGATGAAGACAGGACTTTTCCTCTTGAAGAATGAATTATGCCTGACTGACTTAATAATTATGAATTAGGTGTGACCTGTGATACTAAATCTGTATTTGGAACAGAACTTGTATGTTCTTGTTCATGCAGAACTGGTGGTATTTATGTGATCTCAATATGTACCATGTTGCTTTAAGGCTCAGCTGGTGCCAGAGGTCCTGATCAGAAGATCCCTGGCAGCCCCGGATCCAAGCCTCAGTGGTGCTGTCACTGCAAGGTGGTGGTTCTGGGAAATGGAGTGCAGAAATCCATCCACGACCTCCCTGCCCACAAAAAGGTATGGTTTTCCAGCCTTGAGAAACTGTCCATCTTTTTAACAGGTTGGAATAATTCAATGATGTCGAGTTGTATGTTTTTGTTAGATCTAATTTACAGATACGATACAGAACTATTTTTTTCTATAATTTATTTATCTGTAGATTCTGCATTAGATTTCTTATCTGTTGATTTCTTATACTTCCTGGGTAACAATGAATCTATAATATACATGTCACTAAAGGTCCACAGTTTATATGAAGTTTATAAAGATAAAATCATGCTGTCACATAACCAAGGTTGTTCCTAGCGTGGTTATTCCCAATACCGTTTGACAGATCGGTTTTGAGTTGAGGCCCAAATCGCTCTTTGATGGCTTGTTTAATTCACATTCAGCCTGAAGGCCCACACACACACCACCATGGCCATGATACACATATCTTCTGATTATGTAAATCCTTAATGTTGCAGCAAAATCCACCCTTAGGCCAATTAGTGGGTTAAACAGTGTGCCCTCTGACGACAGTCTTCAGGGAGGCCATGGTTATTTTAGCACTGTTCATTTTTGATGTTTATTTAATAACATCTTTTAATATCAATTAAGCTTGAGTAATCCGTGTCAAGCAGTCTTTGATTCACCGCTTGATTCTTTATTCTGTCTGGTAATGCGTTAACTGGGATTTCTCTCATTAGGGATCTGAAGGTCAGCTCAAGTCTGAGGGGAACTTGGTCTTTTGCAGTCACAGCTGCTTCCTCCTCTATTGCTCTTCCGCTGCAGCCGCACAACCCAGGTCAACCACAGAAGCAAAGGTTTGTCCCTGGAACACATTGATAAATAAACCTGTCCCCTACATTCTGAATGAGCCAGGTTAAAGTGGTTTAAACAATTTCCAACATTGCTTCAACATTGATGTTCCAATTGATTTGATTTAGCAATTTGTCAGAGCGTTACTGGTGAGTCTGGCTATAATCGGTAGCAAACCAGAGGCGCTGCCTTATGTCCCTTCCTGTTCTGATCTTCAGGAGTCAGTGGCCCTGCTCCCAGACTCTGAGCAGCAGGGGGGCCTCTCCAAAGCCCAGCACCAGTACAGTAACAACATGTCCTCGCTGGACGTCCACTGCCTTGCCCAGCTGCAGCCCAAGCAGTCCCCCCCATCCACCCCTCCCATCCCGTTCCCTCCATCCAGCGAGATGCCCAAGAGCGAGGCCAAGGCGGACGCCTTCAAGATGACGGTGAAGCTGAAGGCGCGGCCCCGGGCCCCCCACCACCACCACCACGACGGCTGGCACCAGGGCAAGAGGCAGAAGGGCCTGCGCTGGCGCAAGTGGAGCGTCCAGGTGGTGCTGCCGCCCAGGGCCAGCTCCCAGCTGCCGGACGAGGACAAGGTGGACGAGCTGCTGAGGAAGCTGGGGGCGTCGCTGGCCCCGCCCGCCGCCCTGCGCGACCAGCGGCGCTGCTGCTTCTGCCACCAGCTGGGCGACGGCGTGACGGACGGCCCGGCGCGCCTCCTCAACCTGGACCTGGACGCCTGGGTGCACCTGAACTGCGCCCTGTGGTCCAGCGAGGTGTACGAGACGCAGGCGGGCGCCCTGATCAACGTGGAGCTGGCGCTGCGGCGCGGCCGCGCCGTCCGCTGCGCCTACTGCCAGCAGACGGGCGCCACCAGCGGCTGCCACCGCCTGCGCTGCGCCAACGTCTACCACTTCACCTGCGCGCTGCAGGCCCACTGCACCTTCTTCAAGGACAAGACCATGCTGTGCCACGCCCACAGGCCCCGGGGGGGGGCCGGCGGGCAGGCGGCGGAGCACGAGCTGCGCTGCTTCGCCGTCTTCCGCCGCGTCTACGTGCAGCGGGACGAGGCGCGCCAGATGGCCACGGCGGTGCGGCAGCCCGAGCTGGGCTACACGTTCCGCGTGGGCAGCCTGGTGCTGCACGCCATGGGCCAGCTGACGCCGCAGCAGATGGCGGCGTTCCACTCGCCCGCCGCCATCTTCCCCGTGGGCTACGAGGCCTGCCGCATCTACTGGAGCATGCGCCACGGCAACCGCCGCTGCCGCTACGTCTGCTCTGTGGAGGAGAGGGAGGAGATGCCGGAGTTCTCCATCCGTGTGGTGGAGCAGGGCTACCAGGACCTGCTGCTGACCGACGCCACCGCCAAAGGTACAGGCCTCTTTCCTGGACCTTCCTGTCCCTGTAACAGTCTAGAATAACGTGAATACGAGATGTAATGATGTGAACAGTAGGCTATTGCATTGCATTTTGAAAGTTGATCAAATCCTGCAAAATAACAGAGCAATACTTCAGTCAATAATAAATGAATGGCTTCTCGAACACACAGACATTTCACTGATATATTTGTAGGTATGTAGGAAACATTTAATCAGTGCCGTTTTCATGTAAGGATTTGCATTTTATCTTGCATACCCCAATTTACCTTTCCTTGCATACCCCCATTTGAACACACTGGTCATGAGCATGATAAAGAGGGCAGCATAGGTTAGTGGTTAGGGTGTCATAGTCATGGGTTTGATATCCTCAACATGCTCGACTGTACCTACTCCTTAATACTGCAAGTTGCTTTGGATAAGTGCATCTGCTAAGCGTACCTAATTTGAATATGGTTCGTAATAATCTCTCATCAGGAGTGTGGAACAAGGTTCTGGGCCCAGTCGCTGAAAGAAGAACTGAGTCGGGCACTCTGAAGCTGTTCCCCATCTATCTAAAAGGAGAGGACCTGTTTGGACTCACTATCCCTGCCGTCACCAAGATCACTGAATCGGTTTGCAGCTGCTTCTAGTCGTTTCCTTCAAGCCACGGACCTGAGTAATGATGCATTCATGTCTAAAGTAATGTGTAATGTCTTCATCCTATTGCAGCTCCCAGGAGTGGAGGCGTGTGAACGATACTCCTTCCGCTATGGGCGAAACCCACTAATGGAGCTGCCTCTCATCTTCAACCCAGCTGGTACTGCCCGAGCCCAACCAAGAACCTACACTCCCTCCACTGCACTGGTGTTGAGGTACAGTTGAGACCATTATCCTTCTGTTGAATAAAATAATGTATTTTCTCCCCAACTATCTATGCACACAGTCTAGCGTGTATTTGCAGCAACTCTGCATATTTAACTTTAACAGGATCTGTGGATATGCAAATTTGAAACGCGCTCTTGCCCTCATTGAGGCATTATGGGGGTACCAAAATAACATTTGAGGAGTGTACTCTTTTTAACCCTCATGATATCCTTCGGGTCAAAATGACCCCAATCACTATCCTTTTGTGGCAAATAGAAGGCGCTAAACCTAATGCTAGAGCTTACAGACATATGATCTGCACGGAAAGGTGTGAGTTTGAAACTCGAGGACAATAGGAGGGTTAAAAGGCACAAAAAACAAACGAAGAAAGAAAACAATTTATACAGAACACACAAAATTATACACAATCAGATGGCGCCCTCTGGTGGCAGAATTCAATAAAATTAAGGACATCACAAGGGTTAAACACTGCCCTTCAAATGTGCCCGCTTGGTGTTACCCTTGTTTTAGCTAGCGACAATCATGCTGAAGTGTCTTTGAGCAAGAATCTATCTTTTACCTCCTTTCAGTAGTACTACCTGCTCTCCTCTTGCTATACAGACCACAGCCACAGGCTGTGTCCAGCAGCAGTGCCCGGTCCAACCAGAATGTAGCCCAGGGCGAAGGTGGAGCCCCCCTCTGTAAGCCTCCAGTTGTGCACCCCAGGTCTTCCCAGTATCGCTGGATGAAGAGCGAGTGGAGGGCCAATGTTTATCTGGCCCGCTCTCGTATCCAGGTGAGGTTTGCGCTAGGGCTGCACGATACATCGTTTCAGCATCGTCTTTGCGATATGTGTTCCCTTGTCAATAAGATAATCCCCCACCACTGAAACATTTAAATCTCTTTTAAAAGACACTCACTTTAGCGTTCCAGTGAGTCATGGACATTGTCTTGCGTGTTTGTGTATTGTGTTTTATTGTTATTTTATATATATATATATATATATATATATATATATATATATATAGTTAATTGCATTGTTGTGTACCGCACTATAGTCAGCATCGCCTGTTTTTAAATGTGCTTTAAAAATATAGTGACTTGACTTGCATCTGCAATAGTCACATTGAGGTACATGCGATGTAGTAAGGTAAACATAATTTACATTAATTATGCGGGCCGCAACTTCAAAAGTATTGCAGTAGGCCTATAGAGTGGAGCTGTCCGCTCCAATATAACAAACCATTTCAAATGAACGCGTCCACTCTCTCCACAACAGTGTGAGTAAAGCGAGCATTGTTTCCTTTGGCAGAGAGAGGACATTAAACATAATGTAACATTAAATCTAATTTACAGGTTTAGCGGTGTTCTCTATTGATGGTCGTGGTTGAGACATCAGTAGTCCCACACCCGAACCAGCGGCATAGGACTGGTGACAACGAGTTGCAACTGGTTACAGTGCTACTTGGAGCGGGCGCCAAAAGAGATACTAACCCTGTGTTCACATGCTCATAATTGTCCATGTTGAACACAAGTAGCTAATCAAACAAATTAAAAGGAGATTGTTGTAGCAACAATTATTCACATCCTCTTTTGTTTTGGATTTGACCCTGTACAATAATTAATGTAGCTAAAAATAACATCTGTATAATTCAGTCGGGTTTACTGTGTTGAGTTTGTCTAAGAGCAATGATTTAAATAGCTTGTTGCTAGGCTAAGCTGTGGGAATACAGTAAGCTAGAATTCTCAAACGTTTTGAAAGCCGATGACACAGCTGTATTAAAATGAAAAATAATTTACAAACAGTCTTACAGAAATAAGTGAGATATCTTAATGCTCTCATCCTGCTGCTCATGCACGTGAACAGCGGATCTGCTTATGTGATTTGCAAATAAGCTACCGTTTTCCAAAGTTTGAGACATTTTTTTTATGTGGCTGGTGGAGTCAGGCAGAACCAACTCAGGCACAGCTGTTGAGTGTGCATGAAGAAAAGAGAATATGAGTACTGTATCACCAATGGGAAAAGTTAGTTGCAGCACCTGATGGAGGCATCCTGCATTTTTTCGTATCGCAATATATTTAGCAGAAATAGAAAATATCGCAATGTTAGTTTTTGCCAATATCGTGCAGCCCTAGTTTGCACTGGATGATAGCTGCTCTTCAGTTTGCTGGGGACAAAATGGGGTACTTTAACATGGGGTGTATTCACAGGGCCTGGGGCTGTTTGCTGCCAGGGACGTTGAAAAACAAACCATGGTCATCGAGTACACCGGAACCATCCTCCGCAATGAGGTCGCTATCATGAAAGAGAAGATCTATAGATCTCAGGTATACATTATATGTATATAGCTCATTATATATCCAAAAGTATGTATTGTTCTATAGAACTGCGGATGTATTGAACCCTATTTGTTAACTCCCTCACAGAATCGAGGAGTGTTTATGTTCCGCGTTGACAGTGAGCATATTGTCGATGCTACACTTACTGGAGGTCTCGCAAGGTAGGGTAGGATTTTGTTTGTTCTCGTCAATAGTGCTATGTCTTATGTTGACTGTATTGCAATATACATGTAAGCATGTGGAATGTATTTTAATATTGTACATGTTTCTCAAATAAAGGTATGTCAACCACTCTTGTGCCCCAAATTGTGTTGCTGAGGTTGTAACATTTGAGAGGGGTTACAAAATCATTATCAGCTGCAATCGCAGGATTGAGAAAGGAGAGGAGGTGAGTGATTTGATTGATCGCTTAGTAATTTTGTCAGACACTCATTCATAGTTCAGGATTTCTGATCTTGTGAGTCTTGTCCTGTTTTTCAGCTGTGTTTTGATTACCAGTTGGACCCAATGGATGGCCAGCACAAGATCGCCTGCCACTGCGGTGCTCCTGAATGCAGGAAGTGGATCAACTGAGCAAAACGGAAATGAGAATTAACACAAATGCATTCCTTACCGTAGTGTTGATGCCCTGACCTCTGCATGGAGAGGGGGAATATGCTTCACACTAAAATCATTTTGTGAATTGAGCAGAAGGCCTGAACCCTTAGAATGAAGTCCTGTGTTGGTTTGTAGAGACCAAGGAAGGATGGCTGGAGAGGAGGAAACAAGGCAGTAGCAGGATGTGACTTGTGCCATATGTGAGAGGCTCTGTTTTGCTGGATGTCCTCTGTCTGTCTATATGTATGTATGTTAGTCATACAAAAGGCGCAAAATCCACCAGCGATAGAGAAAGCACTGTGCGGGGTGCAGCCTTATTGCTTACTAAGGGCAGGCCCTTTTGTTTCATACTATTAATGTATACCGTATGACTAAATGTAGACATCACTGAATGAGGAATGTACAGCAATGAATACCGCGAAGGGAATAATAACTTGCACTAAAAAACACACACAAAAAACTTTAAAGATACTTGATTCCATGAGTCAGTTTTATCAGTTTCTGTCGTGATTTGTGTGGAATTCGAGAGGACGTTTTGTATTTATTAGAATGAATGAATTTTATTCTCTAAATGATGAGATTGATGAGTTAAAGAAGGCTAGACTGCTATTGTTTTGAAGATTGAAGAAGACATGCTGTTACTATTGTAAAAATGTACATAAAGAAAACTATAGGAATAACCGACCAAATACTACCTTAACCTTCTTGATGTTCGGGTGTTTTTAAATTGTTTTGTTTGTTGTTGAAATTTATTTAAGATGGACGTTAAGATTTCAGTTTGAGAGTATATATTATGATTATTCTGTACAGAATTTGTAAAATAACCACAATTCACAAAGTATTTTTGTTGTATTAAAAGTAAGGTATTGTAGCGTAGTGTTTTGTGACTTAAACGTACTTTGACCACTCGAAAATAAATATTTTTGTTGAATAACGTGGTAACAAGTTATCGGTTACAGAATCAAAAGAACTCTTCAAATAGTAAGAGATCATTTTGATCTGTTTGCTGTTAATCAGGTTTGATTTTAAAGAACTGTGAATTAGGTTTTAAACTATCCCAAAACAGCTTTTAACTTTTTAACACAAATACAGTAGGCATAGTAACACCACCATATTTTCATTTTTTGTTTGTTTTTATGTTGATGAAATTAGGTGCAAATGTCTAATGATATCGCAAGTTAGACAAAACTAATGTGTAACCGTGAATGACTCATGTCCGGACTCGTGGATCAGTGAGGGTGGTGCTACCTTTTTAGCAGAGATGGCATTCTCCTTAATTGGAAATGTTTCTTATATTGACACTTCACAAGTCACATACTTAGAAATGGAAGTTTTGTGTGCACAATTTCAAGTCGACTGTAAAATTTTGGAGACAGTCTTAGAACTTGTAATGTATATGGCATGTATTTTTTTAACTTTCCGAAGACTCAATTGTATATATTTTCTCAATGAATGGTTGTAACAGAATTGTTTCCTGGATATTTTTCTTCTCTTGTATGATATTACATCATCCTGCCAGTGTGTTTGTGCTACATTTTCTTGGTCCTGTAAAGTAGTCTGAAATGTTTTTTTGAAAAATGCCTTTTGAAGTGTACAGAGTAATGAGGTTTGGAGTTAGTGGAATTGAATTTAGAAACATTTACAAAAATAAAACTATTTTACATCTTAATTTCTTTATTTAATTTCTTTATTCTAAATGTGAACATTGTGTTAAAACTACCCTTCAGTATCCTGGCTCTATATGGAGAGGTATAGTATTCTTGTAATCACTGAATGAAATGCCCAAATCTTCACAGTACAGATACGAGAACAAATGCTAGTTAGGGATAGGGCCTTTTTAGAGACAATTGTGTACACGTCTGTGTTAGTTCATGTTCAATTCTTATCAAATTGTACCAGTTAAAATTGTGTTTGATTTGGACATGTAACAGTAAACCATTGATATAAATGATTCAGTACCTAACTAGAGTAAGGTAAGTTATCAGAAATAAACATCTCATTGTTATAATGTTGAAATTCGGTAATTTTAACCCTCATGATGTCCTCCGGGTCAAAATGATCCAAATCACTAGCTCATGGTGGCAGATAGAGGGCGCTAAAACCTAATTCTACAGCTTACACAAAAGATGTGTTTTGCTGGCACAGCAAGGTGTGAGTTTGAAACCCGAGGACAACAGGAATGTTAAAAGGCACGAAAAACCACACAAATACATAAAACAATTATTAATAATAAATAAATACACACAGCAATGACAATTAAAAAACACAAAATCATACACAATCAGATGGCCCCCTCTGGTAGTTCAAGTCAAGACGATGTTGTAAGGGAATCACGAGGGTTAACATGGTGGCACCCATAGAACTCTATATGGGTGGCACCATATTAAAATAGTTTCAAATTGGCATGAAAGGGCACTGAAATGTTTTTCAGTCTGTAATTTTGGAAAAGCCAAATATAAACGTTGAGGAATTACTTTTCTAATTATATTGTACGGTTCAGTAGAAATGAATAAATATGTATGTATTTAAAGTAGGCTATGCATGCTATATAGAAAAATAATATGTCTGCCTAATACACAAGGAGTCACAGTGCCATCTGTTGGTGAGTTACTGCATTTGTTAGTAAACCATGTGGTGTGGGTGTTTTCCTCTGTCATACTACTTCCTGGTGAATCATGATGAGTGGTTGTAGGTAGCTCAAGTCGAGGTGAGACGGGATTTAAAACTGTAAAGTACTGGTACATCGGGAAAGCAGTACGGTTTTGCTTTATTGAAGGTTTAAAAGGCAGAAAATGGGAAGTACCGTGATGGAGTCCAATAAGGATAGTTCAAAGAAATTGACGAAAAAAAGAAGAAGTCTGCGTATAAATATGCCCGTGAGTAATAAAACAATCTGGCATAGTTGTTTTGCATTGCATCACGTTTTGTTTTTATTTTTCGTTCTACGGTTAGAAGGTATTGAAAGAGCATGCATGTTTAAATGTTTATAACACATGCACACATACGCACACACAATACAGAAAGCAGCATGTGAAGCACAAGACATTGCTTGCCCAGTTGCTTCATAATATTCTTATCGTTTACAAATGGTTGGCATTCATTACTAGAGGCATGTTGTTCATTAGTCATGATTTTCAATGTCACTGTTATAACTGAGGGGAACCATCTTCATAGAGGGTTGCTGTTGACATAACTTCTTTTTTTATATCCTGAGCCACATTTAGACTTGTGGACTGTATTTGCTTACATGTTCTTTTAAAGTATATGGTATAAGGGCATTCATAGTCAGTAAGCATGTGAATAACTTAATGTGCCTTTCTTGGTGTTTGTATGACATCTTTAAAAGACCTAATGTAAAAGAGCTCAAGCTGTGCTTCACTTTTGCAAAATATTATTGAAGAAAAATACTTTCCTGGGTGGGACTGTCCTTGGTAACTTAAAAAAAACTTAAGAGAAAGAAGACTGATAATGACTTACAGTTAATCATATTAATTTGGCCATGTTACAAATGTCCACTTCTGTCCAGAGTTGTTGTTGTCTAGAACATTATTTTTTAGATTTTGCATGTGATTGGTTACAACATTTAATTCACATGCCACTACTTGTCTGTATTTTTGCATTGCTTCCTGGTTGTTTATCACTGCAACAACTATCTTATGTGCAGGAATTCAGTGCATTTACTTCCCAACAAGTTGGCATAGAGACCAACAAAGATACCACAAAGAAGGTAATATGTGATAGTATTCATTATTTAACATATTCTTCTCTTGTGTTAACAACCAGTAAATCTAATCTTCTCTGGTGTACAGTAATACTCCATCCACTAGCAGCCATGGCTGGATCATATAGAAATGGATTCCTGTCAGACAGTGTTCTCCTTCTACTGTCACGTGAACATAGATAGCCATAGAAGGCCACAAGATCATTTTGTCCAGAATATATCTATTTACATAGGTCTAGTGGATCAGTGATAGTGGTTAGAATTATATTTAATAGCCATTTTTCCTTTTGTAAAGTTCTATGAATAAATGTACAAAACAGTAGAGCCACTCTTATTTAGCAATGCCCCCATATTTAATATTGTTTTAAATTATAAGGCGCTATATCTTGTGTATTGTGCAATTCCACCTGTGTTGTTATGCTTATGCTTGTTTTGTTTTATAAAGAACTGATAAACTGATAACCTTCCTCCATAGAAGGTTCACTTTCAAGTTACCATGAACATGTTCTTGCTCAATGAGCAAGCGAGGGAGTTGTTTTTAGGTAGAGGAGATGGGTGTGTGCCCAAGAGTTGTCACTGGATTGGCTCAAAACATTTTATGCATGTCTAGCATTAATCAAATATTGCCCTGTAGACTAGAGACACAGAATTGATTTGTTTCTGTTGTTTTGTCTTCATAGAAGTTAAGAGGTTTAACCTTGAATATATCTCCTGTGGTTTTGTCTTTCAGAGCTATACAGTTATACCCCTCGTTTCACTCTGCCATTATCTGCTTTTGTTTCCTGTGATTATTATACAGGCGCTTATCCACAAATTGCATTATATAAACAACTCGTGTGTTAGCATGTTTTCAGTAAATAGCACTTGTGTATACTCAAGATTACTGTACTCAAACGCTGCAAACTCACAGCACCTTCGCACAGTGAAAAATGTTCTGGCACATCCCCAGTCAGTGGTGGGAGGTGGTCTGCTATTTCTCCAGTATGATTGGACATCCTTGTTCATGTTGTGGTACTGGGAAACAAGATGGTTTCTTAGTACTGTAGGCCTAGACTACATAGTGAATCACATGACCACGCACTTTAGCAACACTGTTGTTGTTTTCATTAGGAAATGTTCCTTCAGTATTCTTTAGTTAGGGGAAGTGCTGATGATTCACGGCTCTTGCATGCATGTGTCTCGCTATTATACAGCATGGTGTTCTGCATTTATTGAATAACAGTTATGCAATCTGTTCTGTTTTGAAGTCATTGTCATGCACAGCTCTCTAATACTGAGTGCTACATTGCTGATGGCAATTTATGGTTAGACCACCACTGGCTGCCTCTTGGCAGAAGCGTTTCTGCTTTGGAATCAGTGTCAGGCATTGGCACTGAAATTGCATTTTGAATACTGTAGTAATAGTTAACACTGATGTTTCATTTCTGACTCGTGGTGGTGGAAAATGAGGAAAGGACATGTTGTGCCAACTGTGGTTGCATAGGATTTGACGGCTTTATTTAAGAAGTAATCTAAAACCTTCTTAACCAATGAATCCTATTGCAAGTGTAATAGTTTAGTTACATTTGAATGCCTAGGCAACATTGTTCATGTACCAGTATACTATGGTACTTGATTTTAGAGGGCTGCTGTTTGCATAAACTGCCGTGATGAAGTGTGATGACACTGATTTAACACATCTGAAAGGAGGAGGCGTGATGAACATAGAAAGTTAACACAAAGTGGAATCTCCTT
>JAODUG010000009.1:2141170-2156001 GCA_027564795.1 Aphredoderus sayanus
GAGAGAGAGAGAGAGAGAGAGAGAGATAGGGAGAGAGAGAGAGAGAGAGAGAGAGACAGAAAGACAGAGAAATAGGGAGAGAGAGAGAGCGAGAGAGCTTCACTCATAATTACCAAGCTTTGATCAGAGGGAGCCTCTGTCTGCTGTGGTCCCCGTAACCCTGAAAGATCAATCATGGAAAGAAGAAACAGGCTGTGGGCGGTCAAGTACACTTTTATAAAAGGCATTTTTCTCCCAACACTGAAAGCAAAAGCGCGCGTGGCGGTGAAAGGATGCACATCGTCTTTAAGAAGAAAAGGACGACGATTACAATATGCAAATGTTTTTTCGCAGCCTTGTGGTGTTATACAGGCGAGACATGGTTGAGGGAGCAGAATGAACAATAGATGGCTTTCCCCTTAACACATACAGATGGGTGCGTTTTCATAACTGTGCGTGCAATGACGGCTCAATTTCTACGGAAAAAACGGAGCGTCTGACAACTTAGGGAGTTCTTGGTGTACGGAGTGTAAAATGCTCCGCTCAGACATGATGTATGGTACATATGGAAATAACTTCCCCAAAACAGGTTTAAAAGTACTTTAGATGAAATTGCATAATGGGACCACTCTAAGCCTACCCTCTCTCACGAAGAAGACATTTTGTGCTGAACATAAGGTCAGCTGATCTCTCCATATCACATGGCTCAGATTAATAAGTAGACATTTACTGCTGTCTATGACAGGCTTCTTGTGTACATCAGCTTACTCTCTGGTGTCACCTTTGAAACAGAGGGGGGAGTGTTATAGTAACATAGGCCTGCTGGAATGCTGGCCCGAGGTGTTTACAGCAGCTAATATTGTTTGCCACAGGTGAGCTACCGTGCCAGGCAGGGCATGAGCCATCACGCCATAGTGAAGATGATAGCTGTGTGGGTACTGGCCTTCGTCCTCTATGGCCCAGCCATCATCTTCTGGGAGCTGGTGGTCGGGAAGAGCCGCGTGCCCGACGACGAATGCTTCGCCGAGTTCTACTACACGTGGTACTTCCTGCTGAGCGCCTCCATGCTGGAGTTCTTCTCCCCGTTCATCTCCGTGGCTTTCTTCAACCTGAGCATCTACCTAAGCATCCGCAGGAGGAGGCTCCTCCACAGCAGGGAGGCCAAGCCGCACCTGCAGCCCAGTGAGCCAGCCTCCACCCAGGGGGAGGTCGTCGCCCTGGCCCACAGCTGGGTGCTGGGGACCAAGCTGGCCTTGAGGGGCTCGTTCCATACGCCGACCTCCTCGCCTTCCATGGGCAAGTTGGATCCCACCGCCACAAGGACAGCCCAGTCCAGCCGCCTGTCCAGGGATAAAAAGATTGCCAAGTCGCTGGCTGTCATTGTGTGCGTGTTTGCCATCTGCTGGGCACCCTATACCCTGCTGATGATCATCCGTGCCGCCTGCAGGGGGCACTGCATCCAGCACCACTGGTATGAGGTCACCTTCTGGCTCCTGTGGCTCAATTCGGCCATTAACCCCTTCCTCTACCCGCTCTGCCACAGTAGCTTCCGCAAGGCCTTCAGCAGGATTCTGTGCCCCAGGCGGCAGACCGCTCAGCCCTCTGCTGACCTTCACACGGGCCAATGACACGCTGGTGAAAACCATAGCCTACAGTACTATAGGTGGCAATGACAATTGATTGCACAGTTCTTCACCCAACAGCTGTGTGACAGTTTGACCACAGCTACCGTAGATAAACACAATAGACATGTTGTCAAGTGTATGTGGGCTGAAAGGAATAATCATACATTTTAAACATGTATTGCAGAATGGCCTATATTATACATTTACATTATACTGTGTGGCTATGATGCAAACGGACAAATGCAGATGGACAAATGTACAGTATGACAGCTGTGTGAACTTGTATTTAGGTTACTACAGCGAAATACATTATGAATAGGCTTTTCTGCAATTATTTTGAGCGTGTACTGAAAATATACAGTACTGTAGAAGGCAAACGTCAAAACAGACGTTATTGCCCTCTGCTGTCAGAAAAGAGTTACTGTTGTAGAGTACCATAATAACATATATGTAATGTGACAATTAAGTGCTTGAAAGAAATGATAAAACCCAACTGAATTTGCTGCACTACATTACACATGTATAGATACAAATGCACATGATATGCACATGTAATTAAATAAAACAAACGCTCCAATGATGTGCTAACTGTAATGTTGAGACCAATGAAAAGTATTAATGCAAGCGGGCTACAATTAATGGTAAATTAATTATACTGTTTTAAATGTCATTGTTTTGTTGACGTGACATTATAGTTACATTTTGTTTTATTCAAGAAGCTAACCTATAAGAGGTAGGCCTGATACATACTCAATAGGCTATTAGTCATTCATTTATATGTATATATTGTTGTCCACTAGGTGTCACCATCGACTTTTAGGCTGTAATGCAGCTCAGAAATACCTACTTCACGTTTATAATTTTTTTGCGTTGTTTGGGAAGGAAGCTCACTCTTGGTCTGTATTTACCCATCCCTGCACATCATTAACGCAGAAGAAAAAATATATAATTATTGTGTTATTTTGTGTCGTTTCACAATTTGTGACAAGAAGCATATATCACAACAGTAGGCATAATTCAACAGTAAGATTATGTTGTTGAAATTGTTATTGTAATCAGCAGTGTAATTCTGTACAACCTTCTGTGAAAAATGAAAACACCTGTATGGACTAAGAATTATTTGCTTGGCTCAATAATGAGGGTCATTTCCATACAAGTTTTATAATCATCATATGAATGGAATTGAAGAAATTGAGAATTGTCAGGTTGAAACAAAAATGTAAGTAACAAAGAGTGCATTGCTATTATAAATATATATATATATACACACACACTGTATAAGGCCATTAAAATGATATATTTATTCTAGAACTAGGCTGGTGTTTAGTATAGTTTTAACAGATCAGAGGTGTTCTTTGTGGATGTAGACTTATTAGACCTGTAATTACACCATCATGTTAGATAGTGAGGGTACATTTGCAGGTGTCTGGGGTCCCACAGGAGACCTACATTGCTCAAATTGTTGCTGCTGCCAGTGTGCACATCTGGGCCCCTGGTCAGGTGCTGGGAATAAGGGCACAGCTGCACAGAGCAAGCCTCCATCCCTCCACCCCTCTCTCTCCCTGTGGTTTGGTGGGGGGACAAGAGCACACTTGTGTGACCAGAGGGATGCAAGCGCATTTCCCCCGGGAGGAGAGAACTGCATCTATCAGCAGAATGGCAGGCCTGGGTTTACTCCCTGCGTATCTAAATGCAACAGCGAGAGCTGTCTCGCCATAAGAAATGCCTGCGCTCTGTGCAGTTATATTAGGGTGAGTACTGCCATTGATTTTCTTGATAGATTGAAGTGTCATGGTATGTGTGCCAGAGAATAGGCTTTTTGAATATACGCGGTCTCACCCCAGACGAACATTGGCCAAGGAGGGGCAGCATTACAGGCAGAAATACAAGCAAAGTACAGGTGAGACCTTACCATTTGTATGTAACAAATTAAGATAAATGTTTGCGTGTACGCATTGATGTGTGTGTGTGTGTTTGAGGCACTTAGATGTCTGTGACCCCAAGCAATGTGTCTGAAAGCTGTGACCCCAAATGGAGTGCACCTGTGCCTCTTAAGTTTATAGACCAAATGATCTGACAGCCAGTGATCAGAGGGACAGGGGGGCCTATAAATTCCCCATGAGAGCCCAGCAATACTTAAATTGTTAGCGGTTTCCCTGAAGCATTTGGAGACAATGACTTCATGTCCAAAACACTCTGTTTTCAAATACCAAACACCAAACCTCCGGTTTATACAATAAAAGGCTTGATAACAGTGTAGTCACTGGCAGAGGGAAAAACTGACATCATGGTGCTGCACAATGATATGTGTATTGAACAGGAAGACCATGGCATATAGGCAAGTTGACTTGTGAACTAGACCATGCCAGTTTTAGTAAATGGGTACAGGTCAAAAGTGAGACCTATTTTACTCTAATTAAAGGCATAGTAAGCGGTTGTAAGCTAATGCATTTTTTGTCCGTTTCATCAAATATCTCCATGTGCATGCTTAAAGAATAATCTGGTACTTCTACATAGCTCTGGCTCCATAAATAGGAACACAAAAACATGGTTCAGACAGCACACAACAACAATATCATTCGCAATGTATTTCCAATGTGTGGGGCGGAGATTTTGAGGCCGCAGCCTATGGCATTGAAAGGAGAGGTGTTTTTATTTAGATCGAGTTTAAATATCAACACGCTTGCTCCAGAATTACTTACTATACCTTTAATGTGCCTTTTCCTTTGCTTGGGATCATTGTCTTTTCAGACAATTAAATGTAAACCACAATAAATGTTCCACACGGGACAAAAAAGAAAAACAAGTCTATTTCCTAAATATTATTTTTTTGCCTTTTGCCTTTTTCCGTTTCCCCTATACTTTTTTCCTGCAGTGAACTTCCTGACTGGAGATTAAATAATTCCATTGGAATCCTCTTAGGATGGGTTCCCAGCACTTGGCAATTAAACAATTACATTTAATCAGCATGGGGCGACGCTTCAAGTCACCCTCATTTCAGACGTTGATTAAAAGCAATTCTGCAGTGGTTATTGCCGTCGTCTTCAGGATCTGCAGTCGGCTCGGGTTTGCTGCGTCTGTGGGGTCAGACAGGATGGCACTATGGCAGGTTCACCGGTGGTCTAGAGGCTCAGTGAGCCTCTGGTGGGCACAGTGGTAATGACAGAACTCATGATAGACCGTATATTGTCCCTGAAGTCAGAGCTAGTTAGATTACTCAGAGACTCTTTGACCCTACAGCAAAGAAGACTCAATGAACAAAGAAAAGCCCAGTGTGTGTGTGTGTGTGTGTGTGTGTGTGTGTGCGGTTGTGTGTATAGGGTTTGCAGCATATGTTGTGTACGCATGTTTGTGTACATGTATAGATGTGCGTGTACAATGCAATAAAGAACATGCGTGTCTTTTTGTGAACGGTTCAGTGTGTGTGGCTTGAGTGAAATGCACCTTGATGTACATCATTTCATCATGTCATGTACTAACATCCCCCCGCATAATTATAACAAGCTGGGGGTGGGGTTTGGGGGCTTTTGTGTGAACTGCGTGCGGTGATCGGCTTGAGTGAATGGAGGCTTGGTTCTGTCTCTGCACTCACTGTCAGCACAGCACAGTTGAGATGTGATGGAGACCCAGCCTCCCCTAGTGAAACCCAGGTGCCCCTGTTTCATAAGACACCCCACTGGCTCTCCAGCCCTCTTAATTAGCAGCTTCCGTCAGCTGGAGCCCAGGCGTCTAAGCACTATTCACTGGCCTTTGTTGTTAAAGGAATCCAGTCCAATCTAGATTGTCAGCTTTTTCGATGAGACTACGTATGGGTGGGCTGAGTGAGGGGCATCTACTGAAGCCTTCTATTAACTTCCCCAAAAAATGATATGTGGCTGTAGAGAGAAGTGGTAGCGAAGGTAGAGTACGGTATGAGACTGAGCTGTAGGGGGAGGGGTAGAGAGGAACGTTATCCTCCTAGCACTCACATACTTGAGGGCAGTTTCAAACAAACAAACAGTTTGTTGTTTATTGTCTTTGTAATGCCAGTTACAAGGGTGAATCTAGACTACAATGTACTTATCATAACTATACCTGCTCTGAAGACAGCTGCTCTTAGTTGTGTAAGTTCATTGTCTTTAATAGAGGTGAGCAGAGACAGTGTTATATGCTGACACACAGCTACAGTAACGACATTAATGGTTCTCCTATCATATTAGTCCGATATAGATAAAAGGTTTCACCAGGCTTGGAATGCAGACTTTACACGGTGCCGTATCATAGCAGAACTACCCCAACAGTCTTCTAATGACATTCCCCTAGTAAAGCCTTGCCTCTATGAGTCTCGGGAGAGGGGAAGCGCTACAAAAAGTGATAATTACATGAAATATACATAGAGAATAAAGGGAGCATGTTTACATAACCAGGCCCATAAATATCTGACTGAGAAGACATTGTTCTCTGGCTCCTTTTAAGCTGGATCTCCCAGGGATGCCATTTTAATGACATGATGGTTTAAAGAGACGCTGCTCCATCTCGTTCCATATTTAATTAACTTTTGATTTTCTGACGCAGAGGAAAAAAAACAATAGAGAACGTGTGATAGAGACAAATATGCGATAGCAAAGAGACAATAACAAATAGCTGGGAGAAGAGAGGGAGGCGGTGGGAACACAAGCAGAGGCCTTGTCATGCTTTTGTGAGCTGTTTACAATACAAGAGATATGGGGGGAGGAGAGAGGCAGTCCCAGACATGGGGAAGAGAGAGAGAAAAAGAGTGAAGGGGAAACCCACATAGGGGAATGAAATGAAGAGAGGAGTGGAAAGCGAGGGGACTAGGGAGACAGTGATGGGGGATAAAGTGAGGGAATGAGGCCCCCATTTTCCCCTGGGACTCCATTATGGAGGATTTCCTAGTTCATCACCAATAAGCAAAAGAGGAAAGCAAATGACAAGCCGATATTACGAGGCAAAGCATCTATCTGGGATGCAAGAGCCAGTATGAAAAAAGAAACAATCAGAGATCAAAATAAAAACAAAAACAATACTCCTTATGGAGTTCAGACCATTCTTTTTGCATGGCAAGCAAAAAAAATAATGCTTATGTATTTTAAAACATATAAAACTTGCATATGTATAATTTTTAAATATTGGCGATACTGTAAATTTAGACCACTGGCTAATTTACAATCTTACAAACTTCTTATGGATAGCTGTACTGTATACAGTAAAATGTATTATTGATGCTCTACTCTCCTATATGTGTCTGCCTCTGTCAGAGTCCTACAGTTCCAGAAACTCATCAAACTGGGGAGATCCTGCCTGGAGACATGCAGTGGGCTGTGCATGGTCTATATTTCATTGCTTGGTGTTTAATTCATTTTCAGAAACAAATAATGAATAAATAAATTCCTTTTTCACAGTCTTTCAGAGCTCTCCAGTCACTCCAGGTCCCCAGGTGTCAGGCGAAGGGTTTGGGGGGTTCATTATCCTTCAGGGCCATAGGAGGAGCCACAGAAAAAACTGTCTCTTGTGGACTATGAATGGGATCCTATCGTAGATCAGTGAACATGGGTTTGTTGAACCCTGGAGCATTTACTGTATAGAGGGGATAAGGTATAATGGTATGGGAGGTCATCTGTCTCCCAGCTTTAAGGTAAAAAAATGGAAATGCTTTCAACAATGTAAAAAAAAGTATAAAATACATTATGAGAAGCACATAATGCATTGCTACAGTTGTAACTTACTTTAATCAACAGCTAAACAAAAAGCAAAAATACAAAATACTGATTAAAATTGGGAATGTGGGCTTCTTCATGTCCTGTTCTGTACAGTATACCTTTATGACTCAGCAGTAAAGTGCTGCACACTGACTTCTTCAGTTCTCAACTAATAATTATTTATTTTCATCTGTGATGAGAAATGTGCTTTTATCAACGAAACATGAATAGGAATATTCTAAGATCACGTTAGATTGTGATGTTCTGCCAGCAAGTCTCATCAACAGCCTTATTCAAGAGCCTGATTCAAGTACTGACTTGAATTTTGATTTTATCTTGATCTGAAATTCGGAAATTTGTTAAATGGATGGTTTCTGTTTAAATGTCACACAATAATAAACTGTAACGATAATTTCAGAGTGCAATGAACGAAAAATAAAGTTGGTTACCTATTCATTTGAAATAAATCTAGAAATGTAAGCATTTTTACTGTGCTTACTGCTAATCCTGAAAGACATCTAGTAATTCTTATCAGATTAATGATGATTTTAGCCAAAACCAATTGTTTAAAGTGGCTCTATGAATTTGTGCCATAGTCTCACTAAAGTAATATCAGATTAAAGCAAATGCTCCAAAGGCCAAACACACACCCACACGCACTAACTAAACTAAACTGTGTGTCCAATTACAACACATACTGAGTGTGATGTCATATTGCTGCTATATTAATGGTTAAAATTTAAAATAAAGTCTACAATTTAAAAATATAAACACCATACAAATACATTAAAATGTAATATAGTAATAGTAATATAGATGTGTACAGAAGGGTGTCAAAAGTTTGTAACATGCTGTATTTGTTAACATAATGCCCCCCCACACACACACACATACACACAAAAATTATAATACATCTTCCCAGTGGGTCTTTCAAAATGACTGTGCTAAATGATTAAATTGTAATTGTAAATTAGCTCTGCCAAATATTTTTAGTTTTTCTTGTTTTATGTGCCACAGCCTCACCTACTCAATATGTTTCTTTAGTTGGATATCTCTGGCATAAATCCAAATGCTTCCTATGAAGTGGGTATGCAGACCAATTTTTAGATACAAGAAATCTGAAGAAGTCTGAGAAACACTGGGCTAGAGTATCTATGTAAGTAAGTGTATGTACAGTATGTTTTCCATCCCTATGTTTTTACATGAAAAGTTTCAGTTTTAGTTTAGAATTAAGAAGATAGTTGGATTATGAAATACAAAACACAAGAGTTGATCTCAAACATGGATGCATTGCATACATTACTGTACCTTTACCAAATGTGAGAAAACCTGAAGGTGTTATTTACACCTCTAGAATTAGCGCCTCTAATTAGCACCTGAAAGCATTCTCTGTCATCTACAGAGATGTGGCCCACAAAACTCTCTTAACAATGACAATACAATTAGATTGTATATTTTACAACATACTGTATTCCCAAATACAGTTTCATACTACTTTCAAACAGCCTTTACTGACAGTCAACAGAATAAAAAACAATAACTATAACAAAACAAAACCAACAGTAAACTGCCAAATGCGACTCCGTTTACATTCACGATTACATTGTCAGCACAATACAGGCGAGGTTGAGGCATCCATTTTGCTGACACAGTTCCGGAGTGGAAAAGATGGCTCTCTGGATGTAGAACGCCGGTGTGAGAGATTGGGTTACCCCAGACAGTCCCAGCGGATCTGCCAGCCAAATGGATCTGGATCTCACGCTTGGGCGCACATAGTGAATGCCATAAGAGGCCTCTGAGGTCCCCTTCAGTGGGAGGAATGCTCCGCCTAACAATGTTGAGTTTTCACCAAACCAAATTTTACACTGGAGAAGAATGACAGGCAAGGACGTGGCAACACAAAGGACACAATGTATAGTTATACAGGGGCCTATGTTGACACCGGCTGAAACTAAACCTGTTTTTTTGTGTGTTTTTTTTACGCAGGGTTTCCTGCATTCAGGTAGGTTCTCATAATTCTTTCATAAGGGCTTTGCCTTAACTCCGGTTGCCACTTTCCCCCCCAGAGTAATACATTATGCTGTCCAGCGAAGAATCAGGATGCCTTTTTTCCTCTGCACGTATCCACTGTATGAGCACAATGGCGTTTTAGCACCTCTATAGAACATCTGGCCTGACTGCTCAGGTTCGCGGAGGCCCGGCCAGGCTTTTACTAGCACTCAGTGTCACTTGTACTGAGGTAGTAGTGCTGAGGCGATGACACCGTGGAGGACTGGTGCGAGCTGCATTATCTCTCAACAAACCATCCATTCTGCTGCTTTCTGATGGAGAATTCTTGGGGGCTGTGTAATTATATTGCTTTAAATGAGCCCCAGAGACCGCCACTGCCAAAGCGCCCAACACAATCTCACACTTGGGCGAGTGTCAGAATCGGAATCACTTCTGTATGTGTGTCTGTGTGTATTCCTTTTATCTGTGTGTATGCGTGTGTGTGTGAGTCCTTTACTACTTGTATATGCGTTGTGCTGTTTTTTCTGCTTAGGCTGGCATCAAAAGGGAGGCCGCAGTGGTTCTGATATGCCTCACAAGTGAATTTAATTAAATCATAAATATGAGCTGGAGGCCGCCACCCAATTTAACGTAATGGATGATGTGGGCCAGTCCATCTCTGGCAAAGTAAAGTTCTGGACTCATTCAAATGCCCTTGAAGCTTATTAAAAGTGCCTGGCACATGGAAATGCTAGCAAAGTTGTTTAATGGATGCCCAGCTTGCAGTCAGTGTGACAGTTAATATTGGACCATACTGTAGAGTACCAACTCTGGTTTTGGCCAAGGGCTTGTGTCTCCATTGTGGAAGACCACTTCTCTAGTACCCATCACATTCACATTGTCAAATCTGACAGGCAGAGGTGGCAGAAGTACACATTCCTTATTGAAGTAAAGTGCAAATACGTGTCTGAGAAAATACTGAAGTACAATTTAAATGTTTTAGTATTAGAAGTATCGTACATGTTTTTAAATGTAATTAAAAGTAGCCCTCTAAAAATGACTTTCTGGTGCTCTTTTATTAAAACAGCATTCCTTTGAGAAATAATCTGCTAAAGAAAAACTAATAGAACAAACAGTTTAAAGTATACCTCAAATCCATGTCTACCAATCGATTTTTGAGTCCATCACCACACAGCATGCAATCAGACAAGGGTGACATGCATTATGGGCATGCATATAAATATATCAAGGTTATCAAAGTAATGCACTCCTCTGTTCTGCTATCACAGCCGCTAGACTTTACGTTCGGTCAATGTTATTTATGCTGGAGCCATAATAGAAGCTGTCTGAAATGAATGGAAAAAATAAATGATGTTCCATGTGCAAATAGCGTAACAATAGTGTAGTGAGTAGAAATACATTTTCCGTTCATATCAAAAGTTAAATAAATACTAATACTCATTACAGTACTAATAAAAAAAAAAAGTACAGATACCTTAAGTGCATGCATTCTTTTGTACTGTGACTTCTGCTGAGGGAATACTGACAACTGTAGTTGAATACAACATGCTGCACAAATTTGATGTTACAGTACATCTAATATACAGAATTTGGTCTTACAAAATAATTTAAGTGTAACACTTGCTACATTTAAATATTGAAGCCCAGTCAAACACTATATAAACAATATACGTTCTAAAGAGCCTTTGTACTGTCAAGGAAATAGACCATGAAGACGACTGTATCTATTATTTTTAATGTCTATTTCTTTACTGAATAAATTTCTCATTAATGAGGAATATGACCTTCATATTAAAATTGTATCACCATTGTGTATTTCTGGTCTTTTCCAACTGCCAGCAGACACAGTGTCAAAGCACAGGAACCCTCATCCTTAATAATATCCCAGACAATGTACTGTAGGCATCAACCATGTTTCGGTGATGAATCATTTGCTAAGACGGACAGATGTTGTTGCAGGGGTTTCGTCTCCATTCGGCAAAGGCAGAAGAACTCTCTCCTCGGTCCCCTGGAGTGCTGGAGGCTCCCTAAATAGACCTAGCATGCGGGGTGTGTAGAATGGGACCGCACAGGGTGATGGGTAATGGAGTCATTAATAACAGAGACCTCCCTTAAGATGCTCAGATGTTCGTTAGTGAGAGCCACCAGGGAGCAAGGAAAAATAGGATGCAATTTGATGCGATAGAAAAAAAGGAAACCCCCAGACAAAGAACACGTTCAATGATACTGTACTATACATACCTGTACAGTTTATACAGTTCTGTCCAGCTAATGTTATTAACGTATTAGTGCAGAAAATAAAATACTTTTAATTAATTATATCATTTGTATTGTAAACCTGCGTACAGGTATACAGTGTATAACAAGTGTTACATTTTTTTTTAAATCATGATTGTTGATTAATAAGTACTTTGGCCTTTCTAGTGATACTGTGGTGTAAAGAATTATAAAATTGTTTTCACAAAAATAATAAAAAAATAAATGATGAGGCAGTGACCATTTCTTCATACAGTTTTTAATATTTCCATCACATGTGCAACACAAAAAAATGAGGTCTGCCAAATACAGAACTCCATGTTTTACATTTTTAACAACATCAGAGATAACTGTCCTTTTTCTGCAGGAGATGGTGGATTCCTGTAAACAGAGTACGAACAAATCTCAATCAAAAGTTCAAAACATTAAAGTTTCATACAAAAGTGCATCTCAGGTTCAATGAATGCAAAACATTTACATAACATAGAATGGTTTAAAGTTGTGTATGACACCACAATGGCTTCCAGCTTGAGCAGAGCAATCGGTCACTGTGGGCAAACAAGAAAAAATACTTGGGCACTCTTCAGAAGAGTTTAATAACCATATCTAGAGAGGGCAAATTCATATTCACTCTTCATGACCCCAAATAAAAACAAATGTACTCCCAATTGCAAAAAGAAATATATATAAAGAGTAAAAAAAGAAAAATGCCAAAAAAAAAAAACTTCCAGTAATCTCCAGGCTTGAACGAGCAGTAAACATTAACAACAGAAATATACAGGTTGAGTCAGTGGGCCGGAGATTCCCCCATGCTCTGAGAGCCACATGGGAGCTTCACGCCTCTGTTCATGAGCCAACCAGAGAAGCTAGCCTTTTTTTCCAAATCTGTGTCACTGCGTTTGCATATATCAGAAAGCTGTCCTGTTTTTCCCCCAACACGTTATCTGTGTTGTTTTTTCATCCGAACTCCAGGCAGAGCAGATTAGATGCACCGCTGTCCTCAGATGGTCCTCTGGCAGCCATGTTGCGATGTACACAGTCGTGAGCTCAGCCTATGCTGGTGAATCAAGCTTTCAACCCTCTAATGATTGACCAGGTCAGAATACAATGTCTCTTTCTGTTTCTGTAGGATATCTGCTGCAGCAGTCTGCAGCCAGTCTACAGGCTCCTACGCACTAAATGTCACCCTGTTTCTCCACACTGGATGAGTCTGGTCTGATTGACAATGGCATTCATATTTTTTCTCCCATCACATTTTTTTTTTTTTTTTAGACAAACATTTTGAACTGTACATTGGCAAATACTGTATAAGATTGCAATATAGCTGTAGTTAAGCAACACATGAGGAATTCTATGTACAAACAATTCGGCCGTATTCTTGGTCTTGATATAACGGTTAGTTAAGCGCCCTCCCTCCTTGTTTCATTTCTTTTCTTTTGCTTCTCTTGACTCTTGTTGTGGCATGGTTCCTCGCGGCGTAACTGAATCAAAAGTTCAGTGCAAGAGAGTCAGTGGGAAACTGCACCGACGGTAATTGGCGGTCAGACATTATTCTCTGCACCGTGTGATCCCTGTTCTCAGCCGCGGCGCTGATCTCTGCCATGTTAGCTGCTGTGCTGAGTCAACGTGTGGTTCTGCAAGGGCACAGAGAGAAACGGGGGAGACGTTATGATCACAGGCAATATAGACATCTTTCACTTTCTTCCCCATCTATGCC
Organism: Aphredoderus sayanus; assembly: GCA_027564795.1. NCBI lineage: Eukaryota > Metazoa > Chordata > Actinopteri > Percopsiformes > Aphredoderidae > Aphredoderus > Aphredoderus sayanus. The sequence goes on from JAODUG010000009.1 coordinate 2,154,457, forward strand.
AGAGAGCAACGGTTACTGGACTGCAAATACATAACTGCATTGCTGTCTCACAACACTTTCTATTTTTTTGAAGACTATGGTTGCTAGGCACAGCCATTTTTAGATTGGAGTGATAGTGTGGTTTTATGTGGCGTTGCCATCGCCAAATTAACCTGGATAGGAGTCAAATCTATATGGGGATCAATACGGTTCGCTTTGGGATTAGGCATAGTTAAATCCTGGGCTGACACAAAGACATGAGGCTGATGACAACCTTTAACATCCCCAATCCCTGGGAATACTGACCCAGATCAATGGCTGTGGCCATGGAAACTAATGAATTATACGGTAATACACCACAGTGAACCTTAATATATTGTTTCACCTCCAACGATTCCATACATTGTATGAGCTGCAGCTGAAATGCAACTTCAAAATAACATTAAAATTAAAATGCCGCTGTAAAAACTGTTTGGTCCCCCCTAAGCCCCACAGAAGAGCAGTGACTTTGTGAGAAGAGCTGAACCATTTTATAGAAAATGTTTACATTCAGACAATACAAGTTCATAGTTGAGCGTGATCGTAGTTTTGGTCGGGCAGATACTTTGCGCGTAACACTATGTCCTCTCCAGATATACAGTGCCTAAGTAAAACGGTGATTGTATCTCTGTGGTCTATGACCAAATGAACAGGCATACGAGCTGATCCACACAGGCCGGCGAGAATGGTTGTAATGGGGCAGCTGTGCCAGGTTCTTTAAAGGGAGTGTGTGGACCGGGGGGGTGTGTAACTGGTGTCCCTGGTGGGCTGAATCCAGGTCATCTTTTGAAGTGACTGCTAATCCCTTTAATGCAAACTACATGCCCCACTTGCTGCGCTCTGTTTAAAACACGGCCTTGGACTCTCCACACTGGCATGGACCAGACACACCTGTCCCCCAACCCAGAGCTACAGTATGCACGCGCACGTACACATGCAAGCAAACACAAACACACACACACGCACACACGCACGCACACACACACGCAAGCAAACACACACACACACACACACGCACTGTACACAAGTGTCCAAGCAGTAAGTATGAACTACTTACTATCACATATGAAATATGAGAATGAAACAGAAACAGATTCCCAGCAACTGTTCAGCAACACTCTGAAGGTGAGTTTACCAGAGCAGTCACCTTCATCCTGCTGGCAAAGAATCCCCCCCGGGGCACGGCTAGTAGACGACTATTATCCTGCCTTGCCCCTCCCCCACCACCTCAGCCCCCACCCCCAAGTGCCCTTACCCTTTCAGGTGCCTCCCATATAAAGCATTTAAACACCTCGACAGCTTCCCTTTCAGCTAGGGCGATTACTTTCCGACAGGAGGGGTAATAAGCTGTTTGACGTGGGTGGGGGGTGGGGGGGGGCAAGAGCTGACCCCTGTAAGGGCTGGAGCTGCTCGCCTGGGCACTGCTCTGTCCCATTTTAGTTTTCAATGAGCCTGCCCTGGACCGCTGCATCACTGCCTCCTCTCTCTCTCTCCCTCTCTCTCTCTCCCTCTCTCTCTCTGTCTCTC
>JAODUG010000009.1:2190006-2206521 GCA_027564795.1 Aphredoderus sayanus
AGCCACGGTGGGACCACGCAGAAGAGCTGCAGCCATGGCCCCCACCAACCCAGCTACCTTGTGTGTGTGCGTGCGTGTGTGTGTTCACATCATCCATATTGTGTGCAGAGCAGACCAGCGCACCGCTGTAAACATATAAGGGAGGCATGTAAGGGGTGAGATAATACAGAGGGAGAATGAGGGCAGAGCGTTAGCGTATATAGCTACGTAGCGCGTGAGCTCCCGCCTGCGTACGCACTGCACCCTGTGCAGCGCGCGCGCCCGCCAGCTAACAGGCTCGTATGCATGCAGACGCAATTCGCAAATGATCTCGTACAGAGAGACAGTGGGCACGGATCCACGAGGACACAAGACGTATGAAATATGAAATATGAACATCATCATTGACGGCAGCCCACTGAGTAGCACAAGTCTGGGTTTGAGAGCGAAAATCATTAATAGTTCATTTGATTATCGCAGATACGTCACGTCGAGCTGCTCCACCAATCCCAGTGCATGTATCATACAAGACCAGTAGTATAAATAGAGAAGATAATAGATTAACAAGATTCTCTGGGTCCGTGGCCATGCTACGAATGAAAGAAATGAAGAAGAAAAAAACAAAAAAAAAGGCAGAGGAGTGGAGAAGGCACCCGTAATTGACTTTTCTCCGAGCCAGTGCGGTAGTTACAGAATGTAGCATATTGGATGACGATTGTGATTGATCGTGTGGGTCTGCCATACCGATCTGTTTGATTAAATGTAACCATGGCTCTCTCTTCCAAGTCCTAATGAAGGAGCAATTTGAGGAAGCGGCTCAAGCCAGACTGCTTTCAGACCCAAGCAGTCTGTCTGTGGCATGTACTGTATGTGGAGTTAGTACTGTAATGCTGTAGAGCAGCTCTCCGCATGATATATACTAGCCTTCCTATAGTGACTGCTATCAATCACCTCCCATTGTAATACATGCAGTGGCGCTCTAATATAAATACTTAGAGAGAGTGGGAGAGAGTATTGAAATTAAGACTGTGCTATATAATATCCCATTGCTAGATATCCACTGATTAAATCTATTTAAACTATTAAACACATTATTTGCTCAATTTGGGTTGAATCTCACTTTTTCCAAAACTCTGGTATTAGTGCTGTAATGCCGGGGATAATGGAGACATGGAAATTCAGTCCATAATTATGTGAAATGACTCTCAGTAGAGAAAACATACAGAGCATTTCCTCCCACACCAGAAATGTGACAAATGTGAATAATATGTACGTCAATATTCTAAAAAAATATATATATAATGTTGCAGAAATTCCTGATGCAGTGGAGTAGTACTTCTGAGTGGCACTTTATTTGCAAGCTGCACTCTGCCGGCCCAACTTAATGGTCCGAGCCTTGCGTGCTCCAGCTCACCAGAGGGGATAGGATGGTAGGCGTGACCTCAGTGACCCTGAAACCTCTGGACAGGTGGGGCGATGGCTAGCTAGCACGCGCCGCCCGCTTGCTTGGCAGCGGTTCCAGCCTCTCCTCGACAGGGAGCTCGGGCCGTGATGAGCAGCTGGGTCGCAAACACTAAGCACATTAATATCGCCTTAATGATAATAATCATTATGGCATAAGCACCTTCCCCCAACGTGGGAAGGCTCAGAGAATGTGCCAGGGTAGCACCGTCGTTAAGGTAAAAAACACCGGATGAAATGACTCTCTTTAATGGGCAGCAACATACAGGCCGCCGCAACCGCGCAGACACTAATGCACAGCCGCCATAATGAGACGCGCGGCAAACATTAGGGAGACCTGCGATTCACCGGCACCAGCGTCAATGAATAAATAAGGTCTATTCATACCGGAAACCGTACTGCAGGCTCCATCACAGATGCAAGTCAGCTAGGCTGCTCTAAACTACATACAGTGTTATTGATTTGGATTTCCCAATTTCAGTGGATAAAGCACTGACGGATATGAAACCTGTATTTTATCAAATTGGATACAAATAATAATGGGACTGTAAAATATGTCATTCTAAAATAAATACCATATCTGTGTGTAATGCTTTACGCCTTTCTAAGGTAGACCGTACGAGCCAGCTCCATTCTCTCTCTGTCTCGATATGACCTGCTACAGTCCATGCACACAGTTCTTCCTATCCACTCGCCTCATTTAGAATAACTGTCAGTGTTCACCTATGAAAGGCCATTATCTGTCTCGTCCACGTTCATTATTGAAGCTAATGATCTGTTGTCCTCTCTGTTCCCCGTTGAAGGCGGACTACATTAAAAGTCTCTTAGTAACTTAATTAGTAATTATAAATGTTAAAGATTAATCAGCGAGTGACTGGCTTAAGGTTTACGTCTCTAGGCAGTAGTGACAAATGGAGAGACAAAGAGGCCACGTCACTACGATGGTCACACTGAACTGTGATGCCGGCTGTGGAGCCCAGTCAAACGCAAAGAATGGACGCGTTATCGCTTTGCCACATATGCCACCTTTTCATGTTTTATTCACGAGGATACACTAACACTGAGAGATCACTGAAAGCGGCCTTTATTTCCAACATTACCCTGCATTTCTGCTTGCCTAGAGAATCTATGTGGACCTGCTGCAGTGGATATAATGCTGTTACAGAAAGCAGGGCGTAATATGGTAACCTATGATGCATGCAGCAGTCACATTATTTAACTCTAACAAGCTGGAAATAGATCCCCTCAATTAAATCCTGGGTGTACACTAATTCCTTACTAAATCTGAGCCTCCCCGACAATTCCACACCAGTAGCACTGTGCAGTCCGCTAAACATATATGCAACATTAATGCTTTATAACTAATAAAGCTTTCATCCAGGGAGTTCCTGTGTGATTTCCATTAATGGGGGGGAGGGAACGCCCATCTCCCAGTTTTCCGGAGTGCGCTGGCACTAAAGCCGGGGGGTGTAGGTGCCATCAACAAAGGAGAAACTTTGTGCTGTGCTGAGTTATGCAATGGCACAGATACAAGCTGGGGCTCTGATATGGTGTGGGAGCAGGCATGACACTTTGATCTGGAAAATGATCAAAATACTACAGATTTGTCGAGTTGGCAGTACTTTCTCTGTGTAATCTATCCCATATTATTCAAGCAAAACCGAACATCGCCAGCCATTCAACCGAGAAGAACACAATGTTTCACTAATTTTGCAAACAAAATGTGTTTGTTTTTCTTCTTTTTTTCAGCTTTCTACTGCGCTACAAATGATGATGAGTATCCATTTCATGGCCGCGCCTGCTCTGTTTTAGAGGAGAAATGGCGGTGTGTGAGCAGGGAGTGCTATCACACAAGACACGCAGGGTGGGGAGAGTAGGGGGCTGGCCGGTGGCCCACAGCACCTGAAACCTATTAGAGAGCTTTGGAACATTCCACAGGGTTCCTCCTCTGTGGCCAGAGGGCATCGTAAAGGTCTTCACAGAGTGGCTGGATGCTACTTAGACCCCTCCACCACATGCAAGGTGAAACGTGAAGGCTTACAGACTTAAGATGTGCCACAACTGTGGGCTATTTTGTTACTACTGTAAGGAGACAAATGTGTGTACATGTCTTCAAATTGGACTGGGGTCTGCTGGAGTGTCTATCCAGAGGAGTATATTATAGTCACACACACACACAAAATAAATAAATAAAAATAAAAACCAGTATGATTAAAACATTTACTGTTGGCAACCAAACCAAGACTTTTATCAACTTTTTATCAAATGGCGCGCCATCTGGATTTATAACAGTAGGGGCCCAATAATGCTGTGACACTAAAAAGCGCAAACATACAACAACAACAAAAAACGCTGAATCCTCTGCCAGATTTCCTAGCGCTTGCCTTGTCTTCACCACCACCGTCTGTGTGTGCGTGTGTGTGTGTGTGTGTGTGTGTGTGCGCGCGCGAGAGGGTATTTTAGTGGTACCAATAGTCCGTCTCTTTGGCCGGGCCTGTGTCCGTGCCTCAGCGTTATGCTCGGCGGGTTTAGCTCTATGGGTGTCTGTGGCCTCTCCTCTGGCCGCCCGTGTCCATTTGCTCTGCGGGTATGGCAGGCCTGAGCTGACAGATGGCCGCCTCTCTCCACTCCGCTCCAGAGTAACACAGTAACTGGTTTTTCCTCAGTCGTTGACCTTGCCACAGCCAGCCAGCAATCCAGGCTGGCACTCCGCCTGTCGAACAGGAGGGTAATGAAGTCCAGCGCTGCTCACATGATTATTAAGGCTTTGACGCTGGGGGGCCTTTCTGCAATCCGTCCCCCCCCCCCCCCCCAACCCCACCACCCCCCTTCTGCTGGCCGCCACTCACACGATCAAAGTTTGGTGGGAATGGTCGTTGGTTACATCGCACTTTTTCGCCGTGCCTCATAAAGGGAGAGCAGAACTTCTCGTTGTGAGCATTTGGTTGTTCCAGCTAATGTGCCACCCTCTATGCCCTGTGTTCAGCTGCACATGCATGACTACTGCAGAGGTTTAGGTTGTCACGCGACGAAATCAGCATTGTAATTAACAAAAATGTTATCAGTGGTCTTTGTGGTATATTTGTATGCATGCATTTTGTGGGGAGGGGGAGGGCATAGCTCTTTATAAGCCTCTGAACTACTGTACTGGCAGGGGCATACACCTAGTGACACAGAGTAAGATCTGCTGAAGGTATCTGTCACATTTCCATTAGCGGTGACAGCCCCTAAAAACCACGCAGCCCCTTGAAGCCCCGGCCATCATCCCCTGGCCACAGGCATCGGCAGGTATGCTTGGAACCCGGGTCCCACCGGGGGTCGGGGGAGTTGGGGGGGCGTCGGTATGGGGTGGGCCAGGCTGGGATTTCAGAGGTGTGAGTTGCAGCTCTGACCTTTACTAAGGGCTGGACTGGTCTGTTTGCACTGCTCCCCTAAGCCCCCTTCCAGGCAGACTGCTAAGCAACCCCACCGGGCTGTCCAGGTGCGGGCAGTGCGCATGCTCCCATGGCCTGTGTGACATCCCAGAGCCCCTGGGGAGGTGGAGTAATGCTGAGGTTAATTCTGATCATCTAGTATTTATGGGGCACTTCAGAACAAGGGTTGGCATTAACACTCTAAAGGAGACATCCCTCCTGTATATCAATAAAACATAGTCCAGAGCACAGTGAGAGGCACTGCTTCGTTTCAGGTTGCTCTAGCTTCCAACTAGTCTTACATAGAAGGTAGCTGCAATAATTACTATTAGCAATAATACAGTACAATCACATTTTTGTTATATGATTGATGCTGTACAGCCGAGGTTGAGTTAAAGCTGCATAGGACAACTGTTTTAAAGTAAATTCATGTTTATTTGTCTATTGGAACCGGACTAGTCGTTTAGCACCAGTTTAACAGCAGTTTAACATTAAAGCCCCTTGGATTTGCTGATACAGTGTACTGTCAGTGTACCTATAGTGGTGGCTAATAACAGGAAGTGTTGCTTTCTGCCTCACTACATTGACAAAGCTTAGCCTAAAATTAATTCTGCAAAACATAAACAAAATAGATTATGCTGAAAGTCAATTGAATGTGACAGCTCTAAAAACAAACCGTTGCAAATATGCCAAAGTTATCTTATATGCGGGAAGCAAGAAGAATATTGGAATTTGATGGATCATTTTACTTCAAATTACCGTGGTGACATCAGCCTACCAATTGCAATGCAGTAAGGGTCACCAAGTGTTCGCTCAGCGCTTGTACAAACAGGCCGTATGAACTGAGCCCATCAGATATTTTCTCACAAGTTGGCCTAGTCTGTGAGGTGTGGGGAAATGTCAAGAAAATCAATAGATAAGGACCACATCAGACTGAGCTTGTCTGGCCTAGCAACAAAGCATCCCCATGGTGATGTCAATTACATCTGCTTCACAACAACAAAGAAGAAGAAGATGACGACGACAATGATGAAGAAGAAGAAGAAGAAGAAGGAGAAGAATACGAGGAAGAGCAAAGCAGACACTAAAACTTTTAACACACTCCCAGCTTTACAGAACGCAATTCATAAGGAACCATTTTTATACCCCGTCTGGCAAGCAACAGAACTGTGAATTGAATGTGACAAACCTACAGATATCCATGTCAGAGGAGCTCTCACCACTTTCTATTCTCCTCATGGACGTCACATTAGTCAGGCAGAGGGATAATGTAACGAGCAGGAAGGTGCGCATAATTGCATATTAGCAGCAACACACTCGGATGCACGGGAGGTGACTGCACTAACGAACGGGAGAGGTGTTATTAATCACCAATTAATAAAAGCCGGGAGAAATTGCGCTTGGTATACGCCACGCATGGCTGGCTTTGTTTCTACCGGCTGGCCCACGCCTGTTCCCTTACTTATTTCAGAAGATCGATCCTGCTCCTGCGCCGTGTCGAGTATTTGGGGTTCTGGCTGATCCAGCCCCGTAGGAGTCAAACAGGGAGCGTTGGCCATGTTTTTTTTTAACAGATTACATGTGTACATGCACTGTAAATGAGCCCCAGAAACTAGGGGGGTATGGGGGGCACCGTCAAATAACTAATAAAATGAGGATTACAAGGGGGGGGAAAGAATAACATAGAAAAAGATGAGGTTCTGTTGTTCTGTTTATGCACCATGAAAAAACGGGGCCCTTAATGGAGTAGTAAATGTACTGCCACCAGGGTAGAGCCAGCGACAGAGACCATGTAATCCACATACACTGGCCAAGCTGATCCACGGGTCCTAAACAAGAGGATATGTGTCAAGGATAATTTGCAGCCCTTTAGAAAACAACAAAGCAAGGCGTTTAGCTCCAAAAAACTGTTACCGCGTGCCTCCTGGTCTGTTGTACTGCTAACAGCCAAGTGTCTGTTGCCAGGTTGGGCCGAGGTTATTATGAAAATGAGAGACGCTAGATATTGTGGAAGACAGCGAGGGAGAGAAACAGAGAGAAGGGGAGGGGGCGAGAGTCGTGCGAGTGGGAGGGAGTGGGTATGTAGAAGGAGGGAGCAGGGAGGTGGAGAAACTGGAGGAGGGCTAGAGGCCTCTCGCTCGCTCGCCCTCCTCTCCAGCTCGGTAGCGGCCCACAGTGCCTGCTTCACACAGAGCGGCCAGCTGTACAGCAAATGTGCCTTTCCTTCTCCGCCCCCAAACCCTATCCAGCCCTCCAGTGCCCTCCCCCACCCCCCCACCCCCCTTCTCTGCCTGGGCCGACCAGGCCACCGGCTCCTCTCTGCGAGAGTAAGGCTCCTCCCTGACTTGGCTCCGGGCTCAGTGCTGTCACCAGCCCAACACAAAAAATGTGTAGAGGTGACCCCGCAAAACAAAATAAAAAATAGAAATCACTTTCTGGAATGCTTTGGGTTTGTTTGTTTATGATTGTCCTTCTGAAGCCTGCCACCTTGGCTGTAGCCGCTTGGAACAGACCGGCAGGAGAACGGGAATCAACTGGATATATATATATATATATATATATATATATATATATAGATATATATATATATATATATATGGAGAGATAAATGACAACCCTTTTCACCTTTAAAACCCTCTAAGACAGAGGCGCTTGAAAACATGTCAGGGCTCAGAAGAGTCCTCCCAGGGACATTTGAAACAGTGCGATAAATGGGCCAAACGTGCGCCCCGCCCCCCCCCACGTGGCTCTAAATGTCATAGTTCAGAGCGGGGTCAACGTGTGGCACTGGGATGTCACTACGGCCTGCTGGGTAAACCGAACGCGCTTATGTGACAATGAAAGACCTTCAAAGTTCCATTTGGAAAAAACACAGGATAACAGTAAAGATAACTTTGGTATTTGAACATTTGGGACGAGAGAAAAGAGACAGGCCGGATTGTCAGCCGTTTCTAATTTGAAACAAAGAATGACAGCAATACAACTATCTAATGGTGACTACAACAGCTGAAAGCTGTATAAATCTGTGTGTCTCTGGAGAAAAATCGGACACCCTCAATTCTGTAAGTGTGCCATGCCAAAAAAACTCTAAACTAAAGAGTGGCCAGCTGTCTTCTGGCCTGCTATTAAATTGCTCCTTGGATGGTGGCGATATCATTTTTTTCTCCATAGGAGTATCACACCAGGTCCCCAAACAGAGCGACCAGCTGTACAGCAAATGTGTACTGATCCATCTGGGCCCTAGCAGGCTGCGGCCTCCATCTTAAGACACGTGGGGCCATTCACGGGCTTGGCTGGGGCTGGTGGGCAGCACACCCTTCTGCACCCATGGCCCCCCTCCCTCCCTTTTCATTTACCTCCATTTCCATGCTAAATGTCGAGGCGCCGGAGCCACGCAGTCTGCCTGAACCAGCGCCGTCCGCATGGAAGCATCATGTCCATGCATCAAAATGTACTGGCAGTTGGACAGAAGCGACAGCCACACTCTCCTCCATCCAACGGGGAGGTTTTATGGGAGGAAAGCGGGGACATGGGCCGCATGGCTTAGGGAGACTATATTGTATTACACAGGCAGCTAAGATGGGCTTGTCTGAGTGAGACAGGCTCAGGTTCTGTTGTTCCATACGCTTTGCACTATGGTTATGTCACGCCACTTCACTATATATAGAGTTATCAGTGTGAACTGCCACCACGGAGCGAGGCATGGCTGAAAACAACACCCCTATGAATCCAGCGTCTGCTCCATTACCTACGCTAATAACGCTGACAGCTGAGCCGAGATGACCCCAGCCCCCTGTTTCCCCTCTCCTGTGCAGATGGCCATTAAAAGGAGAAAGTGTCCCCTTTTTTCAGGAGAGAAGGTGTTTAGAGCTTTTCCAAATGAGTACTTCTTTCCCCGCGTTTTTGGCCCCAATCGGCATTGCGGTAATTACATGCGGGCCCACATTTAACCGCATTCGCAGTGACAGGCGCAAACCCACGGCAAATGGAGCCATTCAAAGGGGCTGGGTAGCGCACATTTACTGTAGGGAACATAACATGACAAATGTGCCATTGTACTTTGTGACATTGACATTGCACACACAGTATTAGTTACATTTGATTTGGGGGTTTTTTCGTTGTCATCTTTCAGAACGTGATCACTAAGTTATCCTTTTAATCTGATGCCCTGTTATTATTATTGCAAATGAATTTCTTATTTTCTGACTGCATGACAGCAAGCCTGTCAAATGCATTTGACAAAACCTGATGAAGCCACGATCTCGTTGAATATCAACTGATGGAATATCAGGAAAGTAAGACATCAGACGCTAACCAAATCATCTATCCTGTTATCTTAAGCTGTCTTCATTCCACTATTATGGAGGGGGAGCTGTGTGTTTGTGTGGCTGAAAGACATAAAATAAGCAGTGGGGGGGTTTGTTTTCTACCCTCCCAGTGTGCTCCATGCCTGCCTTTGCGAGCAAAAGGACTTATGCTGGCATGGTACTGTATTAGGCACCCCCAGTAGAATAGTGGGAGAGCAGATCGCAAAGATGAATACAAAACACACACCTACACACACTCAGCCTGTCTCTCTCCCTTGCACATACACCACTGCATCAAAATCACAAATCACATGCCTCTGATTGTTTATGCACAAACAGTGTGTCCCTGATAGAATTGCCTACCGGTCCTGATAGAATTGCCCACCGTGTTTAAATTCACCTGCGCCTAGAAGCGTGTCCCAAACAGAGAGGCGGTTTGGTTCCAGATCAATGAGTCTCTCCCCCACTGAAGACAACAGATAATGCAGTGTAATGAAAGAGCCGCCAAACGAGCTGAATAAATGAATGAATAAAGAAAGGTGAGACCAGAATTCAGACGCCTACTTACTGCAGGCAAGAAAACCTGTTTTCCAATTGTCTGTTCTCCAACAATTATTCTGCCTGCATACAAATGGCTATGAAAAGTGAAAATGTTTGAAATGCGGAGGTTAGTGTTTGGCTAACACTTTGTTTGGAGGAAAATATCTCTAAAATGACTGCATTCATTGACTTTTAGGTATATTTTACAATCAAGAATTTCAGTATAGTATTCTGATATGGTGTGCAGGTGCAGATATGGTGTGTCCTGCAGTTTAGTGGTCTAGGTAGTATTTTGTTTCAAACAAATCTGTTTCATCTGAATTGTCCAGTAAGAGTATAATGTATATGTTTTCATTCATTTAATTAAACACAAAATGCTTTTTGAATAAATACATGTTTACGGATACGTGAACCGATAATCAGAATCCTTCCACTAGATCTCCATTCCTGGGTGTTAAAAAACTGACAAGAATCTGCTCCAAAAGCATGCACACAGGCATGCACACATGCTGATGTGATCAATATACATCTATGTCTGAATAAATGTCCCATTCATAGTGTCTGGCTTTACTGTCAACCACAGTACCAATGATAGATGGGAATTGTAAATGATACAAAAGTGCATATTTCTGTGAAATGATCAGTGACATTGCCTGCAATAGACCACCCCGATACCACCCCGCCGGCAGTAAAAAACAGCGGAGTGCCCACCTGGTCGCCTTGGTGTATATTGCGGGGTTGCGCGGGGCTGAACGGGAGCGGTTGGCAGTAGTCTTTTGCCCGATTCGACATGTTGCTGTGGCGGGCAGTCTGGCCAGATGAGCAACGCACAGCAGTGTTTTTATACATGGAGGAGAAGGAGAGGACGGTTTTCCCAGCGAAACACACAGTGACAGATATTCCCAGTTTTATTGCTATACACCATGGAAAGCTTGTGCCATACTGTACATGCGACCAGGCAGAAGGCTGGGCTCAGTCGGGTCATTGTGATGCTGGTTGGGGCAACACAAAAATATCCCCCTTACCGCCCTGACCTGCTGCAACGCCACCAGCTGGCCAAACTGCCTGCCGGCAAGTTGGGCTATTTTGGCCTTTACAAATATGTAAATAAACAATGTATTTATATTAAATAAAATATGTTTCACTTCAATTAAAAGCCCCACATTTGTGGATAGCATGCATACACTAAATGTCTAAATCTACACTCAATTTGGGAATAGTTCTCCAGACAAATATATTTTAAAATGTCCAAAATGGTATCGTGCAAGGCTGAGACCAATATATTAGGAAAAGAGTCTTACCCAGCATGTGGTTGGCTACATGGACCTGGATGTCCCATTCGTTATAGAAGACCATCTGACATTTGATGCACTGGTATGTTTTCTTCTGTACAAGAGGGTTGAAAGGGTGTAGTGTCAAATTATCATAGACATTTCAAAAGTGTTGAAAGTAATTATCCTTATAGTTCTACCATAATTGATGGTTGATCTGTAAAGATAACACCGAATCATTGTGAGATACACCACAGTATTTCATTGTACTGTATGTATTTCATTGTATGCTTATACAGTATTGTACATACACTGAAACACTGTAGTGTATGTAATGTTTCTGATATAATAATAACAGGTACCAATAGTAATTTATAAACATACCTCTTCAGTTTGGGAGGGGCTTGCCCTGGGCATCGGAGACACCTGGGGGGTCCTGAGCTGCCCGTTGTTGCTCTCGCCCGCCTGCTCCTGGTGCACTGTCTGGATGTGGTTTTGCAGCTCCGCTTCAGACTCAAACTTGACATTACAGCTGGAGCATCGTGTTTTGGCGGCAGATGATGATGATGTCGAGGAAGATGAGGAAGCTGATGAGGCAGGTTTGCCTTTCCCATCTCCAGGACTCAGACTACTGTCACCCTGAACCCATGTAGCCGTGGTGGTTGCAGGAGTGGTGGCCCCACTTTGCTGTTGTTGCAGTCTTCCTCCATTCACAGTGGGGCTAGAGCTCTTGGAGCCAGCTGCTGTGACACAAGAAGCGCAGAGGCCATAAGGCAACCCGTTGATGTCAAGCTTCACCAGGTCTTGCTTGGAGCGGAAATCTTTTAGGCATGAAGCGCACTTGAAGAGCTTTTGAACCTGGTGATGATGATGCTGGTTGTGGGAGATGGCAGTGTTGCGGCCAATAGGGTGGTTAGTTGACATGGTGCCTGTCTTTTGCATGTGGAATGTACCATGGATCTTGAGCTCCAGAGTGGAGGTGACAGTCTGCATGCAAACAACACAGCGGAAACCTGTCAGGGAGTTCCTCAGGTCAGGGTGCATCTGGCAGTGCTCCAGGAAGTCCTCTTCGCTGTGAAGAGGCATCTTGCATATGCGGCAGCTTCCAGTATCCAGGCTCTTACTATGGGTAACTTTGTGTTCAGTCAGGGTGAGAAGTGAGGGGAAACGCTCACCACAGATGGGGCACATGTAGTGTTTGACAGGCCCAAGGTGGGTCTGCATATGTTCCCTCAGCCCAGCCTCGGAGAAGAAAGTGCGAGAGCAGACATTGCACTTGTGGTTGCCCTTGATCATATCTGCCTTCCTTTTCATCATCGCACTCTCTCCAGGGCGAATATTATGGTCCCTCAGCTGATGGTTGGTAAGAAGGGACTCCATGGTGTAAGAAGCCCCACAGATGTCACAGCTATACATTGGGTCTGCGGTGTCCACCTCTTCCTCACTTCCATCATGGCTGTTTTGGGACTCTACCGCAGAGCCCGCTGCGGCTCCGGACCCGTGACTATTGGTCAAGAGGCCTTGTAAGTCAGCATCTTCCTTAGCCTGGCCATCGCCACCTCCCGCTGTTGCGCCATTGGCACCACAGTTCTGGGCCTTGCCCTCAAACACGCAGTGCTTCTCCCTTAGGTGCTTCTCCAGCAAGACAATGGCATGGAAGGCCTTGCTGCAGAAGCGGCAGTTGTACTTCTTGCTGTGGGTTGTAATGTGGCACTGCAGCTCTACTTCTGTCCCAAACGACTCCCCACAAAATATGCAGCGATGGGCGCGGCCCTGGTTTTCCAGATGGCTGTGTTTGACGTGCAGCTGCAGGTCTGTCTCGTGTCGGAAGTCCCAGTTACAGGAGGTGCAGCGATACACCTTCTTCTCGTTGCTGTGTTTCACAGCCAGGTGGAGCTGAGTAGACACCTTTGAGTCAAACACTTCCTGGCACAGGGTGCAACGGAAGAACACGAAGGTGTGCATGTCAAGCAGGTGTTTCTGTAGGTCGTCCACTGAGGTGAACTGCTTGTCACAGCTCTCACAGATATAGTAAGTGGAGGTAATGGTGAAATGGACTGTCACATGCTTTAGCAAGGACTCCTGGTTTGGGAACTCTTTGTTGCACTGTGGACAGGTAAGTTGAGGCTGGAGGCCATCCAGATGGGTTTTCAGGTGCGTTTGGAAAAGGTCCAGGCTGGTATACTTGGCCCCACACTGGTTACAAATGAACTCACTGGAATTTCGAGAGGTTGAGCCGCCTTGTTTCAGCAGGGCAGTTTGTTCAACAGATATTGGAGAAGAGGGACTGAGGGTGCGCATGGATTTCTTTCCATTGTTGATGTAGTTCAATGCCAACGGAATGTTCTTGTGATTTTCCTTGATGTGTTTGTTGAGCTTCAGGACACTGTTGAAAATGGGGGAGTTGGTGCAGTAAGAACAGGAGTACACCTCCACAATGGGCTCCTTGGGAGTTACGGCCAGGGGTGAGTCAAAGCGCAGGCTCCCCCCGTCACAGTGAGTCTGGCGGACATGTTCCTCCAATGTGGCCTCGGTCAAGAACCCCATGAAGCACTGGGGGCAGAAGAAGGCATTGCTCTCCTTGGCCACTGGGCTGGGGAAGCCATGCGAGCAGCGGATGTGCTCCTGGAGGGCATTCAGGTCACTCAGCACCTCAGGGCAGAAGTTACACTGAAGTAGAGCGTCGGGCAGGCTGGCTAGCAGGGCAGCATGGTCCTCTGCATTATGGACTTGCTTTAAGTGCTCATTCAGATTGAATAAGGAGGGAAGCACCTCCAAGCAAAACTGGCAAGTATGAGCTTGTTCTGGTTTGTCCAGGTGCATGGTTCGCAGGTGAATCTGAAGCACGGCCAAGCTGGAAAATACCTGCTTGTTGCAGTAGATGCAACTGTAGGAGATCTTAGGCTGTTTCGAGGAACGCCCCCCCATGTCAGACGCATGCTGGGCTGTCCTCTTCCTCCTCCCTCGAGTCTTGGGCACGGGTGGGGCTGTCTCCACCATGGTGGAGCTGTCAACGGAGAGGTTGGAGTCGGGGGTGGTGCTTGACACCGAGGTGTAGCCCACTGTAAGCAAAGAGGGACTGTTACTGTGGTTACTCGACTCGGGCAGCTGGTGTATGTCCATGTGGGCGTACAGGTCCTCGACGGACAGGAAGTGCTCGGCGCAGATGGCGCAGGTGTGGCCCTTCCTGTCGCGGCTATGGGCCTGGTCGATGTGTGTGAGCAGAGTGCCCTCGTCGCTGAAGGGCTCGTGGCAGTAGATGCACTGCAGGGTGGCGCCCAGCCCCCCGTCCTCCAGGGGAGAGCACTCGGGGTGGCACTCGGCGATGTGCCTCTGGAGCTCCTCTGGCACGTCGAAGCCCTCCTCACAGCGGCTGCATTTCCGCGTCTCCTTATTCAATTTCCACTCGTCGGCCCTGGAGAGGCCGCCGGCGCCGCCGTCTTTGCCCCGCTCGTGCACCTGCATGTGGCCGTGCAGGGAGCTGGAGGACAGGAAGCCCCGGCGGCACACGGGGCACTTGTGGGGCTTGTTGGAGGCGTGCGTCTTCATGTGGATCTTCAGGTGGTCGCTGCGGGAGAAGGCGGAGTCACACTCGCCGCAGTGGTACTTCTTGTCTCCCGTGTGGAGCTTGACGTGGCGGTCGCGGCTGCGCTTGTGCTTGAACAGGCGGCTGCAGAAGGTGCAGCTGAACGGGAGCTTGTCGCCGTGGCTCTGCTCGTGGCGCTTGAGGAAGCTCAGGCGGCTGAAGGACTTGTCGCAGAACTGGCAGGGATACGGCAGCCCGGGGCCCCCTTCCTCCTCGCCGAAGTCATAGTCCTCGCAGTGTCCCGGGGAGGCCTGGTCCTTACTAGAGGGAGACGATGCAGGCCACGAGCACGAAGGGTCATCCTCGATATCCACGCCGTCTGCAGGGAAGGCAGAACAGGGGCAGGAGGGGGTGGAGGGGGAGAGTGTGGAAGTGGAAGAGAAAGGTGTTTTGTCAGATTATATTAGGATTTGATCTTCACTCTGTTGAGTGCTAGAGGTGGGCAATCACAGTGTTAATCACCACGGCGATTATAAGGTAGATGTGTATTAATTTACATTTTCTTTTTGCAACTTCTACCATTCACGTCCTCCCTCCAAACAATACCTCTCCTTAGGTATTATCTAAAAAGTTACATTTCAATATGCAATTTAAAGTATAATTAGAGAAAGGGAAAAGTGAAAATACTTTCACTACAATTAACCTTGTATGTGGCCATGTAATGGGTTAGCCCACTGTGACTCAAAATGCAATCTCTTTGACATTTAAAGCCAACACAAGCCAATGGGTGTGCTTAAAGATGTGAGCCCGGCATGAGGTAAATTAGAACATTTCTATTATAGCTGAAGAATTACAAGAATCGTGGGTTTTTTTGTGAAAAATAAGAGGCTTGAAATTTCCTTAAGATAAGGGGAAATGAGTGAAGAAAACCAGGCTAAAGGAGAGCATTAAGCATGTGATTTAAACCATAGCTATGCACTGCCTCTAAGACTCGCTTCAGTCCAAAGTGGATGATTTCTATGTAACATGGGGTTCACGGCATATCAGTCAATGCATATCACATTATAGACTACGCATTATTATCGCATTTGTCAGTGCGGTCCGAGTTAAGCCTCATGGCTGCCAATACAGGATGGTGAATGTGGTGGTTGAGGCTTGTGTTGTGTGTGGGGGGGGGGTTGGGTGGAGGTGCAGGGTGGGCACAAGGAGGGAGCAAGGAAATGGATAGCTAAACGAACTCTCTCAAGGACAAGCAGGTGCAGGGACTAACCAGAGAACATCAGACATCCGAGAATACACCCCCATTACAATTACTTTAATGTTTTCCCATTCAAGTCACGCTCATTGCCGACATTCCATTCCACCGTACAGTGATATGAATGGGAAAACAGAGAGCGTCACTTTCCACCGGTTCAAGAGGTTAGACACCATGTCTTCCCGCTGCCAAATTCTAAGTGCTGTGAACTTCCTTACCTAAATAAAACAGCGTAATCCCAGCCCTTAACGAAAGAAAAAAAGTATGTCAAAAGGCCATAACTTGGTGCGAGAAAAACAAGAGGAAACAGAAAAGATTTATTCGGGGGGAGGGGGGTAAAGGAAAGGAAAAGCACTAAGCTCTTTCCAGGATCCAGCCTCTGTGTACTCCTTCAGCTGACAAATCCAACTGTCTCTCTCTCGCTGTTGTTTTTGCTGGGAGATCTGCCCTTTGTCAGGATAACATGCCCTCTCTGAGCACTTACCCCATCAGGGCCTATCTTCAGGAAACAGATGGGATCGGAGGCCATTCCCCTGCCCCTCTAAACTGCTGAAAGCGGCACATTGAGAGCCCACCTCCACAACGCGGGCCCTCACGGAAATCTCCCACCCCTGGCACGAAGCCCACTCTACATACACATCTCACTGAAGGAGCGAACCTTGCCTTGTTCCTGCTTTATCTTTGTTGATCCTCTCTCTCTCTCTCTCTCTCTCTCTCTCTCTCTCTCTCTCTCTCTCTCTCTCTCTCTCTCTCTCTCTCTCTC
>JAODUG010000009.1:2227924-2247924 GCA_027564795.1 Aphredoderus sayanus
CGCTCTCTCTCTCTCTCTCTCTCTCCCTCTCTCTCTCCCTCTCTCTCTCTCTCCCTCTCCCTCTCTCTCCAAGACTGAGAAACGCTCGCCCACGCAGACATGCACACGCAAAACAGACTCTAGCCCAATTCGGAGAGAGCCCACTCCAGCATACGGTCTCTTTTCTGTGGCTGTGTTGTGCCAGGAGAAGCTATTCTCCCCTGACCGCCTCCCCATCTTTTCAAAGCCTTGTAATCAGCGCGCTGCTCTTTGTACCAGGATGTCGCAAGATGCCCTGGCAAAAAGAAAAGAAGAGAAAGAAAATGAAAAAACAGGAAAAGAAAAAGAACGCGACAGAATTTCTGATGAGCGGCGGCAGCTCTGAGTTCAACTAATCAGGTCTTGCTCGTGTCGCCTCCCTCTTACGCAGGGCTTTTTGAAGCAAATAAAAGTCTTTGCAGTTCGGCACATTCTTCCTGGCAGCCACAAAGCAGCTGTTGGATCAATACACAAAGTTAGTTGGAAACAGTAAGAAAACCCAGGCAGCCTGTTAGGCATAGTTGTGGGTATTACTGAGTGTTTCCATGCTGTTGACCCAATGTCTTAATTGAGTTCAATGAGGTTTGTGCATTAAGAAAACAACTAAGCTCCCCAGTATCTCTGAACATCTCACAAAACATTGATGGCATGCATTTGAAAACCTCGTCTCTGAAAAGATGTCCAAAGTATTTCTATCCTATTACCAAACTCAGCATTGTGGGGATGTTATTGTTTTCAGAGAGCATTAATGTTTGGTATCTCATTTGTATTTTTCTCATAAATCCGAAATGTACTTTATTGAAGCTGAACACATTTCCAATGTCTAGAGGGAAGGGAAGGCAAAATCTACATAATATAAATCCATACAGCACATTCACACTCCTCTCTCCCTCTCCCTCTCCCTCTCTCTCTCTCTCTCTCTCCCTCTCTCTCTCTCTCTCTCTCTCCCTCTCTGTCGCACCCGCTCTGATTGATTCCTTTATCTGAGGAAAGCAGAAGACATGCTCTGTTTGCTTGCACAGTGGCCGGCAGGAAAACAGAGAGAGACACTTATTAAAAAGGTCATCTCACAGAGGGTTAAAATAGCTGGCCACAGATAACTCCAGGGGGAGCTGCCATGCCCCTCCTCTAGTGAAGGACACAAGAAAAGGTGTTGCTCAAGGGAGCTGGACCCGTAATGAAAGAATGGCCACCAGGCTGACAGCCGGTGTGTGCGCTTGGTCTATTCAAATGCCTTCAGAGGCACGGACAAGGAGAGTGGACAGTGAAAGGCTTCATGAAAACGTGATATTTTGAATTAAAGCGGAGAGCTGGAGCTGTTCTTATTTACAATGTGCGCTAGTAAACAGAGGAGGAAATGAACTGTGTCTTAGGGCGCCCACGACATGCCAAGGCCATGCCTCCGTGCCTACCGTTTTCCAATTTCATATCGACTTGAATGCCTTTTACGAAACATGACTTGAGCCAGATGAGAACAAAGGGCGAACTACAGAGAGACGCGCACCCTTCCTCCATTGCAGATTGGTAACAATACAAGGCTGAGCCGCTGACAATACATTGAGGCTGTGAGACAAAGCATTTGTGAGAGTGTTTTCGGATAGGCCTATGGACTAGCTCTGCCTCCAGCGCTCTGTCTCCTCCCCAGGGCAGCCTAAAGCCCTGTCGGCAGGATGCTGATCCCCACACGGAAACCTGATCCACAGCCATCCTGGAGCCGGAGGGGGGACGGGGGGGAGTATGCTCCTCCCCCCCGCCCTCCCCATCCTCCACCCCCCAAGAGCCCCTACCGCTACTGCCCTAGAGTTAGAGGGGTGCTCTGGGGGAACATTCCTCTAGCCCTGCCCCAGCCAGCCTCCACTCTCAACTCTCCAGAGGAGCATTCTTCCAGCCCTGCCCCAGCCTTCACTGGGAGTCTCCTGGGGAGCATTCCTGAAGCCCTGCCCTAGCCCAAGACGGGCTCCCTGGGGACGCATTCCTGCAGCACTCTCTCTCCCTCTCTCTCTCTCTCTCTCTCTTCTGCTTCCTCTCCCTACTTCTGCCTTGCTCGCTTCCTCAGGCTCTCGCCTTCCTCCGCAGTCCAGCATTAGCGCGATCGATAGCACCGATCGCATCGGGGACACGAGGCAATCCATACCCATGCGCTCCCTTAGCGCACTGCAGTGGTCGCGGCTTAAGTGCATGGAAAGGTGTTATACCTCTGCCAGACAGGGGGCAGGGAGGAGGGGGGGGGAGACAATGCCGGCCATTGATCGGGGATGACATGTAACATCTTTCTCTTTCTCCCCCGTCCATCGGGCGTGGCCGTAGTACTGCTGCTTACTGAGTCTGTGTGGACTTTGTTTATGTGAATAACGTCACATATGCGACAACATCAATGTAATATAAAGGGAGGCCCTGAGTATTAGAGGTTTGTGTCTGCCATGTCTGCCATGGCATGTACAGTATGACTGTGCACGTGTGTGTGTGTGTGTGCGTGTGCGTCAGGTGTTGAGTTCTCTAGCGGTACACTTATGTCTGCTAGGGAGAAAATAATTTTGTCAGGAAATGGTAAACACATCGTAATATGTGGATTGGTTCCAGTCAAGCTTTTGAAATTGTTTACCAAAAATAAAACGTTTGGAAATGTAGAAATTCTGAATTTAGCAGGTGCTGGTGGTTGATTAGAAAATGGTTTTAATAAAGGATCCATCTGTGAGTAGAGACTTGATGTAAGGCAGATTAATTGGTCATGGATGTCTACATAATGCCACATAGGAAATCTCCTCCCATATTCCAGAGAGCGCACACACACCCATACCCACACATATTCAAGTACTTAGTATGCCATCTAGAAGTTTCTTTTCTCCCACTGTGTTTGAATACTAATATAATGTTTCTACACAATCACAATACCCTTATGGCAATTAGATTCTTTTGTTTGGCTTCCACAGGGGCTCTTATCCAAACGTCGTTTTTAAAGACCATTGAGCAATTAAGAGTTATTTGTCCGTAAGATTGACATTTATAAAGGGTTGGCTTAATTATAGGAGAAATATGTCTGAGCTGGTCATGGCAAGAACATAATCATGTTCAACACAAAAGAGCTGTGTATCTGAATGGCATACAGAAAATAAGAAGGAACAAGTAACTGTCTTTTAGAGCATTAGAGTAAGAAGTACAACAGAATTTGATTAAGTGCTATTTGCACCTGGCCCCCTCTATCTTAAATAGTGGCTTGTGTTGTGGTTCTATTGTTCATCAAATAATGACCCTGATGGATTTGTGTGGTGAGAGAAGGAGCTCTGAACTTTACTCTGAACTTCTCAACTCGGTGTTAGGAAAGTTTTGAAGAATGTATTGCATTAATTACACATATATATGTCTTGAATTAGCACACATTTGAACACTCATATGCACATATTCTACGTACATAAGTCACAAATAGAAGCCAAAAGTGATGCGTGCAATTATAGATAAATAACTCCAAAATAATACACAGACATGCACAGGCACAAATAAACACACAAACCACTTGGATTGTGGCATAGGTTCACAGTAAATGGAAAATCCTTGTCAAATTCATGCTGGAGATTTTCTTTTTTGGGGGTTGTTTGGAAATGCAAGACCACACAAAAGTATTCATACACTATAATTTGTGGGTTTCTGAAAAATATGAAATCAAACTATAAACAGATACCACATTGGCTTACGTTTTAATGTGAATTTACTGTAGAACCATAAAACACAGCTACTTGGACACAAACGAGACATGCTTGTTCTATTTCCCCCATAAAACAGAGAGACAGGCAGATTTTATGGCCAAAACATTGAAAAATGTGTGTCAGTTGGTGCTTCTCGGTGTAGGCCCATCAGGACGTATAAAGGAGGACAGCAAGTCTCGGAGAAGCGCATGAAAACCTTCAGCTCACATCATTAGTCCTGTCTGCCACCTTGTCAGGGTATTTATAGCTCTATTCATTCATCAGCAGGTCAATGGCACAGTCTGCCAATGGCACCCTTCTCTTACGGTCCCCGCCATGTGTTCGCTATCTACACAGGTAGCGTCACGCCTACAGAAAGGCACGGTTTCTCTGCAGAACTGTAATGTGGCGATGCTGTGGTAGCTAACGGAGGGTTTGTAGTTTAAAAGGGACCCCCTCCCCCCACTTACAGTGTCACACTCGCCCTACTACCTACAGTATGTTTCCCTGTGCTTCACTGACTAGGGCTGAAGGCTGCACCATACACGAGGAGGCTAAACAGGTGTTGTAATGGCGCTAACGTGGCGATATAAAACATGCGTGCTTGACCACGGCGCCCTAGTGGACTTGCCTGTGTGTGTGTGTGTGTGAGTTGGTAGTCTGCAGCCCCGGCATGCGGCAGGGCGGCCGCGAGGCGGCGGCGGCGGGGGCGCGCGTGCAGCTGAGTGGCAGAGCGGTGGGGAGGCGCGGTGGGCTGAGCGTTGTTTACCTGTCAGCTGGCATTGATTAATCTTGTGTTCGGTGAGATCGCTCAGCGACTCGAACACCTGCCGGCAGCTGTCGCAGCTGTGCAGCGCCGGCTCCTCGTCCTCCTCCTCTTCTCCCTCCTCCGCCGCCTCCGGCGAGAGCAGCCTCTTCCTCAGGCGGCCGGCCGCACCATCCTCCGCCGCCCTCTCGAGGGCGCACTCTGGATCTGCCGAGGAAGTGACAGCGCCACCCAGTCAGGAGAGGTCGGGTGGCGCCGCGAGGTGCGCTGGCTTCCCTCTAGGAGCGCTAGCTTCCTCTAGGTGACAATAACATGGCTTTCTACACTAGGATTTAATAAAGAACAATAATAAAAGCCTGTAATAAAAATGCAGGTTCAATTTGTGTGTCTGAAACTCAACCACAGAACTGTTGGCTGCGATGTTCACCAATGCTAACACACGCACGCACGCGCACACACGCACACACACACAAACACAAACACATGCCTCTGTTATTAGAAATGGCCCTGCTTCACCCGAGCTAAACTTCAGTATATGAAACTGAAGTGACTGAAATGACTGATGGGACTATTTGTACTTAATAAATCCAGGATTTGTAGTTTTGTCTGGTCTGGACTCGGGGAAATATGACATTCCACAAGACAGTGTTGAACTGTATCACTCAGTGTCCATGAAAGGACAACCATCTGGCTGCATTGGGTAGACTAGACTCTTATATGCTTAGACACGTATCAGGCCAGAACCATATAAGCAGTGCACAGTAACATACACAAAGCAGAGATTGGTGTGTTGGGGTGTCGTCACGACACACTTCCCTAAATTATTCAGCCTTGCTCGCAGGCAGCCGCGGGTCGCGCACATCAATATTCTTCAATCCATCTGCAGTTTTGTCTCTTGTTGGCTTTGTGCTGTAGCAGTGCCAGGGGTGGGCAACTGACTACCGTGAACCCGGCATTACAGTACTAGAAAAGAATAGCTTTAGTTTGCAAACTACCGGCCGTGAGGAAAATGTCCCAAAATATAAGCCTGAACCGTCACAAAAAAACAAGTCAAGCCTTACATTAATCACTTAAGGCATGCTTTAATATTTTAATTCAGAAATAAAATGAAAAGGAGAATACAGCTTGCATCAGCATCTTGTAATTAGGCAGCATGGCCTGCAGCCTTCACTTCCCCTGCTGTGACCATCACACTTCAGTACAATAAGACTGATTACAAAGCCATACTTACAATCAAACAATCATGCCCCACTGGCTTTACTCTCAAGGCTTTACAGGGGAGGGAAGCCATGCACTTCCCTGGCAGCCATTTTGAGCCCCACTGCTGCTAGTGTTCCTCAGCATGCCCCCAAAACTCTGGAGGGAAACATTAGGAAAGAAGCTTGCTTTCTGCCTAGCACACAGTTAACACTGCCTGAGGACACAGAGGGAGCTGCACTAACCGGTGGCAGTCTGGCAGGAGAGCTGGGCGCAGCCTATGTGTACATGGGCGGCCATTTTAAGTTCTACTTCTGTAGGGTGCTCTTAAAGAGCGCTAAAATTCCTTGAGGAGAGACGTTCCAGAACTCATCAAGGCCACCCAGGATTTTTCCTTTCCCCTGCCCGCGCCAAGTATTGATGTAACATCACACCCTCCATTGTCCTTCTCTCTTGGCGATGGAGGCTCTCGGAACATGCCCTCTAAAAATATCAGCACTGAGGTCCCCAGTGGGACCACGCAGAACAGAACAGAAGGTGTTTCAAGAAAATGAAAATCCCAACCCAATCCGCACAGATGCAGGCCTCACTTCTTTTTTTCTTTTTGGGGGAGCGTGGGGGGTGGGGAGGGCCAACTGGGGCCAAAAGACACACAAATATAGAGCTGTGACTCGTCAGCACACGCAGGCAGAAGCTGAATTCATAACTTGCCTTAAAATATCGTTGTGTGAAGTTCTTCTTTATTGGCTCTTTTTTTTGGGTTTGAGGGGATTTTATTATATTTCTTTTATATAACTCCAGCATTTACATTGTGTTTTCACTTTTAACCTTGTCTGCCTGTGATCAAAATACCTCAGAAATAATATTTCATGGTGGACTGATTCTCCAGGCCGTACAGATAAAAATTGTATATTTAAATGATTATATTATATCAATTATATATATATACTATTTCAATGCTGACGCACCTACAACAGATGAATTATGAACATGTTAGCATTTTAAATAAAAAAGGATAAACGGATCTTGCTAGTGGTTTGTCAACTTGCTTTCCATATTTCTGAATATTTCCGGTGGCTGAAAACAAATGATGAATAGACTGTCTTTGTTTCAGACTAAGGCTTTATGTACTGTCAGTAGTCTTGTTAACAGCACCAGGCTGGGACTGCAGCCTACAGTAGCTGGGTCAGCGCTCTAAATCAAGCTGAGTGAACTCCTGTGAACCACTATGGTGCAGTGCTGCTCACGTAAACCCATGCATGTATGGGGAGGTCGAGGGTTGGGAGGGGTTTTCACACGCCAAGGTCACGTCCAACCCTGGGATTAAAGAGCCACATCAATACTGAGGTTCCTCCGCCTCTGGGCTTCATACGGTAATCCATCAGATCAGGACATCCTCTTCTACCGGTCTCTGAAGGCTGGACAGCGGATCAATAGCACCGGGCACATGGCAGCTGACAGTCACATGCAGAATATGGGGGGAATGCGTGACATGTTGAGGGCTTCTCCTCAGACCGACGGTCCCTGTTAATTCTGTAAATCATCTGACAATGGTGGTGCTTTTGGGTATGAGCTCCCCCAAGGAATTATGTGGACCGCTGTTCCGGTGACAAATGTACTCTATCAGGCAGGGATATGTTTATCAACGTGTACATTTGATTGTTTCAAAGGTTACATAAGGAAGGATTTGACCAAATCATTTCAAAATGAATGTTAATTCCTTAGAGAGCATAGAAAGGGTGTTGCTTTTATTCGCATGAAAGGACGAACAAATCTGAATGTTGATTGACATGTTTTGAGCTGTGTAATATTAGCCTGGGCCTGCCTTCATCCATCACGCAAGCTCCTGTCTCTTATGGCGCCTGGTGACATTTATCATACCACAACTTTCATCTTGTGAGTTGGAGAGTCCCCTGGACCCCCCACCTTTATATTATTGAATATCTCTGCTCTTAAATATTTATACCCTTTTTAATTGATGTTCTACTGTCTGCTCTCCCAGCCCCACCAGGGACCCATGGTCTCCAGCTGAGCACCGCTCTGCCCTGTCTGGCCCCACACAGAGACAGGGCAGAGCAACCAGGGGGAGTGGCAGGAGGAAAGAGGGGAAGAGACAGGAGACACCAGGTGAGACCGACTGAGAGCAGGTGAGTAGCCTGGTCAAACTACAGACCATATTTCACTTTAGCCCTATTAAGAAATCCGCCTACAAACTGTTGTGAACGAATGAGAAATAGAATGACTCCTTAGATGGGAAGTTGTGTGCCGACGCCGTGTTTTATCAAATGCAGCATGGGATGAATCTTGAAACTTGAACTCAACTCCAAAATACTATAGGGTGAGGATTGGGCTTGAACTCACCGAGGGCTATATGCTCTCACATGCCTGGAGACAAGTCTTTCTCCACCAGGGTTCAGACCGGAGTCTCTCTTTGTGCAATGAAAGACCTTGGTGTCGAACACATCATTATCAGTTCACCGATCCCCTCATTTCCCCGTCATTTCCCAGAGATCCTGCTCCTGTGATGCCCCCTCTCCGGCAAACCCCCTACCACCCACCCCCAAGTTCAAATTAAGAATTTATTTTAACCAGCGAGCAGCTTCTGTCGACACATGTCGGCGGGCCTGATCAAAGGTGCACACGCTCCTTTATCAGAGTGAGGGAGGCTGTCAGAAATAGGAGGACATTAAGATTGAATAACCTTCACACGGTTGCCGGCACCTCATTATTTAAAAATCTAAAACTTTCGCAGAGTACCCTCCATATATAGGTCACACTACATTCTAATGCCACATGTGCCGCGGAGTGTATCCTCCTCTGTGTGGATGGGATTTGGGGCTCTCCACTTAGGCCGTCACATCCACTGATCCCCGATCATTACAGAACGGCATGATCAGGCCGCAAGCTTCACACCAGCCAGATTAGCCATCGTCAAGTATTTGCAATTGCGGAGCATGCAGCTGTGGGATCTGCATGTCATTTGAATGTAGTCCTGCGCTGATTAGCGGCTAATTACTGACGCAGAGCAGGATGCCATGGTATTTCCCAAAGTGAGTAAACAGGAATGTTTTCCAGAGCCTATTTTGCAAAAAACAAAACAAATAACAAACAGCACATGACATACTCTATGTGACCACCATTGATGGCAGTGTTGTTTCCAAGCATGCTACGTTACAAGTCAGCATGTGGTACGTCTACAAAACCTTTATTACGCATGCCGAGATGAAGAGAAAGCAAAAGCAAAAGATGCCAAGCTATTAACCGAGGAAGAACAAGTGCCGTTGACAGCGTCAGCACTACAGAGAGGAAGCAGGTCATCACAGGTACGGCATTAAAGTGTTTGCACTAGAAGCCATATAGAGGAGCAGAGAACGTTCCAAATCAAAGCGGCGCAAACGAGAGACACCATTTGAATGTACCTAACACCCCTTGTCTGTTTGTCTCCTTCTCTTTGTCCTCTGTCACTCCTTCCCTCTCTCACAGGGAGTGATAATATTGAGCCAAGCACCTCGGCACGCCATTAGCATGGCATGAATACAACAAAGCAAATGAATAATAGAGAATAAGGTTTTATGAAGTAGCGGAGGGAGAGTCCTTTTCCTCCTCCTGCTGTAACGAGCCCTGCGGCGCATTGATCCGCGGGCTGCCTCAACCTCAAGCCAGAGCCGGCGTCACGGCTTCCAGACGACACTGCTCTTTATGAAAGCGTGTAGCTAAGCAGACAACTGTTCCAGTTGCCTCACTCCAACTCTGACAGTGCTGGCACCTACTGCGTCTGGGAGGGAGCAGCACCTATCTCCTCCCTGCACCGTAAAAATAAAGAAGAAATCCAGATGCAATCTGACACAGCTTAGCAAGGAGAAAAAAAGGAACATATACATACATACATACATATATATATATATGTGTGTGTGTGTGTGTGTGTAAAAGCGAGAAGAAAGGAGAAAGAAGCATGTGGTTATAATTACACAGGCCTCACGGTGGTAAAGCCAAGCTGCAGATCTTAAGCCCGCTCGACACTCCCGGGGTAAAGAGGCGCAGCGCCTCATTAAATCTCAGATATCACACTGTTCCTGCCCCACTGTAGTAAGTATTATACTGTCTTTCGGAGGGCCTCTTTTGGTGGCGATTGGTCTGTGTCGGTTACATATCAAACATGAGTGAGACACAGGGCCCAGCAGAACGCCCGCACACACACAAAAGAAACACACTGGGGGTCTACTTATGAGGCAGCTCTCCACACCGTGTCTGATTAATCCTTGGGAGTGATGGCTATTGTACCTGTGTCCATCAACATGTAACACGCATGCAAAGTGAATTAAGCTTTTCTGTGGCCTACGACTGAATAGGCTGAACAGGCTGGCTTAATGTGATATTAAAGCAGTTTTGATGTACACTACTACCGAGTTTGAGACAAATTTCAGACATGTTTCTAATCGAAATCTGCCGACCTCTGAGATCTTGACTCTTAGCCACAAAAGCCTGCCTTCTCATCTGGCATTTGTCAAACCTGCATCCTGAGAGGGGGGTTAAAAAATAAATCAGTCAGACGAAGTCAAATGAGCAAAGTGAGAAATTAATTTGTGCGCCCTCTTGATTTCTCCACAGGCAGACATCGATCATGTGGCGGCCGTCTCCCCGCGCTCCGGAGAAGGCGGTGGCGAAGGGACGAGAGAGAGGGGAGGGCCGTGTGTCTGAGGGGGTCGTTGTAATCAGGCAGACTCATTAGCTTGCCGCAGGTTCTGGATGACAGGACGCCTCAGAGGTGACGCTACGTCCTTCCCTGCTACTAGCTAGCAACAAGTCAACACAAGCTAACGCGGCTACTGCACCGTCCCGCATTCTATCAAACATGGGCCTTGAGCTGGTGTTTTGGTGGTTAATACATGTGTGTGTGTGTAATTATAGATGAGAGTTTACCAATGTATTTGGGATTACTCATTTTATTTACCATGTTTGTAATGTTATAGCTACTGTGTGCATGCATGGTTGATTTATTAAATATTCTACTACCTCTGAAGCAGAGGTGTTGGATGTGGAAACATTTGGGGCGTAGCCCAGCCCAGCCAAGACATCTTCAGGTTTTCACTCAATAATTGCACCATATTCATGTTATTTCAGAGTGAACTGCTCTACCAAAAGGTTTGATTTTTCTCTTACATGCTAACTAGTTTCCGTTTGCATGCATGGACATAAGGGTGCACGCATGTGTTTACTTGCAGCACGCCTCTGGCAGCAAACCTCCTCAAACATACTCCACAAAGTGTCACCTCATTACTTCATCAGCCAATAGGCTCAAATTAATCAATATTACATCATAGCTCTAGTACTTCTTGGAACGATAAAAAGATGAGTTTTGAAAAGCTAGCTTCATGAAGGACTGAATAATGCTGTCACAAATAAAAACAAATGTATCATCTAATCCCAAAACGTGTTAGGTTATTCTAACATTAACATGTTACCCATCATCCCCATAACATTTTGTTTTAAGATGTGTTGTTATTATTATCATTATATTCTCATTATTATAATTACATTATTTTCAACAGTGTTACTGCATGATCGGAATTACTGCATTAATAGATTGTGACTTTTTTATAATTTTTTCTTTAAAATAAAATAAAAAGCTAGAGATCCTGTGAGATTTCTGGCTGAAGCCCTGGACTCCCAGGCCTAATGACACTACTGTTGTGAAGCCCGTTAAAATGTACTGAACAAATAAACCCAACATGACTGAATACCTGCAACTAATACTGTTTTCTAACTTTGGATAAAAGTGTTTGCTGAATGACTGAACAGGAAACAGTATGATACTGTTGTTGTACACAGACATTGCTCTGACACGGACACATGATCTGTTCCAGTAAATAAATTATAACATGATAATGGTGGGGGAGGAGAGGGGTGGGCAAAGGCAAAGAGAAGGTCAGGGCCCAGATTTGAACCTAGAAAATGGCCACATGATACATGGCCTCATCCAATGTGCAAACAACACTTGGACTGTTTTCGTGTAAATATTTTGCCATTTCAGAGTAGATCAACTAATCATCCAACCAGCAGGTGACCAACACAGCCGATATCGTCCACTGTCATGATACAGCCACTGTGTTTTGCATAGGAATTCTTCCTCTTTGTAGCAGTGGGTAAATGCCGGACTAATATGGCAGCCTTTAGAGTACCCAGGGTCCCCAGCCTGCTGGGCAAAGCCATCCATATCGGGTTTAAAATAACCACGCCTGAGACTTAACCTTTACCAGAGACAAATGAAATGAAAATATACAGCGTGGTGCGTCAGGAGCAGGCCTCATTCATAGGGGGCTTTCTGCTAGCCTGACCTGAATTACTGCTCTGTTCCTGGAGGGCCACCATGAATGGCACGCGAGGAGACAGGACACATTCATCTGGCTGGCTGCATTCTACATCATACAGACGGTTGGGAAACAAAGATACACAAACACACACGCACAGAATGAACAGGCACACACGCAGTAGCATATGTGGACAGCACGCAAAAAAATGTGCGCACCTGCACAGCATTGTGTGTGTGTGTGTCTAAACGCAGGTGTGCACTTTATCTAAGGCACACACAATCACCAACAAACAACTCACACTTAAAAAAGGCAAGGCGAGCTATAATAGAGAAGAATGTGTTCCTTAACTTTTATACAGCTCCTCCCATACAAATCTAAACACAAAGCTGGGGCTGAACAAAAAGAAGAAAAAATAAAAAGTAAAGGTAATATATGAGCAGAACACACTCCAACACATCCCCCCCTCCTCCTTCCCTCACAGACACACACCCACACACACACACACACACACACACACACACACAGACTCCACTTTCTAGCCCAAAATGATGAAATATGAAATGGAGCATTACCGCTCGGAATGGCAGTCTGCCCAGGACTGTGCTGGTCTTCTGTCACATTGTCTTCTACTGCCAGAAAAAGAGTGGGGAAGGAGGGGGAGGGGGAGGGGGGGGAGAAACAATAAATGGTTAACAGTGAAAATCAACACCGAGCATTCCTTATTTTTTATTATTATTTATTTTGAGATTGTCTTTTTTTTTCTTCTTTTTTTTTCATGAAAACTCGACTGCCTTCGAAGGCTTAAACAGCAGGTTTGGGATTCCACACAAGCATTTCATATGCATGAGGTTTGGCAACAAGGCAAACAGCCACCCACGTAAATAACATATTGGACTAGTTAATGACTCGATGAATTATGAACGTGAGCCATAACCCTAACCACAACAGTGACCAAGTGGAAAACACCTTGGTAGCACTGGGTGAGGGCAGCTAGCAGTACTAGTATCAGCTAGAAAATATTCACCATTCAATTTGAGTATGTACTTTCCCCACAAACATACTGTAATGCAGATAAAGTTGTAGAAATAGCGAGGGCTGCCTGCCAACAAAACCACTTTTGACTTTTTGACAGCTGCGCCGGTCTTGGCAAAATGACTTCTGTTTGTTAAAAAAATAAAAAAGAAGAACCTTTTACACCAGAGCTTTTTTTGTGAACAAGTATAAGAGTTCCTTGTGGCATGTCAAGTACAAAAAAAAAACTAAATGGATTTTAACAGCGGGAAGAGAACAAAAGAGTCTCCCACCTGTTCCATGTAAAATGTGGGTTTCACTGAGGACTTCTTACGCCTCTATGTTCCACCCCTGCAGTTGAAATACATTCCACATTATGTCTTTTCTATCTAGCCTTTCATTTTCCTGGGCAAAGAGGAAAAGGGGGAGTCTGACAGGACCTCCCAGTAGGGAAGTGTGGTAGTGACTGCCAAAGCAGAAACTCACGCACTTTTGAAATCACACAAAATATCCTGTACTTTGCATAATTAAGGCAGGATCCTATGGTGGCAGAAGCCTTTCCCTCAGGGGAACACAAGTCAGTGTCAGGAAGGGTGTCGCACCCGGTGAAAAATGAAAAGGAAAGCATTGAGCTGTTTCTTAGGACGACAGCGCGACCATGTTTCACTGTCAGGCCTTGACCAGCCAAGACTGAACACAAGACGGAATAAAACAGTAACAGGAATCTTCTTTTTATAGCATATAGCACAACCACGTATTTGATTTGATATTCATTTTACCTACAACAATAGCTATAACAGCTATATGTTAGTATGCTGCATAATGGACGTTGGCCTGGCTATGAGTAATTCTGTTAAATATAGACTTATGGACACAGTGGAGGTATGTCCCGCAGAGCCACAAAAGTAGGCAGTACCCAGCCAACACAGAAACCCTGTTCTGTTGAGGGAGGTCTTAGTGACTGATGCCCTGAGAGTTTAATGAGTTTCTCCAGCGCTGTTGAGCGCCATGCATCCGGGATCATTAAAATGGGCAGGGATTGGGAGAAGGGAGGGGGTCTTAATAAATCCCCCATGGTTCTATCAGAGATTGGTGAGGGAGCTGGAGTTTTTGTTTTGATTACCGTCCCTGTTGGCGAGATAAGGGAGTTCAGGCAGAAAATTCCATTTTACAATGCCATCAGAACTTAAACATTACTGCAGTCTGTGGCAATTTGTCACCACTGTGAAACCATTAAAAGTTTTGCAGCTGAAACTTAACATTTTTCATAGAAGGCAACCTGGGCATGTATTGCTGATAGGACAAGCCATCAAAAAAGGCAAGCAATTTTGAAATTTCATACTAGTCAATCAAATGACTTGCACCACAGATGACAGACTATTTTAATTATTCTTCTTCGCTATTCATCAATTAATTATTACCTTAGTTGAATACATTTCAGATCAACGCATGCATTGCTGTTGTGAGTCTATGACTTAATTAATTTTTGACAAGGTACAGTGTATCAGTCTGCCTGTGACACACTGTAATCATGCTGTTAGGGTTTGTTGATACAATGAAAAGCACACATGGGACCAAATCAGCGCTGCTCCTTTGATTTTCAAAAAATGGAGCAGAAATAATATAATCCCACAACAAGTGTCAGAGCGTTAAAGGCCATTAATTAACATGCTAGCCACACACGTACAGTGACTGTCATTACACTGTGATTGGCAATCCCCAAGTCAAGGGCTGTGAATGAATTAATTTTCGACATGCATTATGCTGGAGCAGAATGAAAAATAAAACAATAAAGATGGGTGGTGCATGTGTGTTGGGGAAGGGGTGGGGGGGTTGTGGACAACCACTTCAACAATCTGTCATTTAAATACTTTACCGGACATGAACAACAAAAACACAACAGCTGCAAAACACGTCAAAACAGCTCTCAGCAGATTGTGCGCCTTAATCCATAATATGAATTCTAATGCAAAAAGTGTGTGTGTTAATGGATGACTACTGTGCATGTGTGGCTGAATGCGTATACCGGTGTAGCTCCCGGCGGCTCTCAGAACACAAAAAAGCCCTGAGTGTGTTCCTGGATATGCGTGACTCATCTGCTTGGTTACAGCCAGCAGTGGACGATACAGTCCTGAGCACAATGGCTGTGTAATCCGCCCCTGACTGACCGAGAAGGAGACTCTCGCCACGGGGACTACAACTCAATTTAGCTCAGGTCAGGAGGTCAACTCTCCTCAATTAGGGCTGAGCAGGGAGGGAGGCAGGGAGGGCTCACACCGCACATGAATAACTTTCTTAATGAGCATTATTTGAACTGGTTATTAGTGTCATAAATAATTTACAACGGATGAGCATGTTAATCGCGTTGCCTAATATTTGTAATCCTTCATATAGTGCCAGGTTCTGTAAACATATCAGAGCTCGAGCCTCCTACAGCACATACACACAAACAAACAAACAAACAAACACACACACACAAACACAGTTATATAATTAAAAAATACTATGAATCACTACATTGATATTACTGAAACGATGAGCACATAGCAAAATGGCTTCTAAAAATATGTAATATTAATTTTTTACCAGCATGAAAAATAATTTAAGTAAATTGAATGACATATCATTTATTTTGTGACGGTGAAAATCAATCCCTCCCCTATCATAATTCTGTCTCCATGAGGCAGACAATCTATGACAACAGGAGAGACACATGCCATGAAACAAGAGGAGATATCGGCCAGTTCCCGCGACACTCAGCCCAACACGCAGAGCGGCTCGTCAAGAACACTGACAGCCGTGCTAATGGGATTTTTCCACGGCTCCATCATAATTTTCTTAATGATAATACTAACCATATTTTTGTGTCACATTAGAAAAGTGTTAATGGGTGTTACGCCACAGATCATTAATTGTGAGCAGGCTAGAAACACTGAGGCTTCCTAAAACTAGCACTGACACTGGGGCTAATACAGTTTTAACTACAGGGGGAAAAATGTTATTATAGAAGAGTGAAATGTCTCTCCATCCTTAAAATTGTTTAAGTTCAGAAAATGAGGAATGATAATTAATGTGAACATAAGAGGTTAAAGTCTACTAAAGTTAAACAGTTTAATAATTTACTACTAAACTTAAACATTACAAACAAACGTGCAGGCCTACTAAAAAGACAATAACAATTGGAATCACCATTACTTATTTTCTGTTACAAATATGATGTACAATAGTTGATGCAAGGAATGAAAGGGGGAGTGGCTAATCCACTGCTTGGCATTAGAGACATAGAGCTGTGTGTTGTAAAATAATATTTACATGCTGTAGGTATGGACATGGTCTCACTGATATTATCAAATTAAAATTTGAATGACAAAATATTTTATTTAAATATATATCTAAATACAGTATCTACGATATATAATTGTTTATTCTATCGTCAGAGACAATACTTCACAGCCTCTTTAATTAATGTGTTAAAAACAAAAACAGCTGTTCAAACCGTATCTTATTTGGAAGCACATGCGTAGGTATTTCAACTTTTATGGATGCACAGGCCAGTGTTGTTGCCTCTATATTGTCATTTAATAAACATCCTGTTTTTCTGTGTATTTATAGAGTATGACCTCTCCTTAAAGTTATGCCAAGTAAAATCCTCCACTTACGTGCCACTGATAAACATCAAATATGTTGGCGAATATGACATAATATACAACGCCTATTTCATGACCACTGCAATACTTAAGTAAATGGATCTGAAAATGTATTTACAATTGCAGATGGCAGTCGTCAGCCAATAACACATTAGTACCAGGATGTGAGAGCATCAGTTGTGCTCCAACTGAATCCCACATTGCTCAGACAGACACTGTGGCAGCCATCACTCAGTATGCAGGGGATTTTGCAGTGAGACCCTTCTTTCCTGTACAACACACTGACTGACTGAGGCAATGGGATGACCCAAAGCTTCTGCACATCAAAACAAAATTACAATATGCCCACAGTTGAGGAATGCGGACGACTCGGGATTGAGTAAATGTCAGTGGCTAGGGTGAAGTGTTTGCATACAAGCGAATGACGCAGGGGCTCATCTTGTGCCATTTTATTCCCCATGCAATATCGGAGCTGGATCTGTCTCTCACACTTAATTGAAACGGGACTTGTAATGTTGCCCTTTTCCTCAACGGGACCTGCAACATAACCTCTGACTTCTATAAGCAGCCAATAGGAAGTATGAAGAGAGGAGGGAGATGTGGGGGGAGAAGGGGACCGTGGCAACTGTCAGAGCTTTGTATTGTCATGGCTTCTATATGCTAAGCCATACTATCGACATGCAACAGACGTCTGTGCCCTCACATCATTCTGTCAGCACCTCACCAGAGAACAAAGTGTACTCCTCTAGCAAGAAAACACCATCCACACTGACCGCTGCTCAAGTCAGCACCATGACCTAGAAATGGGAGACGTGAACTCTGCAACCACACTCTTCCATGGAAAATATAAACAGAGACCTCGACACACTCACACACACTTAAGTTGTACAAATACACAGCATATCAACAAACAAGCCCCCCGCCCCCTTCCCTGTTGTTTTTTAATAGCTGAAGCTATAGCTCTGGACATCTGTATGCTGGCTATGTAAGTGCAGTGCCGTCCCCAAGGAAAGAGATAGACAAAGAACAATAAATAACATCTGCCTAGCCTTCCCTGGGTCGGATCCAGATCTGGGAAATATCCTGTGACGTATCAGCATTTCAGCTGAAACACAGTCTTAATTGAGCCATAAAAACGTAGCGACGTTCCTATCCATTTGAATTTCCCTGACAATAACAAAACCTACAGTAAGAATGTCATCACTCTAGACTACATTTGCATACATACAGTATCCACTGTCTCATCACACTCTCACTCACACACACACACACACACGCACGCACACGCAAATCTAAACAGATGTTTGTTTCAGTCACCAACACCAGCACACAGACACACACACACACACACACACACACACACACACACTTGTAGCATGCATCTTACTGACAGAATATTGTAAAAGATTATATATTTACAGTAAGTGATTCAGAATAGTAAACATTGCACCAGCGGGGGGAAACAGTCAATTGTTGTCGGATGACAGAGGAAATCTATATGTTTACTGTGAATAGAGCATCTCCAGTCTGGCAAAAGAAATTTAACAATTGTTGAGATGTACATGCACTCACATCCTCTCGCCCACCCCCCTCCCCTCTCTCCTGGGTATTGATTTAAAATGGTGGCTGCATGAATGTGCTTCCACAGACCATGTAATCTTCCTTTGAGACGAGGACTTCCGAGAACGAAAGAGAGGAAAGAGAAAGGGGTCCACAGACCACAAGCTGGGAATGTGAAATTGTGGACAATTATTTGCTGAGCAAAATACAATGCCTGCCAGATGAACTGGAGCTCAACCTGAAAACCCAGCGGCTCCCCCATCAAAATGCTGGAGTGAAAAGTGGAGAGAGTGCACGTGTGTGTCCGTGCATGTGTTTGTCTGTGACTGTCTCAGACGCACATGTACATGCATGCACACTAACCTAACAAAAGTCCCTATGTGTAAAAATATATATAAATATGAAGAAAAAAAGTAAACATTCATAAATAATTTAAAATTATAATATGCCACACTGCAGGCCTGAAGAGAAAAGAGAAAAAAAGAAAAAGAATATACTAATAAAGTTTGGAGTAGTCTATTGGTTAAAAAAAACATTGCAGCTTCAGTTATTATTATGTCTCAATAATAATTTCATAATAGAATTGTAGCAAATGTAATTTGTATATGTATCACGTATCAGTTCTTAAATAGAACTGGCGCCCGCATACTAACACACATAGGACGAGCAGCGTTTAAAATATTAGACTCAATAATTTCTGACAGGCAGACTACGAACACACACACACACACACACACACACACACACACAGACAGACATACATACACACACACACACCTCTGTCTCGCTTTAACCCCAACATATAAAATGTTTCCTCCATTATGATCTACCTCCATAGTTTCCTCAGACGGGAGTCACGTGACACCACAAACCATTCCATCAGACGGATCAAGTTGCGAACTTGAGCGTCCTTAGCAGATCCAGATGTTTCTATCACCGGCTGGACTGTTGCTCACTAAACTATCAATACACAGCTTTGCACTTTAGCTACGATATAAGCCTATGCGAAAAAAGCGTTACTTTTTATACGTATGTGGCCAGCCACTTCCCTCCGACATAAATACATGTTATCGATTCCATGCGCAAAATCATAAAGAAACATTTCAAAATGCGTAAAAGGACTGTCTGTTACATCTCATTGGATAAGTTCAGTGCGTGCTGGGCTAGCCTTGCATGTGTTTATCTTTAAAAATATCTTTTTCAGAGGCATCGAACATAGACTATCACTTACCTTTCAGTGATCTTGGCTTAGCTTGCTTGCGGCGCGACATCCTATAGAAAACGCTGAAGTTGCTCAGTTTCAGACTGATAATTTGTGTACAGTGGAATACGAATATTTTAGGATATATCTCTAAATTTCGCTGAACAAAATCGCGACCGTCTCTTTATCATTACAAAGAGATTTAGCCCTTTCCGTGCTGCCTAAACAGGCTACTAGTTTCATAGTATTTCAGTTGAGGTGGATATATGGATAAATCCAATTATAACCCAATCCGTATGAGACTATTTAGTTGATTTGGGTTTCACGGAAAAGTGAAAGCGTATAGTAATTCCGTCACGCGCTTCCATTCCCCGTCAAAGCACGCTCGCATGTAGGCATGATGTTCCGATTAGGAATAAAAGCGGAACATTAGCTTTTCGCCTCTGATCTCAAATGCAATCGCGTGAGAAATACACCAGCAAAACGCCTCCTGTGCGAGTGCAAAAATGCAACAAAACAGAAAAAAAGGAAAAATAATAATAACACTTCTCACTGCATATCCTCCTTAACAGCATTAAAACTCTTATAGACTCTTCCTTCCCTCACTCC
>JAODUG010000009.1:2250424-2268427 GCA_027564795.1 Aphredoderus sayanus
AACAAACAAACAAACAAAGAAATGCTGAAATGTCTTTAAAATCGCAATGTTCAATGAGGAATTGAATATTGCATGTTCATTGTGTAAGCCTGCATCTTTTGCATCTTTATATGTATTCATGCAAATAGATTTCACTGTAATTGTGCGGTCTATAAAAAAATCTACACCTACAGTAGACTAAGGCTCTGAATCCTAAATCCTAAACAAATAACACAGCTTGATATTGGAAGAGGTACTATAAGCCTCATATCATAGTGCTTGTAGTAAAACTGAGCAGTTGTGTGCTTATACACCGCCCACAGCTTTCGGTTAGCCACGGAGACTCCACAGCTAGCATGCGTGCCAGAGCATCTAAGATTCTACTCTGTATCTCAACGGGTGGGGACATCCCCTGGCAGGCCACATTGCCCCTAGAGGCGGGATTCTGTGGCCTTTTTCCCTGACCTATTGCCCCCTCACCCTCTGTCCATTTGGCTCCAAAGACACGTTGTCCAGAAAACAAGTTTCTACCGACTCCAAAACTCGAAGAAAGTTTTACTCCCAAATATATGTATCTTGTAGAAATAATAATCACTGAAGGCTATTTAGGAGAACACTGCTGCAAACGGTGAAAAACTGCGCTTTAAAAGCACAGTCGGTCAATTATGTTCGTTAGATGAGGGCACATACACAGCAATGCAGGCACAGTGAACACACACACACACACAGACACAGACACACACACACACACACACAAACATACATTCAGTTGACTTGCCTCATTAAAACCCATCCAGCTCCTAGAACTCAGAGATGTGAATGTTTCCCTGGAGGAGTGGGGCATGTTCATTTTGAGGAAGGAAGAAGATTCAACTTTTTTTCTTCCTTGCTTATAATTACAGAAAGTGCTGAAATGCATGACCCTGAGAATAAGGCTCGGTCCTGGGAGAGTCCAGCAGGAGTATCATCAGCCTCAGTCTGGCCCTCCACTGAATGTCTCCCCAGTTGGATGCCACCCACACCGGGCAAGAGTGAGGTCGAAGCAGCACTCCCATCAACAGAAGAACCCTCCCCAGGGATGTCACACTACACACCAACAAGCCAAACTCCGGAGGCTGAGAGGCTCAAAAAATACATATTAAAATGAGAAGTGAGCATGTGAGAGAAAGAAAATATAAGAAAATAAAAACTGCTTGGACTTTAACATTCACAGGTTTGATTTCCGACTTGGCAGTCGAGGTGTGAGTCTGCTGCTTTGCAGTTTTACTGTTATTGAAAATAGTTCAACATTGAAGCAGAACATATTGTTATGCAGTGAAAATCATAAAAGAAGAAACACTAACGCACACAAACGCACAAACAACAGCAACATCAATCATAAAAATGACGGTGATTTTATTGTTAAACGTATATAGGTGTGATACCCTCACCTATAGGTATATAGGTGAGGGTATCACCCCAATCAAATACAAAATAATTGACAGTAAAGGTCCACTCTTCAATTTCTATCCGGAATGCGCTTGACACCAACACTACAAAAACACATTGTTTTGGTTATAAAACGTTTTGAGTGCATGCCCTTCCCACACACAGCTCAGTGGCCAGCACTCTTCTCTACCCCTTACCGTAAGACCATTTTCACAGCTGTACTTATCCAGCACTGCCATGTGTCCAACATAAACAGTGCGCCGCGGGGTGTAAATGTGTGTTTCTGGGGACGCAGGAACACAAGTGAAGCATGTACCTTCAAGCCAAGGTCAGGGATGTGTCTCCTGGTCTTAATACTGAAGCATGTCACAAAGTAGGGGCAACGTGAAGCGAGTGGTCCTCGTCAATGGTGACCTTCCAGCTGGATATCCATAACTTCCATCTTCCCAAGCCAAGGAGCCCTGCGGAGCAACTCCCAAGCCGGGTCATTAGCGCAGTGGTGTCACCAGACAGCAGATCACGGGCCAGAGAGGCAGTGAGAGGGGGACTCCTGGCACTGCAGCGGCTGCTGTGCGGTTTGACATTCAGGGCTGGCTGATCTATGGGGCTGGGGAGACAGTGCCCTTGCTCTGGGTCTTCATGGGGAGAAGGTCCTGGCAGCTCTCCCCTCACTTACTCCATCATATAACCCCGGATACAGCGCGTTGCAGTAACGTAACCCACAGGCAACGTCGCAGCCCAAGCTTCAGATAACGTCATTAGTGACGAGGTTATCACACAGGCTGGATTCTTGGATTCAATCAAACAATATCAACACAACACTAATAGGGATTTCGATAGAGCTTATACAGTGCTTCTCAACAATTGTGACCCACGACCCCCACTCTAAAATAAATGGTGTGCTCACAGGTGAGTCATGAGTTTTAATACAGTAACAATTTCCAGTACAATAACAACATAAACCACAATCTCCATTAAAGTATGTGTTTGAATGTTTTATTCAACGTACAACTTGATTTAGACCTTGAAAATGAATGTTCAAGATATTGTCAACCCTTCTGACCCTCATGTTGACACTGTACCAACAACTGACAATAAATGTGATGTATTTCCTGATGTTATTTCCTTTAACTAACCACACCTTGCCATCTTGATGAAGTTATGTTACTGGCATAGATGAAACCATTGGAATAGTAATAGAGCAGTTTCATAGTGTGGCCAGGAATCATTATGGGGGTTTTATGTCCTTGACAATGGCTTTGACCTCCACAGCCCATCTCCAGTAAACGGTGACCACCATAAACATGCCAAGAAAGAAGATCCCCTGTGGGCATTACCAAGAGCCTAGACAGGGATAAAAATCTTTCAGCAAAGGATGAACATTTTCCTCTTGGCACTAGCACACATAACACACAAGAGAAAGAGAGAGAAAGAGATGGAGAAAAGCTGAAACAATTTGTTCCATAAAACGTGAGATTCTTTTTCTGTTTCTCATTAGGAGGCCTTGTATTTAGTTGATACCTTAGATAGTCACCTCTTTACAAGCTGTGAAAGGGAACTAGCAAACAGTACAGTCGGCACCCATGCATAACAATTTTTTATTATAGAACATTCTGCACATCCTGCCTGATTCACCTGGAGTGGTACAAGTATGTGGCCAATAGATTCACCATAGCCCCATCAGAAACCATTACATGCTTTTGTTAACATGCTGCTTTCTATTAAGTAAACACTACAGTCCATATGGCCCACGTTGCTCTTGAGGAATACACTCAGTAATGTTCTATAGAAATGAAATATGTTCGTTAAAAGAACAGGAGGTCCAAAAGTTGTGTAACGGCTTATATAACATGGCAAACAGAGACCTTTTTTCACATCTCATAAATGTGTCTTCAATGGCCAAGGCACAGGAGAAAGCTTTTTGACTCACGCTCAGTGTAATGAGCTGAGGTGCAAATTAAGAACAGCCATCTCCTCATCAACGTGTCCAATTCTGTTCCGGATGGTTCCTGGACCAGAGGCAGCTGCGTGAAGTGACTGCTGGGCCGCGGTTCTGTGAAGGCGTGTGGATAAAGAGGGCTCTGAAGGATTAGCAGAACCCCTCACTCCCAAGCCATGTGCACATTATTCATCACACCCCCCCCTCACTACCCCTCCACCTCTCTGCAGCCCACCCAACCCCCCACTTCCCTGACAGCAGTGTAAGCCCACAGAACCTCTCTCTGGACCGCGGCGGCGAGAGTTGGGAGTTGGGACGATGTTAATTAAAGGAAAAGGTTAACACACACGGGGGGCAGCCAGAGGCGCGTTTGGGAGGCTCCCTTGGTAGAGCAGCTGCTCACCGTCACCTCCCTGGAAGCCCCCCAGGAGGGGACCGCGGTGCGGGCATGGAGGCCAGGAGACTGGGGGCGGGGAGCAGAACACAGGGAGCGGACGGGGCTGGTTTGACCCCCAGTGCAGCAGCAGCTAGCTTGGAGGTGGTGTTGGGAAGGGGTGGGGGGTTACGGGGGGCGGAGAGACTGGTTCCACTCACCTGTCTGGCGCCCGCCTTCCTCAGCCTGGGTTCGGAGCTGATTAGTGTGTCCCGGCGTAGGCCTCACCTCCCCCCCCACACACACACACACACACACACGTGGCTCTGTTAGACAGCGGGGTGGGAGGCATGCCAGACCCATTTAGAGAAGAGTGTCAGGGAGGCGAGGAGGAACAGACCAAGAGAGACAAAAGGAGATGGGGAGACAAACTGAAGTGGTCATTTAAAAAAAATAGGGAGGGAAAAGGCTGGTAGTTGGACACCAAAGAGAGGGCCGGGGGTTTGGCTGTGTGTGTTGGAGAATTGGCCCATCAAGTTCCTCTACAGCTGTTGTTGCTGCACCATGTGCACAGTATTGTCTGTGGCACATCATTAAATAATGATAAATTATCACTCCATATTGCCCAAATATGTAACTATGTAATGTAATGTATTTTTTTCCCCCTTTTTTTTAAAGAACATTCATTTGGGAAAAATACGATGGCCTAGTTTGGTAAGGCTATACATCGCAACAGTTGTTTTGTATCAATTGGGAATAAATGATAAATGGATGAGCCCTAATAGTGATTTTTTTTAGATTAATTCATAAAAGTTAATTAAGAGCACCTCATTTGTTAATTTAAGTGTAATAAGTCGGAATGCTTTGCTGGCTCATTAAATACACAGAACTGTTCTTTAAAGGTACACTCCACTGGGGGAGCGTTATAGCGCCCCCAGAGTCCGATGTCTGCCCCAGCTCACTGAATATATTTTGAAACAACTGACAGTTAACACACACTTTGGGTGTAGGAGGTAGACCTGTAGAGAGAACTGTGTGAGCATATGAGGAGTAGAGAGGAGTGTGAGCCACTAACAACTCAGGTGTTGTGGGAAGTAAATCTCATAAATACGCATTGACATCTATCTGAAATAAAATTGAACACATTGTTTACCATTGTAATTAATTCCAATGAACACATTAAGCTTTTAAGGCAAACAAGAGGGGAAACGTTTTTCCCTCATTTTCCCCCAAACAAGCATAGATAATTACACCCATCCTCAGAGAAGAGAGCTCCCAATTGAAGGCTGTTTGGTTTAAGGATTTTCTCTGTGGTTTGACTCGCCAGGGACCTTTATACCATTTCAGTCTCAAGGTTTTATATCTCTAACAAGGCTTTAATTGCCAAGGTAACAGGCCACCTGATT
This sequence comes from Aphredoderus sayanus, assembly GCA_027564795.1. NCBI lineage: Eukaryota > Metazoa > Chordata > Actinopteri > Percopsiformes > Aphredoderidae > Aphredoderus > Aphredoderus sayanus. The sequence goes on from JAODUG010000009.1 coordinate 2,255,550, forward strand.
AAAGCTGCCAATAAGCCTGCAATGTTTACGGAGCAGGGAAAGACAAGAGTATAAGGATAAGGATGGGTAAAAATCATTTCTTCTCGTCCTTGGAGCTGAATGCAGCAATGTTAGAGTACAATGTCTTTCTTTCTCTCTCTCTCTCTCTCTCTCTCTCTGATCCTAGAAGTGACATAGTGTCCTGTATAACAGCATTCACTTGTCCTGTATAACAAGTTCATCGCAGTCCAGTAATGCACTAATGCACCTCGCCAGTGCATGTGGCTAAATGTGTCGCCACATTCTTATTTCCTGCACATCTTCCCCCAGTAACGCACAGCGCTCACAAAAAGATCCCAATCCTTCTGAGAGTGTGGAGGAGGCTGCACTCAAAGCCACAGGTCCCATGCCATGTGCCCTCCTTATTGTAACGAGTGCATTCCTCTCCTCAAACTGACTGGCGAGGAGGAGGGGTATTCTTCAGAGGAGACAGGGTTCGTCTGGATGGAGGGGAGGGAAAAAAAACCAAAAAGACTGAGTTAAAGTCCCATCTCTCCTTTCAGGGGGCTGACACTGTGCGTCGAGGGACCTGGGGCCTTTGGTGCTCAGAGTCTGGACACTGGCCTAGATTCTCCTTCCCCCCACGGCACGCCACCTACAAAAAAAAATAGAGGGGGGAAAAAGAACCTCCTCAGCAGCCCCCTCTCATCTGTTCTTTACTGGCATCCTGACCCGGGTGAACTGTGCCTCCTCCTCCTTCTGTAATCCCTTTACCTCACCTCACTGCACTTCACGTGCTTGTGTGTGTGGTTATTATTCAAATAGTATATTATTATAGGAAAAGTATTATGACTGAAATATGTTTACTGTTATTCATGTTACAGATCATAGTTGAAAACATGATGTGGACACGTATACTCAAATAGAAGTCAGGAGCAGAACTTTGGGTGCTGTTGTTGTTCACAAAGTTCATATTGACTACAGTTACAGCAATTCAAAACATGTTCCAGATTTAAAGGTAAACTAAGGTAAAAGATTCACATCTTTCCAGCCTATACTGTGTAAAAATACAATATGTGGTAATGTACTGTACAGTTCCATTTATATTTGTTTTATTATCGTGACATTCTGAGGGATTATCTTGACGTAATAAGCTTTATTTTTGTCAGAATCGTTTGTTGTTTGTATTCAGATCTACACGTGTTCATGGGTGTCAATCTTACTTAGTGTAACATAAAGGAGTAGCTCATCTCTCGTTTTGGGTGTTGTTGTTGACGCACACACATTTTGTCTGAATAACAGATCACAGGATGTCACCTTTAAGTTGTGCCTGCATGACATTTTAAAGACACTGAAATGCTAACACTGAAATGTTAACACAACACTCATGCACGTCTGTGATGTGAATATGTAGTATTGTGTCACCTGACGGGATGCAGAGTGACACAAGGTTTCGAGTCATGCCCCCTCTCTTCATGCGGTGTGTATGTAGGCTATGGAAATGTTCTCTCTCTGGCAGGTGTAAATGGTGCCGGTTTCTGCTGTCTTGTTCGACACCTATTCTATTTTGATGTGCTGGCAACCCCTTTGCCAGACCAATAACTCCCTCACACCTACACCCTTCTTTCATGCTGCCTGCTTTCTTCTCATTCTTAGGGGAATCCTCCTGAGATGCGTTGCGCTCCTCTTAATTTCCCCGGGGACACATGTAAGAAACATACACTAGCGATTTTTTTTCCGGGGATAAAACACAGGGATAACATTAGGACCATATATATATGGCAACATCCATTGCGGATGGGTCAGCTAGGCAGTTAAAAGGGTTCCATAACTTGTCACTTTTACCATATAATGTCCTTTCTTCCCATTTGGGGTTTGCTCGTTTGTGTTCTAAGCTAAGGGTGGAAACATTCTGAGCGGCTTTGCATTGAGCAACATGCAGGCAGACAGCGACGCGCCGCGAGGTGGAATCCCAGGGGACCGGTGCCCCAGTGGGTTTGGCTGTGTACACCCGTCACACGCACGCACACACACACACACGCACGCGCACACGCACACATCTTCTGTGGGGTGACGTGCATCACTGCTCCACTGAGGGAGAGCCTCTGCCATGTTTACTGTCATGTTTTCCAGGTATGCTACTTGGCTTCAAACGCATCAAACGCATCTACAGGAATACTGATATTGGGAATGCCACAGGGAGCCACGCAAAATATATACAGGCACTCTGCTCAAGAACACACATGCCTGCGACTCACTGTGGCACAAACACTCCAAGCACCAATGCAATGGGTTTCATATGTTGTTCTCATCGGATACGGTTTATTTAACAAAAAATATATATCCAAATGTGTCCAAAAGTCTGAATTTATATTATTACCTTTGCTGAAACGCTGTTGTGTCGTTCTTGCTTATTATATCAGGGGGGAAGTTTGCCAATATGTGATTTTGTCTGTGCAGTTGTTTCCATAGTAACAATGCCAATAGTGATACCTAAGGTATCCAGCGGTATAACCAGGGGACGTCTTTGTTCAGGCTGTGAGATCTGATTGGAGACAAGTGCAATTAAAAGGTCTGCATGACTCACCTCTCTTTAGCACCTACTGTATACACCGTGATATTGCCATCATTCTGTGTCCCTAGAAAGTGATTTGCGAAGCCCATTCCTTTTGCAAATGCACTTCTGAATTTACAATAAATTACAATGTTGTTTGTCAAAGAATGGGAGGGGGGTGTTGGGGGCACTTTATTGTAGGGTGGGGTAATGGAGAATGATATGATATAAATTCTGCATATGATCATATTTTGTATGGTTTAATAAACAATGTTTTATTGCCATGAATATTGAAACTAGTCTACCCATGACCAAGTGAATCCCACACAACATAACATCCTGTGGATTGACTGATGCAGTGGCGTCCACATTTGTATGACGTGTCTCGTGTAGCTGATTTCAGTGTGGCACATTGTAGGTGCACATATTGCCACCAAAGTGCGTGCTTAGACTTTGTCGAATTTCCATCAAACAAAATATACTTTATATCTATAACGTTGAAATTCCAAGCATTCCCCGACAGGAGAAGACAGCTCATGTGGGTTCTGCAATCCATGTACATGCTCTCCATGTGCCCCTTTGTCCATATTCTGCCCCTGCACCACAAAGGGTTTGTGCATGCCGTTGCAAACAACAGTTATTTCCCACCAGTGTACAGCTAGGTACACTGGTGGGAAATGCTGCCAGGCCGAAAGTGCTGTTGACGGCCTTGCCACCATTGGAATAACTATACACACAACCACACAAGTGAATTATGCAATATTGAAATACAATGCTACATCTGCATCAAAGACAGAAGTTTAATGTTGTCGTCTACATGTTTTATAGGTGCATGCAGGGGTCATGTACAAACCACTGTCTTTGGGGGCCCCATAAGGTCACTAAGGTTAGGAAACACTCTCTTACAGCATAACATATAAAATACTCGACCGTACCTATTTCATACGGAATCCCTTCCAAAGCTCTCACATGGTTGTGCTTGATTTATGAGCGGTGGTCAACACTGATTTGACTAGCAAAGTGCTCCCCTCCCGGCCTGCTGTGTTTAGTGTTGTGGAGGGCTGAGTTGCTTGCCTCTAGGCGCAAGGATGAGGGGGAGCAGCCTCCAGCTCCTGCCTGGCTCAGGGGGAGGTTGGACTGGATTAGACGGCTGACAGCTGGGCCACATCTCTGGAGGCGCGGGGCGGAGAGGCCCCCTGTCTGTCTGCCTCTGCACCAAGTGTCAATTTGAGCATGAAGGCAGGATGGAGTGAGCCAACGAGTAAGTAAGCGAGCGGAGTGGGGCTACCGGTAGTCCTCAGTGGATAGACATCAGCAGTGCACGGGCCATGCCCACCGTTAGGCATGGCGGAACACACTGTTTATTTAGGAGCTTTTGACTCGGGGAGCACAAACGCGTGCACACATGGACGGACACTCAGGCGCAAGACAAAGCATGCACACTTACAAGTTGGCGCTGGCGGGCCTGTTATCTTCAGATACCGCAACAGATTTACGGTCAGCCGACAAACACGGCTATTAACAGTCAATGTTTTACTGTACATGAAACACATTAACTACCAAATTAGGACAGGTATAAACCGTTAAGTAATTCAATAACACGGCATTCCTTGAACTCAAGAGTTTTGAGGGATGCGCTGATAGATTACACACGTGATTGCAATATGCACAACAACGGGCATAATTCACCCGAGCGCCACAGCATTAATATGAAGAATGTTCCACAGCCATTTGAGAATTTTCCTATAATAGGTTTTCCCCTTGTCCTGAGAGACTGCATTGTGTATTTCCTGCGCCGACACTCAGCTATCCCATGGACGTGGGATGTGGGCCGTAGTCGACTTTATTAGCCAGCGATGTTCTAATGTGATTTATTTTTATAAATGAGGGTGGAGTGGGTAAGGGATTGGGGGGGTGGAGGCCAGTATGCAAATGTGTCCCCTCATTAAACACCAGCTCATAGGACTGTTTGTGTGCATTAACGAGGTGCCGGCTAATGATCTTGTAATGATCACAAGACTCGTGATAAAGTTGTCAGATGCCGTGACATTTGTATTTGTAGAATGTATGGCGTCAGCCCATGCAAGCCGACCATTAGGAGGTCAATGGTGATTAAGGGTGGGAATCTAGAATCTATAACACTGACAGTTCAGTGGCAATAGGTGGGCAGGCGCATATGCCATATGCTGTTGGTCTGTCCGGCATCACATCCTGGTGTACAGTCATTACCAGATGCTGTTTACTAATCCCTGTAGTTAAGATACTCTTGCTATTCTTAGATACCCCAATACACAAAAGAAGGCCCTTTACTCCAGTCATTTTTGCTTAATTTATTTTTAAGGAAACACTGATTCTCTAACTGTCCGTGATGGTTTAGACCAGCATTACAAATACATTGTCATTGTTGAGAGCACTCCCTTCTACTCCTTCCTTTACTGGTCTTACACGATCACAGACCTCTGCCCCTTTATCTACAAAAAAAGCATGCTTTATTGTTTGTCTAATGTAAACAGTGAGCTGGTGCAGCAGAAAGGCGAGGGAGGGGAATTATATTAAATAAACACACCCGTAATCATATGGTTTGCTATAACAGTATTAGTATTAACACTAACGTTATCATGTTATTAACACATTGTGGAGAGAATAACACAGAAGCACTCTCTGTCACTTTGCGGTCCTTCAAACTTCACTTGTGAAGTTTTCATTTAGTTCTCTCGAGATTTTCATGAGCCCATTTGTGTTGGAGATATTTATCTTCATGGCTCTTGCTAGAATGAGGAGATTAACCCTATAAGTGAGAGACATCTTATAGCTGATCTGAGCATCATTAGTCCACATTAATAACCCATGCAAGTGCAAATGGATTTTTTTTATCATCTTAATTACATGACATCTGAGCTCTCTTTTGAGATGAGAAGGGCTTTGTGACTTCAAGGTAGAGGTTTATACAATAACATGAGGGGATCTAGTCACTGACAAATACACGTGCACACACACACACACACACACACACACACACACACACACACATGCACACGCACTCGCACACACTCTCGCCATCTAAACTAAGAAGGATGCCATTGCCCATTAGAGAGATGGATTGACAGCAGCGCAGAATAAATCTTTGTGGCAGTGAGTCAGAAGTATAAATAGAGCACCTAAGATAGATTTGTCTCTGGTGTTGATGAAGTTACCTCTGGGGGGCAGAGCACTACCTTTTTAGTAATGAGGACAGCCACAAACCCTTTGGTCTCCTAATGAGGAATGGTCTGGGGGCAACACGCAAAAATGCCATAGAATAAGAACCTCACTTAAGCATTTACCGCAGTGGTTCTGGCCGAATATGCCTAAAATGTGATTAATTAGGGAAAGAATGAGCCCCACCTGGTGGCTTTGTTGTACAACACCGTATACAAGGTAGGGGAACTGGCATGATCTGTAAGTGTGCTAAAGAAAAACGCCAAACAAAAATGTGTAGTTATAAAACATTTAAATGTAATATTAACCCTCCTGATGCCCATAATAATATCGTCTTTGGCCACCTGGCAATGGTGGCTGATTTTGTGTGTTTTTTAATTGCCATTGCTGTGTATTTATTTCTTTATTAATTATTTCTTTATGTATTGTTTTGTGCCTTTTATCCCTCCTGTTGTCCTCAGGTTTCAAACACACACCTTGCCTTGCCAGCAAGTGCACATCATACAGTATGTCTGTGTAAGCTGTAGAATTAGGTTTATCACCATCTGCCACAAAAAACTAGTGATTTGGGTCATTTTGACCCGGATCACTTGCTCATATAAATGATCTGATACAAAAATAGTGTATTATTATTGAGAGCAGACAATTCATGTTTTAGGCTATTAGTGTTGACATCAGTAGGCCTATCTTATTGTTTTCATGATAGAAACTTCCTTTCTTTCAGAAAAAAAAAACACGGAAAGCTCTATGAACAGCTAAATTGTTTTAATTAGATCAATAAACGTTGGTAAAATCAGGTAGGCAGGGGAGGACAGGATCGGGCTGTTAGCCCTTTTATCATCAAAGCGAGTGCTGTGCTAATTATGCCAGCAGCACCCAGTCAGAGCAGCCCACCGGAGACTGATAACAGAGGACTGCCCAGGGTTACAGTGATTGCACACACCACACACTGCACTTACACCATCTCATTGGACAGGTTGATATGCTGTTATCCACACAAAACTGGGAGCATAATTGTTTGGTTGCCGCGTAGAGGGGGGCGCGCCACGCAACGCATTTCAGAACTACAGTTCGAGAGCTGGAATCCCATTATAGCTCTATTGCTAATCAATGCGAGGCATTATAGGACGTATAAATCACACACTGACACCTGCTGTATGGGTCGTTAACAGAACTCACAGGGGAGGGTAAATAGAATAGCCTAAACATGCACACTCATTCACATAGGCGATAGGCCTGCCGTGGGCCTAACGTAATGGTTGAATCCCAGCTCTAACTAACCTACACGCATACACGAACAGTAAAGTCGGAGTTTGACAGGGACAGTCCCATGATTCCCCGATATTAGATAGTATGTTACAAGAGCTCCTACTGTAATCGGCTACAATAAACATCGCCTTATCTTTCTGAGAAATACACTCTTATTGCTTTCTAATAACACTACGTGATATATGATGAAATAATTATTTGTATTTTGCAATCAACAAGCATTCACCAGAGCTCCGGAGGTAGCGCGCATGTCATTACCAAGCGTGAAAAGAGAGAGGTTCCTGTTAACATTTTTTAATTGAGGATGTAAATATTCTGCCCAAAGAAAAGGCCTGCTGGAAAGTGCACACGCATGCATTTGTAACCTGACTGTGGTACAGAGGGGGACCATCTGAAGACTCGCAGGGCCTTTGATGTCTTGAATACAGGCATAATGCATGTGTAATTAATAACCCATTTGCATATGATGAACTAGGGCACTTAGTCAATGTTCTTAGGATACAAATACCTGAGGAAAACAATAACAACAGAGGACATTAAAAAAAGGGAGTCTACGCAAAAAAGACAAATCTATGGCTCGCTTCGGATTAGAAATACATTAGCAGCTAATTATGTCCTAATTGCCAATATTTTAGCAGGTGTTTGCACTTAACCAGTAGTAATGCCCTCCTGGAACATGCTCATCACAGATATTCTCAGGTGAATCTCCTTAGTCCTGGGTGAATATGATGGTCAAAATGTCTAGCTAATAAGACAACAAGAAAATATAATAATAGCATAATAATAATAATAATAATAATAATAATAATAATAATAATAATAATAATAACATAAGAATGTGAAAATTCATAAATATGGTTGTATCATGCATTACCAGACCAATGACTTATTACAGCAGATATTGGTATGGTATTCTGGAAGTTTTTTGACCATTGAAAGAATATTAAATTGTTTAAAGTCAAAGTATCTTGCAGGAGGTGCAATTCTGTTTCCTAATCAAACAGAACATTTAACCCAAAGCCTGATTAAATATTGAGCCTAGGCATTTAGAGTGTATTTTTTCATTGGCCTGCTGGCGTTTCGCAACATGGGAGCATCAAACTCCAATAATTCCCTGGAGTTGAAAAGCGCTGACCAAGTGAAATACACTGTAGACTTTATGTATGCACTGAAGTGTACCACAAGCTTACGTAATTATTGGTTTTGTCTTGCAGGAAAATGTAGATATGCAGCAGGTCTTGGAGAGCGGTGATACAACATATCCTTGTGTGTTATTGAAACTGCCCCCAAACAATCACACAGGTCCTTTGATATTTGCTTTTTTAGTTCCATGAGTCTGAAATACTATTTTCCCAGTCCCTAACTCGATCCCCAGTGCTACATCAAATATCTGTTCAACTTTTACCTCCATTGTTTTTTTCCCGCTCTATCCCCACACTTACCATTGTATTGTTCGACCTTGAATGAGATGCTGTCAGGCGCTTTTTAGAACATAAGCGTTGCAGTTTCCCATAATCCTCTGGGAGCGTTGAGGTGAGAGCTGTGGCCCAGTAGTGCTCTGAGTGGCTGGCAGCGGATCAAAAGCAAACGAGGTTCCTGAGCTCATTCCAATTATAACAGCACACACTATCAACTACAAATACAAACAGCACGTAAGTGATAGCACCAGTGGCCTGGAGGACTGCTGCCAGAGAGCAGGCGGCATGCTAATCAGAATACCTCTTGCCATGGGCTATTTAGGGAATAGCCTCTCATCCCCGCCAATTCCCCTATGCCTTAGCCAGGGAAAGGAAAGAGGAAAAAGGGGAGTGAATTCCCAGGGTGCCCAATTCAAGGACAAAATATTAGAAAATGGATCTTTATCTTTGCTCTTGGCCAATATCCATATTAATAAAAAAAAAATTATATATATATATATATATATATATATATATATACATATGCATAAAATATAAATACATTTGTAAAACATGCAAAACTGTGTGGGATCTTTATGTTCTGTTTGGTTCCTACAGTATATGGTAATTTGATGACATAATAGATGTGAAATATCATTACAAACACTAAAATAACCAGAAAAGATGTTGAAAAGCAGGTTTCTTAGTCGTTTACACATCCCTTCACACTGTTTATGACAATTAACCTGATTATTCCAAAGAAGAAGTTCCATTTATAACTCATACACAGTGAAGTGATATATATATACAGTCGACTGTCATGGGGGAGAGGATGGAAGATGGTGTTTTGGGTAACGCGCCTCACACTCCTCTTGTGCACGGATAACCCCTCAGAGCTTGGCGTCTCTCCAGAGCCATGCAGGGGTAGCGGGGCTACAGCGGGAGTCTGAGCACGGAGCACACATTGTGCACCACGGGACCCCACCAGCCCCGGCCCGAAGGCACAACTCTCAAGGACATGGAGAACTGGGGCAGAGAACTTCCATGCTTCCCACTGTTAGGGCAGGAGGGGCGGGGGGAAAAAAAACGAAAAAAAAAAACAAAAAAACAGGGAAAGTTTCCAAACTGTCTCTGTTTGTCGAAATGTTGCTGGTGTAACGTGTAGTTAATGAGTGATGCATAATGCTGATTGTATACAGTGAGTCATTATTGAGTCTCTGTTCACTAACTGATTTACACATTAGGCCCATGTCATGTTTTTACTTACTGTTTTTAGGTTTAGCAACACCAGGATATGCGGATGCAGGTTGGAGGTTTCATTCGAAGGGTCGCCTAATACAGCAATAACACTAATATTCATGCTTTTGAGCAGATAACTTGTGGGAGTCTATATCTTCTGTAACCAGCATCTGATCTCATAGATAAACATGTTATAATTAGTGGTTTCTGTGATAACACACTCAGCAAGAGATGTACTTTGGATCAATATCTCATAGACTCACGGAGGGAAATGTAATGCTTGTTTTTGCACACACATAAATATTTGGGCTAAACAGAAAATTGAACATTTAATCTCTCAGCTGATACTTTGTCTTGTTTGCTTGAGCTGTTTGCTAAATGTATTCATAATAATAAAGAGATGGATGCATAGCTGCAAACGTCCATACTATAAAAGCTATACTGTAGGATAATGGTGTAGTATTGTCTGTAATAAAAAAGAGCATTTGATACAGCGGAGACATCTCATAGAGGCATCAGCACTCTCCCTCATTGTGCTTCCAGTCAGGAGCCCAGGTTTTCTGTGGGTCACCCCCCCCATCCCCCTCCACAAACCCTCCACCCCACATCGGGGGTAAGGCACCACGCGGCCCTGAGATGGAGTACCCCCAACCAAACCTGCCCGCATCGACCCGCAACGCCATCCTGGGCCTCTAATGGAAGTCCTGGGTGTCCAGACGCCTCTCCTGCTCCGGCAGGGAGCTTCAAGCAGGGCTCTGCTCATCATCAGAAGCAGCAGGCACTCAGAGACCCCCCCCACCACCCGCTCACCATAGGACGGGCTTTTTGGGAACATTGCAGGCAGATGTGTCCAGATGAGCACGTTCTAATTTATAAGCCCAGGTTAATGCTCGGCCAGAGGCCCTTGAGGATCAATATCTTTATTTCCCTAAAACGCCGGCGTGGAGAGAGCCATGATCGCGGGGCGCTTTTAATACCGCCACTGTCCCGGTGACAACTGGGCCGTATTGATTGTGCCTGTGCTGAACTACGTGAGCCTTATATGGAAGGATCTATTTGTGTCACCCTGGGCTGGGACGGGGGCTCCGCTGGAGGAGAAGAGAGCCCAGCCAATGGAGGATGCCAAAAACATCAAAACAGCCATGTTTACAGATTACCCAAAGGGAAAGCAAATTACAGCAATTATGCAGGCTGTGGGAATACTGATATCAGCATACCTGCCATTTTACCCAGAGACTACTTTTATGAGCACGAACAAAACAGCACACTCAATTTGATTTGATGGCTAAAACCTTCAGCAAACCGTAGGATTTAAACAATCCCATGGATGTCAGATGCACGAAAAACCCCTGTCTTCTAGGGAGATCGTCTGTATTTGTGTATGTCACACAATTGAGCTTAGATACTGTATATCTTATTCACAAATCTATATAACTTTTTTGTTTTGTTTGTGTGTGTAAACAGTGGCAAGTCTTTATAAAGAGCTCAAATCGCTTTATTGAAATTTGGAGAATATACACACACAGCGTTTATTTCAAATATTAGCCAAAACATAGATGGTACCCCATTCAGGCAGGCTTTTGTTTGCAGTCGTTGTGACATATTCATGACTGGGGCCATAATAGTCAGATTCCTGTTGTACCCCCAGGGATAGCAGAGAGAATGGTGTCACATCCAATTACTGCAGCACACTGTAGAGGTAAATCAAAACTCGTGCCATGAACTCCGGAATGTAAGGTGTGCACACACCACCACACACACACACACACACACACACACACACACACAGTATGAACCCGGTACTATTGTACAGAAGACAGTAGACAACGGTTATATCAACAATGATAGAATATCTGAAAAGGCATTTTCTTGGTTATTCGGGGGTCATGTGTGGATTACACAGGGACATTGGGCTGCTTGAAGACAGCTGTAGTGCTTTCCATATGTATATTGACACACGCAGCATCTAGGCATTGGTGTGGGAGAGGCTGCTAAATCAAGATTTTTATGATTATGGATTTGCTCGCACGCATGCGGAAATTGAAATTGCAGATCAGCCCCCTAACTCAAATAGGAATAATGAGGAGTTCAGCTATAGCTTCTCCTCCGCGGCACCAAACAAGGCGCCGTTCCTGCCGAGCCAAATGGATGCCTTTTGTGTTTTCCTCTGCACGCGGGCTGTGGGAGGACTGGTGCTGGTGTGGTGGTTGGAGGCTATCTCAGCAGAGCATAGCCCCGTTTCACCCTGGAGCGGTGCAAAGCTCCTGCCCAATAAAACAGGCTGCGTCCCCTGGGCCCCTCCCTCAAGCCTCCAGTCAGCGCTTGTTTTTGCACCATTTATTTAGTGTGACACATCTCCAATTAAACTGTGGAGGCTGCTGCATTTCTCTCCCCCCCCGGCCCCCCCACCCCCTCCCATAACTACCTCTTATACCTCCCCACAGACGGTCTGTCACACAGAGAGTGTGCACGTGAGAGCGGGAGTTGGAAAGAGAGTGTTTGTGTGCGTGTGTGTGTGTGATAGAGAGAGTGAGAGAGCGAGAGAACGAGAGAGAGAGAGAGATCACGTCTTGCCTGGCAGCCATGATCACCGTGTCATTTCCCCCCCAGCAGTTGGAACCCCTCCTCTAAAAGGTGGCCTGAATTCCGATAATCCAAATAGAGGGTAGTCCAGTCACACGACATCATCGCCTGCCACCGCAGAACGCGTGATTGGCTGTTCGCTTCCACAGGTCATTTCCAAAAGGCATGACAGGCCTGCAGAGAAAGCCGCTTGTTTTTGTTTGGCCTGTTCACACACCAGCATTTTTATCCTAAAGGGGGGAAAAAGAAAGAATCTCCCAACTGCCTTCACTGTCTTCATCCGTAGATGTGTCCATCGATAGGAATCATGAATATTTTAAAATGAAATCCTTGACAAGAGGCAGAGTATTCTTCCACCCCCCCATCCCCACACACACACACACACGCCATCCCCCCTCCCGGCGGCCCCAGACACAGTCACAGGAGGAGTGACTTTGTCCGACCCCGATGCCGTCTGCGAGAGCGCAGCTGAGGGTGGCAGCTGCCAGGGAGGACTGGTGGGGGAGCGCCCACAACGCCAGCCCTGCCAAGCGGAGGGGGCCGGAGGGAGCCCCAGTGGCAGCTGGGAAGGGTGGGGCGGCCAGCTGTGGAGCAGCAGGATGGTGGGGTGACTGGGAGATGCCACTAGACCTGAGCGGGGGAGAACAACAACACACATA
>JAODUG010000009.1:2268527-2290854 GCA_027564795.1 Aphredoderus sayanus
AGCTGTGGAGCAGCAGGATGGTGGGGTGACTGGGAGATGCCACTAGACCTGAGCGGGGGAGAACAACAACACACATACACGCAGGCATACTGCTACAGCGTTCACGCCTGGCCACGGAGAACAGGCTGAGCGTGTGACGTGCACGCCTGGTCACGGAGAACAGGCTGAGCGTGTGACGTGCACACCTGGCCACGGAGAACAGGCTGAGCGTGTGACGTGCACGCCTGGCCACGGAGAACAGGCTGAGCATGTGACGTCCACGCCGTTTGGTTCGCTTACAGAGACGTCGGGCGTTTCCGCCGCCACCTTCCCCCAAACACACACACACACACACACACACACACACACACACTTATCAAGCAGTGGCACTCTAACACCACTACCACGTTCCTATCACATGGTCCGACCACACATCTGGCATACCATCTGTATCGCTTCCCCCCAATGTGACAGGTAGTCCCTCTCCTTCTCTGGAGGGGGCGTGAGGGGAGAGGAGGACAGGCGAGGTGTAAATGTGCCTCTGACCACTATGGATGCATCTGGCCAGAGCAGTCAAGGCACTGCGTAGGGTAGGGCCATTACCAGTTGGAAGCTAACCACCAGATAGCAGATGAAGACAAACAACTAGATCATTCTGTCACAGAGTGACAGCGCTCATAGCGCACATATTGATTATTAAATAGAAAATTAACAAGAGTAATCCGGTTAAGGGATAACACACAAGAAAAAGTCGTGGTATATTAAAGATTCTTGCAATTTATTCGAATGTACAGTTTTACAACGCATGACACAAGTGGGACCACCGTTTTGATGGGATGCTGAGTGAAAAATATTACAACAGCTGTATTAACAAGACCAGAGGATGACTTCCTCTGCTATGCCATGGTACACAGGGCATCAATAGAATATGCGCTATAGAACAAATACCAAGCTATGAAATAAAACTACACAACCAGGCTTTACTGTGAGATGATGCAATCATTTTCAGGACATTATTTTCAATTGTCTTATGTTACATAATTTGATAGTAACATTCTTTTTTAAATGTATTCAAACACAACACTGTTTGAATGACAACAACGTAGAACTTTATTTAAGGAAAAATTAATTTCCCAGCACCATCAAGGCTATGAAAACAAAAGAACTTGACAGAAAAATGTATACTAAGATTGACCTCTTATTCACCCATTTGCAGTCAATGGACATTATGGTGAGAGCGGTAATAACCTAAACCAGTTAGGTTGTCAATATAAGAACGTACGATTTAGGAAGCAACGGCTGACAGTTGCTCACTTATTAGGGCACATGTTTTGGCATACACATCCAATTACCATCATTCTAAGAGTAACTAGGAGAAAACGACACGAACTGGCAGACATTTCTAAATTACCTTTACCTTTAACCATGTTCAAGAGCGAATACAAGCTCGATTACTAGCAATCATTTGTTCTTTATTTAGGGTATCAAACATCTTTACAGCAGTTACGCTTCAATTCTGGGTATATTCTAATTTGTCATTAAGGGCCTTGTTGTGCATGTAAATTACTTCTTACAATTCCAAGCAGTCACATGGTGTACAGGTCTACCTGACCACATTTAACAGACACAACATAGGTAAAAAAAAGAATGTGCTGGCTGGGAAGTTTGTAATAAAAAAACAAAACAAAAAAGATACAACAACACATACATTTCAGGAAATAAACACAGAATGTAGTCTCCAAAATCTCAAAGTTATCTCCATCTAAAAAGTACATTTTTACATCATCACATACTTAACCAGCATTACATGTACCATAACCTATCAATCTTGTGCAATGGCACCCCCCCTCCCCAACAAACACATTCAATTCCCTACTGCTGGCATTATTGCTTCATATGGACAGGGAAGCTTGATGGATGGGGAGCAATGCACCACCACACTAGATAGAAATTATGTACATTTAAGCCATCTGTGATATTGGAAATTATTTACGCTTGCCCACTTCACAATCTGCAATGCTAAACATTAAGGCAGCTTTGTTTATTTTTTCCCCACAATTTTTTTAAGGCATTGCTGCGTCAAGACATACTGGACCAGAATGTGAGTCATGGATTTTGCCAATATCAAGTCGGTGTTGACAACAAAACTAATGCATTTTACAAGTGAGGAGCCCAAACAGTGTTGAAATGGAAGGAACCGCGTGTTGGTAGTGCGAGTTCGTGGATGTTGTCAGAGAATGTGTCTCAGTGAGCTGCAGCCATAATAAAAGTCTACTTAACAGATGACCAGAGGTCAAAGCTCAGACAGAGGTCAAAGCACGGCTGTGTGGGTTGCTGTGACCATCGCTCATTGCTGGTAATTTCCATACTGGCCCTGTGAGGAGAAATGTGAATACATGTTTTAGTGACCTTTCATCTGAGCAAGTCTACACTAGCAGACTACAATAAACTAATATTATTCACATATCTTAACATGATGCAAACAAGCACATTGGTGTATCAACCATATGGTACTGCAAACCATGATTTACTGCCAGCTGCATTTTCTAAATTTGACCAGCAGGTGGCAGCATGGCCCAACATGTGAGTTCAGAAATGCAACAGACACCTCTGGTTTCTGCAGCAGCATGGCTGGTGAAGGTATTTGTCATATATACACTGTATATGCATCAGGGTGTCAGGTGAACTAAATTCAGTTTAATAACAGTAACAGTCAATGCATTTCTAAACAGGGGTCGAACATATACTTTCGGCATTGCTGGGACTGGAAAAAATTGAAAGCAAATTGTTATAGAAATTCATTTGATTCGGTTTATTTATCTCCATGGATGGAAATTAGGTAACAATCACAAGTAAATATGCAACACTTTCATGTCATCTTATTGAATTTCATTTAAAGCATCTTCATTAAAACCATTGTTTTTTATGTTTTTGGTAAGCGCATGATTAAACAAAAAGGAGAAACAACTAATGGATGGGAACTTTTTGCTGGTTCATTACAGACTATGCATGCTGTGTTTTTTGGACCTCGTGTCTTAGATTCGACCCCTGGTTACAAAAATAAAACCAGAAAGAAAGAAAGTAAAGGAAAGATGGAAAAGGATTAGGGCAAAATAAGAGGAGGAACAAAACAAATGAAAATAAAATCTAGGTGGTCAAACGTCTAGATTGGACGTTGAGGTCTTCACAGCAACCATTACCTTTGCTTCTTACAGAGCTAGTCAGGGGTTCAAATCCCTGGGTCTTTATTTCCTCATGTGTCCCTGAATATTCAAAGATAAAGATATCAAAGTGTAGCTGTGGCCCCCACATAAGACCACAGGAAATACAGGGCAACATGTAGATCTCCCTTTCAACACAACATTATTATGTTTCAAAAGGAGAGGATCTGCTTAAAGCCCTCATATGCCATTAACCTATATCGGCATGCTGGATTAGCCAGGGCAGATGTTAAATGCCCTCCCAACATAGCTAGCCTTATTGAAAACTGGAGTTAGCATGTCAAAGACTACAGCTGTCTAGAATATATCAAAACACTGTCCCCCCCCAACACAATGACAGCATGCACAAACCCCCTGTTTCCATCATCGATCCAACTCTGCTGAACCCAACTCTGGCCTCATTTACTTCTATACACAAATACAACACATTAAGCCTTTTCGGATTAACATAAAAACGGGGACACACTAACACCAAGGCACAGACAAGCGCTGACATTCCGTCTAGCGCTGCGGACATACTCACCTGGTCATAGCCATAGGGCCTCTGCTGCTGGCCCTGTGGGGGGCCTGGCTGAGGGGGGCGGTAGGCCCCGTACTGCTGTCCTTGGCCCTGAGGATAGTTGGGATACTGCCCTGGTGCGCTCTGCCCGGGACCTGAGAGAGAGAGAGAGAGAGAGTTAGGGATGCCTGACAGAGTAGCCATCTGACCAAGCCCTCAAGTGGAGCCAACACCATCCTTAACAGCTGCTGTTCACCTGGCATGAAGGGTGACGTCAGCGCAGTGCGGTACAAGGTTGCACACAGAGGCATCGGTGCCACTTTACCATCACTAACGCGCAGCAATAAAAGAAGGCGAAGGCAGGCAAGCGGGGCGGATGGCAGAGCGTCAGGCCCTGACCCCGCTGCGCCCTTCCCCCGGCCCAGGAGCCGGGGCGGGGCTACCTCTAACGCAAGGGGACATCAAGGAGATGCTGCAGGTCTTCCATTAGCAGAGCGGCCCTCATTAAAAATAAATTCATCAGCCCCCCCCCGTATACTGTAACCAGGCCGACACTATGCAGGGCCAGGCAGAGGCTGACTGGAGCTGGAGTCAAATGAGGCCCACGCAACATCGTTAGGCGCTCGTAATGCCCGGCGCTGGCGAGCATAACCTTGTGGGGGCCTGCGAGGGAGAGCGCGTTTGCATGCCAGATGGATCCCACCTCACAGCCTTTCCAATAGCTCATTACAAACATGAGATAAAGGCCTCTGGCTCCGAGAGGGAGAGGGAGAGGGAGAAAGTGTTGCAGTAGCTTACAGAGAGAGAAAGAGAGAGAGAAAGTGTTGCAGTAGCTTACATATCCATACATGGCCCTGGGTCTATACCCAATCAGCCCAACCTCCCTCATTCTCTGAGACGGGGGATGTCATATCAAACAGACAGGAGACGCACCGCGAGGAATGCTAATGTCAGCCACCACTGCTGATTAGTTTTCTATCTCTTCTCCACCAAGCTCCAGTCCCCTAACCATTCATCAAGGTGGTCCCTTTCAATGCTTGGTCTTGACGTGCATTTGCAGGGGGCAGTAACCGGTATCAATCTCTCGAGGTATTATTGAACATGTATGGTGGCCAAAAAAAGTAAACGCTGCCTCCTACTGGATAAACAGAAATATGCATACACACCGTAGGCCTGTTGCTGTGGCGGGTAGCCCTGCTGGCCTGGGTACTGCTGTTGGGGTGGATAGGCTTGCTGCTGTGGAGGGCCTTGCTGGTATGCCTCCTGCTGTTGGCCATACTGGGCATTGCCTGCAGAGGGCGACAAAGGGCAGCATAAAAATAATAAAAAATTACAGTACAGATATACAGAATCTCTGACAACTGACAATTCAGATTAGGCTTTGACATGATGATGGGTTTACCTCTTCAATAGTGGACACAAACGGATAACATTGAATATATATATATTATTATATTATATATTATACATTATATTATGTTATACATTGTATGTTCTTCTGGAGAATGGAAAGAAAGAAAAAGAAAGGAAACATGAAAAATAAGAGAAGTAAATGTTAATAGACAAAGACAGAAAGAATGAGCCATTTGAAATATACATTTTCTCATGAGTGTGGTCTAAACTACCTACTGTACTGATATTAAACCAGTTACCGGTACGTCAAGCATTTATACCATGCTTGTTGTACCAATGTGTGTCACTGCTTTCCTTAACTTAATTGAAACTGTATTCAATCTGCCTGCTAGTAGCCTTACTTCCTTATCGGATTCCTCAGATATACATATTAAAAAAGTTATTATGTAAAGCCTTACCATATCACATCCATCTAGGTTTGTGAAAATAGTCATATTTGAAGTCCAGAGTGAATTCTGAAATGAACATGGGCCTCTTCTTAAAGCTGCACACTAAAAGGTTACTATCATTTCTCTTCCCCTTTGACTGGAACCACAAGCAGCTTGATGAAAGAGCCGCACAGCGCATTCTTTCCTCCTCCATGTTGAAACATAACTCCCCTAATAAAGTCTCCTGCTGGTTCTGCTTCGGTTCTCCAGGAGCAGTTGGAGGGTTCCTACCTTCTGAGGCTCCCTGTCCTGCGTGACTGTACTGGTCCCCATAGTAGTCTTCCTGCCCTGGGTACTGCTGAGGGGGTCCTACATACACATACACACACAACAAACACACAAGAGGGTTCAAGGTGTTGTTGGGAGGACTGGCTCTGTGTGAGGGGAAGGGGGTTGCGGGTGCAATTCCCTGTCTCTAGTCTGTGCGATCGCTCGACTACCTAAGTGTGTGGGGGCCTTAAGTTAAGCCTGAGAGGAAGCAAGGTCTCTGGGACAGTATATGGTTCCATTTGGAGGAGACCAAGAGAGGAAGAAAGGCAAGTGGTTAAGGAGAGGAAAAAAGGCTGTAGCGCCTCTGCTTTAGACACCTTGCCCGCTCATGTCTGAGGGGCGTACCTTGCTGAGGGGGTCTGTAAGGTGGCATGGGCCTCTGGCCCATGACGTGGTTCCCCTGGTTGACCTGACCCATCATGCCCATAGGGTTCTGTTGCCCTTGGTAGTGCTGCCCACTTCCACTAGGGGGCATGTTATACTGCTGTGAGGGAGGCTGCTGGTGCATCATGGGACCTGGAGCAGATCAACACAAAGCACTCAGAGCCGGATCACTCCGAAACACAACATGTAGTTAACCAATTAACAAAAACTACATAAACGGTTTGAATTAATGCACCTTGGTTGGGCTGCATGTTCATGTTGGGCCGAGGGCCGTAGCTTCCCATTGGCTGGCCCTGGGTCATGTTCATCTGGTTCTGGGCTGGCATGCCCTGGGAAGGAGGGACAGTGTGGTTGTAGCCCCCCATTGAGCCGTGGCTACTGGGGGGCATATTCATAGAGCCTGCAGGCATGTTGGGTGGCTGGTTGGGGCCTGGGCCAGGTCCTTGCATGGGCATGTGATTAGGTCCTGAAAAATAGATACAACGGGAGAAATGATTCCTCTTTTTCCCCCCCAATCACAGACTTATTGTTTGTATGTAGCCCTTCAATTATTGAGAGACCATACATACGGAGCCACATACCTTTTCTCTTTAGAGCTCTATACAGTAATATTGAAACATATAGTAACAGTGAAGCATATGCATTTTGCAAACTTGAAATCAAACACACAAAGACAAAGTATGATCACACATGAGATGTCCGAAACCACCAGAGCAGGCAAGTGGGTGACATCATCCTCCAGCACAGCGACCTCCTTCACGCAGCTCACCGGTGTTGCTAGGCAACCCACGTGAGACAGGGACCAAGGGAGGAGGGGGAACAGGCATACAAACGGAAGAGCGTGTGTGTGTGTGTGTATGTGGGGGAGTACTTGCCAGGCATCTGCCCGTTCATCTGGCTTTGCATGTGTGGGGCTGGAGGGCCGCCGCTGACCATACCCTCAGAGGGCATGTTGTGACCATGGGGGGTCTGCGGAGGGGCTCCAGTCTGGTTCATCCCACCAGGGCCCATGGGCATGTTCTGAGTGGGAAGCTGCCACAGCACGGCACACCGGGAAGAGGAGGGCATGTCAGTGGCACTAAATACACATGCCTGTAGGAAAACAGGCGCTATTCTGCTAAAGAAAATCACCTGCCCCTTGATAGAAAGCAGTTGTATGTCGTTGGTATATTATGTGGAATGGACATCATTTATAAACAACACTGTGACTGCAGTAACAGCTCACACACACACTAAAACAGCAAAAAAATGACTACAATTCAAATGTTAAATCAAATTTTAAATGAATCACTCGGCCTGTGTCTGGGTGAGCACTTTCACCACTTTAGATGAAGAAATACACTTGAATTCATGTGCTCAAGCCATAACCTAAAGCCAATCGTATCTGCTTGTATAATGATATTGCCCACTGTCTGTGAATTGCAGTGTGTCACTAAACTCCATGGAGACAAACCATTGTAAAGCACATGAGCTATCACAGTTTGACCTCCATCTGAAGCAAGGCAACTTAGAAGACATATAATAAACAGACAGTTACATACAACTCACTGTTGAGAGGCCACTACTCACAGCTGGAAGGAGAGACTGCATTGTCTGGTTTGAGTCTGCTATTGTGGCCAGGTACACTAGATTTCTGTGTAGCATCTGTTGATACCTGTCAAAGGTTATCACAAGGTAATACGTTAATAATTAGAACATATACAGTCATATTATTAAATTATGAGACATTTTAAGTCTGAGATTATAATTGTATCAAATGCGTAATTGTAAATTTATTGCATGACTTACTGTGAGCATTCTGCCGTTTTGCCTTTGCTTTGGAAGTCCATTATACACTGAATCAGCTGGTTGTTCTCATCAAGTAACTGTAGAAATGGAAGCAATATATAAACGCAGTTATGCTATTTATGGATTATGTACTTGCTTTTACCATTATTTTAAACCACAGCGATTGCCAGCAAAAATGGCTGTTCTAATATAATTGTGATCGCGTCACAATATTAGAATCATAAAAGCCTATTCTTTTTGTGAAGTGTGCGTGTTAAGGTTAACAAAAGACGTGTCTTGCTAGCCGTATTCCGCAAATCAAAATCCATAGGCCTTCATTCATTTGGGAGAAATGTGTACTTCGATGGATCAACTGTGCACTCCTTTCTTACACATGGTGCGCTACTGTAACCCCCGCGGGTTTCATATTCACCGCGCTTTGACCCTACAACATTGTTACCAATCTATACACAGTTCGACTTAGATGGCTATGATACACTTCCAAGCTAAGTGGCTAGCAAAGCTAACTACCAGATAGCCACCATTCTGTGATGCGCAATAAAGATGTATTACCTTTTGTATTCCAGCTGGGGTTATATCACCCTTCCCACGCTGCCTGTGAGGTGCAAAAGCCACCGACATGGTGAAAGCGTTTGAAAAAGTAAACTAAAGCATAAAAGTAGTTACACACTTCACAAATCTCAAGCCCTCAGTTCACAAGCTGAGAATAGATGCTATTTCGTAATACAACGATCGACTACGGGGGAGAGCTTTCAACACAGATAAAAATATGAAAAGCGCGTGTTACTTTATTGTATGGGTAAAAACATAGCTAATAATTATATTGTATTCAACTTGTTACAGCTTTATGTGCTTTCTTTCATTCGTAGAAATATAAATGTTTCTATTTACAAAATCAGTCCCCCCCTCCAATTTTTATGAAGTGGAATTGTCCACTGGTAGTCTAGGGGAAACTGACCACTTTACATTAGATTATACTTAACTAAAATACAATAATATATCACTGACAATTAGTGACATAATGAAGTGTCATCAAGTAATGGCAACATAATTTAACCTTGATACAGTACAACATATAACATTTGAATGCTAATACAAAGTACCGGCAAATAACTTATAATAAGTAAATGTAATGTTCGTTGTAGTAGTTTAATTTTAATGTTTAAAATAAATTAATGTAAGACAAACATTTGTGACAAAATACATATGCTTATGTTGTAATTATTTTGGCGGACTCAAATTTTGGTATTGTCCTGGTTCAAAGTTCATGCGCATGCGCTCACTTTTTCATGCTGGAGAGTGGCTGTGCGTTTTGTTAGCTGAATCATCTGCCTATTTTCTATTTCTTGCTTGTTTAGTTAACCTGTACCATAATGGCAGCACGGTACGACAGAGCAATTACTGTGTTTTCTCCTGACGGGCATCTCTTTCAGGTAGAATACGCACAGGAAGCTGTAAAGAAGGGTTCTACTGCGGTAAGTCTGAACTGAAATCAAAGCTAATGTGGCTAGTTAGCAAGCGACTGGCAAGCCTTTGTCGCTGTGTCACCCTGTAGTTTCAGTTTCACTGCGATGGTGTTTAAGATTAAGATAATTACTCAAAAAAATACGATGTATCAACCTGAGTGAAATATCATGTAGTTAAAAGCCTAACCCATACTTACGAAAAATTTGCCCCGTTTTGGACTAAGTAATGCCAATATGAAAAAAGTTAGTAGTCATTGTTAGTTTTGGTATTTTCCTCAACATGATCGTAGGAATTAGCATGTATAGATTAGCTAGATGAACATGTTAGAATAGCCGACAAACCTGTAACATTTTAGTTGAATAAGTTATTAGACTTGTAAGATGGTAAGTTATTTAGGATATGTCTCCCTAAAATAGTAATAGTAAAGTAATAGTAACTTACTAGCTAAATGTATGGCCACTTTATTGGCCACTGCCAGTGGGTCATGTTTACCTAGTTTTTGATGTGTAATGTATGGAGGATCAATGTAGTATATAAACAGATAATGAATGAGCTTGCTCATTTTGATAGGTGATCACTCCAAATCCTATAATATATATATGTAGTTACGCCCTATTATTTGATTTCAAATTACACTGGTTTCTTTTTTTCTTTTCTTTTTTTACAATCAGCACCAGGTTGTAGCATAGTGACTGTTTATATTTCACTCAAAATCCTTGTTGCACAATTTAGAGTAGGAACAGCCACATTTAATATGATTTAATTAGGAAGTTATTTGATTGATTAACGTTTTTATTTCCAGGTGGGAATTAGAGGTAAAGACATTGTTGTCCTTGGTGTTGAGAAGAAATCTGTCGCCAAGCTGCAAGATGAAAGAACTGTCCGGAAGATCTGTGCCCTGGATGAGCATGTGTGCATGGCATTTGCAGGTATTGTATGCATTACAACTATCATTAGTCAGATGTATTATAATATGATAAACATATTGTATTAATCATGATTTTGTGTTGTCTAAAGACTGTTTATTTCTATAATGTATCCTGTTAAACCTGTTAAGGGTTAACATAAATCAAGAATCTGTTGCACATCTTACAACATTGTTAAAGCTTTTTCAGTTAATACTGTATTATGTCCTGTATTGTGTCTTGTATAACCATGTCAACATTTGTGGCCATTCCTTATCAGGCCTGACGGCAGATGCACGTATCGTGATCAACAGAGCTCGAGTTGAATGCCAGAGTCACAGGCTAACGGTTGAGGACCCCGTCACAGTGGAATACATTACACGCTACATCGCTACACTGAAACAGGTACATACATGTTAACTTTAGCTCAGGTTTGGCTATGCTGTATTCTCTAACAGTTTGCTTAATTTTGTTTTTATATTTGCTGTGGGCTTTCTTTATTCGTTGTTTTTTTCTCCCTCTCATCTTGGCTTCACGAGAGTAACTGGCACTGTCTTGGTTTTGTAGCGCTACACTCAGAGCAATGGGCGCAGGCCGTTTGGCATCTCTGCATTAATTGTTGGCTTTGACTATGATGGGACCCCCAGGCTCTACCAGACAGACCCCTCAGGAACCTATCATGCCTGGAAGGTCAGTCAAGTTGATCGTATGTATTTACGATGGTCATTTTCTTGTAAAATCTTTTTAGTTTGAAAAGTGAAATGTGTTAGTATTAGAATTGTGCTACATAAATGTTGTATTTGTCTTCAGGCAAACGCAATTGGCCGTAGTGCAAAGACTGTGAGGGAGTTCTTGGAAAAGAATTACACAGACGAAGCCATTGCTGGTGACAATGAGGCAATCAAGCTGGCCATCAAAGCTTTGCTTGAGGTAAGGAAGACAAAGTGCTTTATGCGTCAAGCTCGATTTACAAGATGTTTTAGTGTTGTCTGTGTAGTGTTTGTGTTTTTTTGGTCAAACAGTCTTGCAGATCATCTTTATAGCCTATATTAGCCTTTATTTCTATTATATGGAGGAAAAATACAATATAACTTTTCTAAATTTAAAATGGATAGATTAGGACATAATTATAATATAATAATTTTAGTATTAAATACTGCTGGAACTATAGTACTGCTGTAAGCACCCGTAATGTAACTCATCAATTTATTTGTAGAGGTTGCTTCTATAGCATCAGCCTCATGTATGACTGTATAATTACTGTAAGCATTAACGCATACAAAATGTAATTCTCTATTGTACAATGTAATACATGTTTTATATAATTGTTGTATAAAATGTTAATGTTATACTGTATGTATGTAAATTCTGGATTTTTTTCAATGTAAAACTTAGTTTTATGCCACAATTGAACCAGGTGCCTAAATCTAGAACCTTTTTCATTTTGGTTTGTCCACTGTACCGGAAAGCCTTGTTTTGATTAATTTTTTCTGCAGGTGGTTCAGTCAGGTGGGAAAAATATTGAACTTGCTGTTATCAGACGGAACCAGCCACTGAAGGTAATCTTACCCAATTTTGTTCACATTCGTTTGGCAGTGCCTCCATTGTAATCTGTTGGTTCTGCTTCACCACAGTCATAGCCATTCAAACTGTTGTTTGAAAATTAAGTCCTTTCTCCTGTTTATGACTTGGCTAACAAGTTCTTTTCTTGGCTGTTGACAGATACTGGAGTCAAAAGAAATTGAGACCTTGGTGACAGAGATTGAGAAAGAGAAGGAAGAAGAGGCAGAAAAAAAGAAGCAGAAGAAATCCACTTAATGCAGTTAGTCGAACATCAGTCTTTCCTGTTTGCACTTGGAGTAAAATGCCCTTTGAAATGCAAATGTTGGTTGGTGTTTTGTTTTTTTTTTTGCTGTACCGCTGACAGACCATCTCACTTGTTTTTCAGTATCTAGACCTGCATCATGCAACATTTATTAACTATTGGAATTCGAATAACTATTCATCCATATCCATTCAAATATGAATAACGGTCCTTTTAATTTCTAGTTAATGAAAAGTTGGCAGGTCCTGAAATTGAAAATGTTATACAGCTATCGTAACTATACTTGCTTCCCAGTTTTTGTTACAGATGTTTTTCCTCATCTAAAGTATATTGAAAATATGGCATTTAAACAAACCGGTTGTTAACATTAAGAATGTTATTGGATCAAAATAATAAAATAAAGTAATGTTTGTTTATAATATGTTAATTTGAAAGCATTTTTCAGCACACCTAGAATCAATGTTGACATACTTTGGCTTTTAACATGTTTTAAGTGATACATTCTATCAGTAAATTAAAAGTGAAAGCTTTTAAGTTCTAACTGAGGAAAATTAGGTAGTCAAAGTGTTCTTCTTTCTTTTATTGATTTATGCTAGTATTACATCAAGCAGTGCAATGTAGTAATACAGTTTAACACTCCACCACAGGCAGTGCATTAGGTCTCCATAAAGTGCAGTGTTTTCATTTATCAGCATTTTGTAGTGTAGGCCTGAGATTGAACAAGCTCAGACTGGTTCATGTAGTGTTCACCTCTCCCTCAGTCATTTAAAACAAATTAGTGATGAGCAAGGCGAAGTGTATTGGTGGTCCAACTAGAAACCTTTCTGCCTCTTCTTCCTTTTATTTCACCCTAAATTCGCTTATCAAGCAAGCACTGCTCTGAATTCTCAAAGACACAATTATGGCCGGCGGTGTGGTAGGGCTGCTAATGGGATCCTGGCCTCAGACCCCAGTGGGAACTTTCAGCGACTTTAATCTGAAGCCCTTTGAAAAGTTGTGCTGTGCTGAAGAGCCCCCAGGGGGTCCCTCTGACTCTCACCAAAGACATAATGGTGAATGGTAAAGTCCTTCATTTAGAGTCATCTCCCCAAGCCAGGATTTCCTGAGCAGGAGCCCTTTCTGCCTTGGCTAGAGCAGTTGGCAATTTGTCTTGTTTGTGAGTCTTGTCTGATTGCAGAGGGTCAGTGAAGCCACCATCTTACTATATATACTTCAAGCGGCAATATGATAATACATGGAAGCAGGTATTGGAGGGTTGGGTTTCCTATCCACATTCATTAGTTCACTACACCAAACTGTGCCAGTTTCTACACTCTGAAACAGTACATGTTAATCTGTTGTCGTGCTGTCATAGCCAATGCGTTTTTGATGCTTGGGGTGGTAATATAAAGACAGGCTGAACACAAAGGACCGCCAAATGTCTAAACTTTCAGGAACTTTCTTCTGGGTAATCCTCTGCAGCCGGAGAGGTTATCTGATCCATCTTGTCAATAGACCAAGAGAAGCTTATTCTACGCTGTTGCCGAGCCTTCTAGACTTTTGAACTCATTGTGGGAAGAGTTTTTCCTTTTTCTTTCCATTTATTTATTTATTTTTGTTGCCAGCATTGTTGTTGCCCGTAATCAGCAGTACTTCGCCTCAGGGGAAAGTCCATCTCTCTCATCGCTGGCTGCTGCTCATCATTAATGCAGAAAATAATGGCTCCACCAGAGGTCATCGGCGGAGGAACGAGGCCTGAGGACATGTTCTCTCCAAGCAAGAACACACGCCGCTTCAGGCTGTAGACTGTGGAGTGTGTACACAGACACACAGTATGCATCGCTCACAGGCCAATGGCATACACATTCATTCAGTCACTATTAATGTGTATATACAGGTTAGGCAGCATTGTATGTATGTGTTTATGGTATTTCTTATTCTGATGGAAATGTACACATGGTAATAGGCAAGATGTGTTTTGTTTTTCTAGTTTCAATACAGGGTTGACAAAAGGACTTTGCAACTACATGTAGTCAAGGTATTTTGTCTAAGCATTTCTGTTCTTATTAGTTGATTTTCAGTTCATGGGCATATTTCACTTTCAGAATCAAACTTTTTATCATTCTAATGTAGCACCCTGTGGCAGTATTTCAAAGCTGGGTCTCTGGGGACGTTTACACTGAACTTTGTGAAATGTCCCGAGGTTCCAATAAGATAATCGCTTTAAGGGAAAAAAAACCATACAGACGCTCACATATGTGCAGTGCACTGCTAGGCCTACACAATTGGTGAAACGAGTGATTGTCATACCAGCTTCTACCAGCAGGGCGCAGTGTTGCATAAAACCAGCACTACCATCGTATCGGTTACGCTTTCATCTCACTTTTTCTCAGATTGACGCTATGATTCCCCTAGCTAAGAGCTAGCAGGATCGACTGGCTACTGACATGTTTTTGTCCGAGCGTTTTAATGCGTGTGGCTTCAGAAGGTCTCTGAACAATCGACTCCATCGAGGGAGAGTTGTTTTGCTTAAAATTGTCAGATGAAAAAGCAACATCGCTCATGTCCCCAAGCAACGGCCAAGCTGTCAAACTGTGTTGGGTCATAAAAGGCTACACTCTCGACACTGTCCCTTTTCTGCTCGTCAGATGTCAAGAGTTACGCACACCATTATCTGTATAGCTGATCTGCGCTCCTCTGCAAATTGCCTGAAGTCACACGCTAAAATTAAAATTAAAGTATTGACATTTTAGTTGTTGACGCACATATTTCATAAGCTATCAACAATGTGTGTTCCCCTATTCCTTCAGGGAATTATATATTTCAGCAAAGGTGAATTTACAGCAAACCTTTCTTTAAGTTTTTGTCTCTTTCACGTTTCCTACATTATTTGTTTTGTCTGTTGGCTTTTTGAACACTCCCTTCACTATTACAATGATCACAGAAGGCAACATACAGGGGTAATAGATACAGCCAGTAGCATGGGATGTCATTCACCATTGTGTGCCTTGAATGGTGTGTGGATACTAACAGTTTGTGTGCAGAGACTAAAGGCATGGTATACAGTTGCCCCTTAAGAGTCACCTGTCAGTGTTTTTGTCTCAGAATAATACAAGTGCATCCTCTTCTAATTGAAAGAGGATACCGTTGGGCCAGAAAGACAAGATGTGGAGAAGGAGGGCAAAGGAGAGGGAGAGAAGTGAAATAAGGAGTAGAGCGAGCTAAAATAAACAATTCCCAGAATGCCTCGGGGCAGGAAGAAAATGGCCTGGGGCTCCGTGACCTCTCAAGGCCGTGGCAGAAGCCAGTCACACACATCACATAGCATTACACGGGATGGGGTTACAGGAAAATGTCAGCCGGCGCATAAGGAGGAACCATCGGCCCATAGGATAATTCAATTGCCGGAGGCAGGTGCAATCTTGCATTCCCACGATTCCTCTCTTTCCACCCACACCCTCTTCTCATTGTATTTTTAAAACCCATTTTTCCCCTTCTCTCTGTTATTTAATGTTTCCAATTGCATTGTTTGCTCTGGTAACCAAGCATAGCCATAGTCATAAATGTGTTATTGTAAATGTAGGCTACTTCATCGTATGATGGGCCGTAGCCCTCCTTCATCGCCATGGGAACTTCGTGGGTCATCGGTTTGTTTTGTGGTCTCTGATAGCTTCATTGAAAACCAGATTTCCTCAAATGCTTAGAAATAATGTGGGCTACAGTACATGTCCTATAATTCTGCTCATGGAACAAATCCTGTCCCTTCTAGCCATGTCGCCTCTGCCAAACCTGTGGTCAAGATGGAATGAATGGAAATATGAAATGAATCAGTAGAAATGCTGTTTATGTCAAGCAGACATTTGGGTTTTTGTGTTCTCTTCCTAAATGTTCATTATTATATAAACATGCTTTCTTGTTTGTTGCTATATTTAATTTCACATTGCATGTATGTATGTGCACATGATAAAGACATTGAGTGGGAGAAGGAAAGAAAGAGAGAGAGAGAGAGACTCAGATATGTGAGTGTGTCTGACAGAGAGGACAGGCCTGAAGGCAGGTCCCAGCCCCTTCAGCACCAAAAATGACACATGACTGCTTTGACTTTTGTCATCTCCTGTCTGCCTCCGCCCTCAAACCCCCGCAACCAGCCTCCAACAAACACCGAGGGTAAGCGGGCACGAACACACACACACGTGTGTGCGTGCGTGCGTGCGCGCTCTGTGACACTCACACACACAGACGTACAGACACGCGCACTCCAGAACACACATTCACACACTGTATACTGCTTAGATTACATTATCTTTATCCTCAGGGACATGAACCCTGCTTGTTGGATGACATTTGGGCTTGTGCAGCACTAAGGTTACCTTTCTTTGCCCCTGAGTTAAAGATGCCTG
Source organism: Aphredoderus sayanus (assembly GCA_027564795.1). Classification (NCBI taxonomy): domain Eukaryota; kingdom Metazoa; phylum Chordata; class Actinopteri; order Percopsiformes; family Aphredoderidae; genus Aphredoderus; species Aphredoderus sayanus. Next base: position 2,285,086 of record JAODUG010000009.1, read on the forward strand.
TCTGCACCTTGCATTCCCAATGAAGAATGAAGAAAGGGGGAAAAAAAGAGAAAAATCACCAGATGAGAAAGATTTCCAAAAGCGCTTTGATCAGAGGCATCAACAGTCACGCACAAACTTGTTAAGCAGTATGTAAATTTAGGCTGATACTGAATAAAGTTGCCAGAATGGCATGAATCCATTGTGCTGCGATGATCAAAATAAAAGAGGGCTTCACGCGCTCCAGGGCAAGAAAGTCACAGACATGAAGGTTTTTTTCCCCTTCCTCTTTTTTTTCTACAAAGGGGCTGATGGGATACTGAGGAGGAGAGAACGAGGGGTGAGGGAAATGAAGATAGGGGAAAGCCTGGAAGGATCTCAATCTAAATTAGTCAAATTGAAGGGGAGCTATATGGTGAGTGAGACATATAATTAAAATAGCAGCGATGAAAACTCCAGCATTCAGTCACCTCAGCGGACACATTTCTGAAATTGCTTGCTGTGATGATGATGTCCCTATAAGCTCTTTTGTTAAGGCAATCTATTTACAATTCACCGTCTTCATCGAAATCTTCATCATCATCTTCATCAGCCGCTCCACCACCAAATCCCTTCACCCTCCCTCTGTTTCCTTTTTTTGTGGTCTCCCCCTCTCTCTTTTCCCCTGCCTTACTTCTCTCTCTTCCCCTCCGTCTGAAACGCTGAGATGAATAGGTACTGTCACCGAGACTCTTGTAGCCTGTCAGCTTTTGAACAAACAGCTGGCGAATGGATCACTTTCACAGGAGACCTCCGCAGTGCCGTGAGGTCATCAGTTCGCCTCTGCCAGACCGGTCTATGTGGAGGAGCAACACAGAGGGAGTAGCACATCAGGACACTTGAGCCAATCCTGTGCATGGCACCGTAATGGGTGTGTATATATTTACTGGTCAGAGAGTGGAGTGAAGAGAATAAACGGGTCCCCTGTAAAACAAGACTAATGGGGTATGAGCGTGTGTCATGTGAACTACATGTAGGACATTTTAATTCCCTTATTTCTGTATACTCTGAATATGGAAATATCCTGTTTAAAATGTGATGTCTTTAAATACTTTCGTGAACTATATTGGAAGACTTGACACCGTATATGTTTATATTGTTTAGCATGAATGCATTATATAGTACAGTTGCTCTTTCTGGCCACTGATAGGCCCTGTCGTTTCAGGTCAAGTGTCAATCATGTAACAATCAAGTTAGGGAGGAAACATTCTAACCCACTTCCCTTTCCCATTATGTCCCTCCAATAAATCTGTCCTACTAAAAAAAACAAATGTCCCCGTGCTAAAAATGCCCCCTCCAAAACAAGCGTGACTTTGGTGAGAAAAACAGCACACCCCCGGGTGTCTGCCCTCGCGCTCGTTGGCTCTGCACCTGCAGTGAGTCTCTCACGTCCTCCCCGTGTCCCCCACAATGGAGACAGTGCGTCGCCTCTGGCACCTCTCCCCAGCTGAGATCCACCTCTCTCCAGAGGTAAGGGGAGGAAAACTGCCAGCACTAACAACTGATCCTGGCAGATAAAGGAGCAGGGAGAATGTGCCTTCAACCACCGGTGATTCTCTGGCCAACCCCCGGTCCTCAGCACAGTTGAATTTCAGCAGCTTTCCTCGGGTGCTCATGTGACATAAAAGTTGAATGTTATGACATTGTGACATATATATTAATTTATTCATTCATTTAATATACTGTGGAATTAATTTTCACCTCAATCTATAACTATATTTGATTATATTTGGTGGTGTTGGTGGTGTTAAAAAAAGAAAGAATAATAATGAAGCTCCCCTAGGCTCACACTGTTCTCTACCCTTCCTCTTACAGTCACACACCATATCACAGTTGTGAAATACAATTCGCTGTGGTGGACCTTTGTTGACTGCACCTGAATTCAAAAAACATTTAAAATGATGTTGTTGTTGTTGTTGTTGTGCTGTCTGTTTGGCTCTAGTTTGAGTGACAGACTACAAAATAGCTCCTCCTCTTAAGCCTGCAAGCGGTGCTCCAATCAGCAATGAGGGGAGGGGAATCTACTGTAGATGTATTCTTCTTCAATTGATTCTGATCTAAGTCAATCTTTCTGAATTTTAAAATACAAGTTCATATATTCATTCCTTTTTGCACACTAATATCATCATTTAAATTGTAGATTTCCACACAATACCACATAGGACAATCTCATATCAGGTGCAAAGTTGTGGCTGGCATAGCCACTGACCTGAACTGTGTAAGTCACCATCAATCATATCAGTTGAACAACAAACACTTGGCTATTCAGGTTCTTTTTAATGTGCTGTAATGCAGCACAGGCTGTATGACCCATCGCCAGGATCAGTGTACCGCTCACCCTCCGGAGGGCAGCCGCCCGGAACAACAGTTAGGGGAGGTCGGCATCGCAGGTCGCCCGGGCCAAGCCGCAGCTGGGAACCCGCGGGCCAGTCTCTGTCGACCTGGTGTGATTAAGTGTACATCCAGCTGCATGGACGCGTAATGGATGGAACCGGTGTTTCACCTGGAGAGGGAGCACTGCTAATGTAAACCATGTTCCCTCTTTGAATATAAAACATTGACGAGTTCGCTCTTTTATGTGACCTGGCTTGGATTGATTTTCAAACATTGCAAACTTATTTTTTTTCCGCTTGGCTTGTTTGTTTTCTCTTTCCCCCCAATTTTTTCCCTCACGGATCCATTGCAGTGTGTGTGGTCCATAACAGCCAGGCTCCCAGTGTTTGTCCTGAGAAAGACCTTGAGTGGAATGGGGTCTGAGAGAGAGAGAGCTTATTTTACTCTCCTCCATGCTGCTGCAGGCTATGGCTGTATTAATGCAATGGCGGGGATCTTTGAAGTTGTGACTTTATGAGACAAAAGCTAATTTCCTACCCTTTGTTCATTATCGAGAGAGACTTCCAGCCAGGCGGAAAGCATGCTGCGCTAATTATTCCATTTATGACTTGTCTCTAAAGTATGTAATGGATTTGACTAGGCTTTTCACAGGTAAGCGCTGTGATGTGACACGCAGTCTATGGGTATATCAGCCGTCAACACCCTCGACTTAGACCAATAAATGCATGTAATCCTCCCTGGGTAAACACAACAACACATTTTCATATCACCGTATGTAACAGTATGCAAATTACTTTGCCCTGAAAGTACAGAATACAATAGACTAGAAAGGAATAGAATAGAATACACACATTGATTGTGTAACAGGGCTTCCAGAGCCCCACAGTTCTGCCCCAGCTCACTGTGTATTTCGAAACACAACTGTCCTTGACAATGTCGCACTGAGGTGTAGGCATGGCTTGGCCTGTCAGAGTTCACCAACGTGGGAATGCAGACACGAATCGAGGAGTGTACCTTTAAAGTACATTTTACATAGCTGCTGCATGTATTTCTTATTTTCTTCACCGTGAGGTTACAAACCAGACCAAGAGCACTTATAGCAAGTCGTTAACATCTGAACCTAATTTCAAAAGTGAGTTTCACAGTGTAGACATGTGACATAATGGGATTTCCATCTTGACTTAAACAGAACTTGGCAGAGCATGAAGGAAAATGTATCATTGCACATTCCACCCTCAGAGGCCAGTCACCGTGTACCAAGATGCCACCCACAACACCTGAGTACATCCCAATCAAAGAGATGTGCGTCCTGGCATGGATGAAAAACATGCAGCAAGATCTGACTTACACAAAACAGTTGGAGACACCATACCTTTTACACGGCTGTCTGACAGCACCCCTTCCCCACCCCTCCCCTTTCCCTGCTTTGTTTGTGCTCATTTCGTTGTGTGTGCAGCCTCCTGGCAGGCAGGTCAAGGTTTGCCCTAGCACCACACATCATTTCCCTCGCACAGTGCCTGAGGGAGGAACAGTGCACGCCTGAGGCAAGGGCAAGCCCAAACAGCTCACACAACATGGCTGCCATCACCACCTCTAACCATACGGAGCGAAGACGGAAATATTGAGCTTACAATTATGCTGTTGGAGCTGCGATTTTCTTTCTGTTTCTTTCTTTCTTTCTTTCTTTCTTTCTGTCTTGCATTTTTCTTTCTTGCTTTCTTTCTTCCTTGCTTCCTTCCTTGATTTCTCCCTTCATTCCTTCCCGCTATTCCTTTTAGCTACATTATTGATTTATGTCAGTAGTATACATCTATTAACCGATAGATTTAATAGAGTGACAATAGTGAGCGACTCATTTGTTCCCGGTAGTGTAAGTGTTCATTTTGAGAGTATGATACTAACCCTGGCTAGGAGCTAGTGGTGGATTTTTAGCTGTAAATGGAAAATGCCTGTGGGCTTTTCATTTTCTGGGCCCAGACGTTCCCTTCATGGTGTCGGAGCCCTTGTGTTCACAGAGTTCATGTTTTGCTGCAGGGCCTTTTTTTATTTTGTTTTATCTCATAGCTTAGACTAGCAGGGCTTCAACTCTCAGAGGACTACTGCATAGCAACAGCAAGAGATCAACAGAGTAAGTTTGTTTACGTTGGCTATGTCCGCATGTTGTCGACTTATACATTTCTCAGTCTCCATTTCCTGCCTCTCCTTGCCCCAGGGGAAAGGAGCCCTCTAATTGGATCTTGTTCTAATTGAGCCTAATACTGGAGCTAACCGGAGTTGGGCCCTGTGGCTAACGAAGAGCTGAATCAAAACTAAGCACTGAAACTTTGACTGTGTGATTGTGTGTGTGCATGCGTGCGTATTTGAGTCCACATTCTATCGAGAGTTGCTTTCTCAAATTATCATTATATGTTTACTCATGGCTTCTCAGCTTATTTTCCCCAAACCTATATTCTTAGGAACGGGATAATTCTGTAGTAGCATATACCCGACAATCTCATGTAAATTATGAATAGCATCCTGTAGAATTGTGTATCAGGTTCTGCTTATATTAGCAGTGCCACTATATTACTATTATAATGAAAATAGTATACTTTACACATATAAAAAATGTGCTCGTTTTGTGTTTGGTTCTTTTATCTCTGAATATTATTTCACTGGATATGAATGAACGAGCTGCAGTACTGCAGTGTCAACAGTCACAAAGAAATGGAAATGAAAAAAGCCAGGTTTGCTGCTGGAGGGTCGGCAAATAAATAACTACACCGCTGCCTCCAGCTAAGATAGACATTGTATCGCTTTTACTCATTTTACTTCAAATCTATAAATATCATAGCCCCTTTACATAGAACAGTTAAAAACTATAATCACATATTTGTCACAATCGTTTGATATTTTTACATGGTAGCGTGGTTGCTTTCGTTCTTTTCTCTCATTCCTGATTCAGTTTACATCCATATTTCTGCATACAGGTCTTACCCAAGGACATGTTGGATAAAGGTCTGCCTTCTCTAGTGTGGGCTGTCTACCTTTAAGGCATAACGGTTTCAATACCCCCAAAAGGCTCCTTATGGGGGACTTCATTTCATCAAGGTCATAGACAAAGTAGGAAATGCATAATTTAGTATCAGAAAAGTGTAGTTTTCTCACACTAATGGCAAAAAGAAAATTCCTTCACATAATTATAAAATAGTCCATCAACAATCAAAACAATCTGTTTGTGTGCGAGAGCATTGGTATTTTACACAAATATGCAATAAAAGGCTGTACAGATTTTCCTCTAGAAATCCATCATAATGAATCTAAGGTTTAGAAAGGAAAAAAAACAAGTACACCAAATGTATGGCAAAGAACAGATTGCAGAAAGTTAATAAACATGGAAACATATGGCTCAATCTCTAATATCAGCCACTCTCCCCA
>JAODUG010000009.1:2293655-2305174 GCA_027564795.1 Aphredoderus sayanus
TATATATATATATATATATATATATATATATATATATATATATATATATAGTATGCTTGCAAGGAGCCCCATGTGTTCCAATGCTATTCCAGGTCCTCTGTATGCCAGGAGGTGTTGAGGTGCCTGGTACTGTTGAAGTCAGTGATGGTCCTGAGAAGCACGACCCAATGTTGCACAGTGCCACTGGCTGCCACCAGGGGGTGTTTCAGTAGAGACGCTGCTCTCTAGGTGGGCAAAGCTGCAGTCCCAGCCCTCTGCACTGTCTTGAGAACGGGGAGGAGGGAGGAGGTAGGTGGGAAGAGTCACAGTGAATGGTTTCAGAGCAAGCATAGTGTTCCAAAACTCCTGCCTCACGGATGTAGCCTGCAGGCCAACTCCGACTGGAAACAGATGAAAGAGCGAAAATTGGGTTGCTTTTCTGAAACCTGGTTGAGTGCAGTTTCCAAAGAATAGCATCTCATTAATCGGAGTGTTCCTCATAAAATATATTTACGAGAAGCGAAAGCTGCCTCGCTGTGTGCATTCACATGTGTCTGGAAGAGATGTGTGTTTATTTGTGGTTGCATGTGCTTACACTCAGACAAGAGTAGGTCCCATTGCCCGAGTAGCCCTCGAGCACTTCTCCACTTTGTTGACAGTATTAAACAAATGGTCAGAAAGCCCATTACTGCAGGAAATCCTGCAAGTGCATGTCTGTGTGGGTGTTGCTGTGCTCGTATGTGTGTGTGCAAGCAACCCAGCCCCGTGCCCACAGGGTCCTTCAGGGCTTATTGTCACTCCATGTCTTGGAGGTGAGAGGGCGGGTGATAATTGAACACTCCCTAGCACTTCTAACAAATGTATTGAAAGAAGGAATCGAAAAACCTGTTAATGAGATTTCTCTCCGCAGGCACGGCTCAGGGTTATTATTCTTATAATTTTCTTAATCTAATGAGCAACTCAAAGTTTATTTCCAAATGCGTTTCTCGCATGCTGTTTGGCTCTTTTTTTTTTCTTAGCTTGTTTGTCAGCAGCTCGCACACTTTATTAATAAATTGATTAACAATGCATTGGAGGGGGCTTCTATTGAGACCTGAGTATTTAGGATCTTTCACGTAAAACAAAAGGTACGGTGACAAGGTTTCATAAAACAATATGAATAATGACGCAGCTCTGGTGCCAAGGTGCATATCGTTATACTGGGGTTTGTTTACTTCACAAGATGGCTCCTGGCTTATGGGAACAGACCATGAAAATGGCTGCTCTGTTGTGCCTGTAGCAGTCTGTATAGATTGGAGTTTTTCACGTGGCACTGAGGCTGGGGAATATACCCCAGGGGATGTGCTCTCATTAAGGACAGTGGCTCCGGGTGCTTTTCCACTGCTTCCTGTGGCCACTGACCTCTTTTTCACCCGTGGGCTTGCAGCTTCACCAGTGCTCTGCTCTGTCTCCCTGTCACTCCCAACAAAGCCCCCGGGGTGTCACATGGCTTGAGTGACTCCTGACCTGCCTGCTTTCTACAACCCTTCTGTTGGCAAGCCGACTACATGGTCACAGACCGCATGAGGGTCACACGTGCCCCTCCCAAAATGGCGGCTATGTCCTTGGGCATTTCAAAGAATAAAATTACAGAATTGACAAAACACAATGTCTAGAATGTGTCATGTCATGTGACACTCCTCTGTTTGTGTCTGGTAGCATCCTTGCGGTTGAAACCGGCATTTACAAATACTGTTGTTTTGTATCCAAAGTTGAGCCTCTTCCTCAACTGCTGTGGCTGGCATTCATCTCTACCCCTCTCCCTAGTTATCACCATTTCTACCCCTCCCCATTTCCATACCTTTTGTAAGTTCATACATTAACACTAGAAGACATTTAGGCATCGCTATAAAGCGATGCATATGTAATATTATGTCTAAAATACATTTTAAAATATGTATTTCTTTATCTATGCTTTTTATAACTGTCACTTACAGCAAACTGATAAAAGGCACCTGTACTCCCGTACTTTTTACTGGGATAAAGTGAATGCTGAGTCTTTCCACTTGAATGGACACAAGGAGGTTAATAACATTGCTTCATCTCCGTCCACCCTGAGCCATTTTCTGCAGCCATCTCTTCCTTGTTCAGGTTCATTATAGCCATGAGATAAACTGGAACACCTACAGGGATGTCACTAAAGTGATCTAAGATCTTGACTAAGGGAGTTAATCATTGATCAAGAAAACATTACAGTGGACTTGGGGCACTTACAGACCCACACCTAAAGTCTGCTGAGAAATATCAATAAAAATACCCCCGGAAAACACCACTGATTTGTTTTGTCTTCATTGTTTTTTCTTCCTTTAATTAACGGCAGAAACCTGTTGGTGGTTGTAAGCGACTTTAGAAGGTGGGCTGTCAAAGTCCAATTTAGGTCTAATTTTAAGGAGGATCAGTGTGTTTGACATCACGTGATGACAAACAGAGGAGCATACGAAGGACAGTGTTTTTACGAGGTCGGTAGATTAAGATATCAGGCCGGCCGTCTCCAGTGCCTCCAGGCAATTCATTTTCCCTCACTAGTATGCAATTACATTATACTCATACGCACATACATGCATCCGCTCATAGCCCACACCCCTTGTACTAACCCCCTCTCTCTCTCACACACACACACACACACACACACATAGATCCTCCTCCCACTGACTGTATTCCCTTTGCACACTGTCCCTTGTGCTATAAATGACACTAGCTCTTGCCATATGTGTGAATTGGTGCTAACATAAAGACACATACTGTACGCACGCAAACACATGCACACGCACACCCTGTAGGTATAAGGTTCCGGTTGGTATATCTCTGTCTCTAAGTCCTGGTTTGATGCCCCAGTATCCAACCCCCACTCTTCCCTGCAATGCAACCCCCAGGCTATACTGTGTGTGTGTGTGTGTGTGTAGATCAAGGGCATTGTTTTTCTTCAGCGGTGGTTCTATAATGAAACTCATATGAATGAACTACACCATAATCAAGCTGCCATGTGTGTCACAGGGATACAAAGAGCAGATATAAACACGCTCGAGTACTAATATTCCAAAATACTCTGATGATTCACTGGAAGATTGAAGCGGCCTGTACATTTGGAAGGCGTCTCCTGATATCCTCCTTGCAGGCCTGCTAAACGCAGGGCTCTCGGTGGATAAACATTCGTATCACAGCAGATAATTACAAACTCTGGGCTGGCCTCCTTCCACAGGAGGAGCAGACCAAGTCAGCCCCGCATCAGGTTGTGTGTGCGTGTGTGTGTGTGTGTGTGTGTGTGCGAGTGCATGTGTGTGCGTGCGTGCGTGCGTGTGTTTGTGTGCGTGTGCGCGATGCACGGAGGAGAGAAGACAGCAGGCAGCAGGGAATAACCCGTCAGCCACTCAGATCTCATCAGGTCTGTCGGGACACATTGGAGCACAGAGAGCCTGATGGGATATGCCCCCCGGGGAGGGGGAGGGGGGGGGGCAGAGCACGAAGCAGGCCAGCTACCAGATGACACGCAGACAGTGGGGCAGGGAAGGAAGAAGGGGAAGGAAGAGGAGATGGCACATCCAGCCTTTGATGCACTTTCATGCGCAATATGCTCTGATAACATGCAAACAATTATTAATGGGAGCATTATGTTCACGTATAGGGGGTAAGCGAAAACAGGGGAGACGAACGTAAAAACACACACACACACACACACACACACACACACACACACAGACAGACACACAGACAGACAGACAGACAGACAGACAGAGGCAGTGTTACACTGGCAGCGTAAGCTGGATCTCACACCAGATAACCTACATCGCTAACAACAAGGCACATATGCTAATGCAGAAAACGGGAAGGCATGATGTTTACGAGCGAGCACGCAATGTGTATTATGCGTCTGCGCGTCGGTTAATGCGCAGACATGCTTCGGTACACATGTCCGCCGGGGCAAAATGGGAAATAGACACTTCTCTTCATGCCTGTTCTTTAATTGGGGCATTTATTGTTTTGTGGTGGTGTTTACTTCATTAAATTAAGGCACATTTTACAAATGCGGCATGTTTCAAGGTTTATATAAGCAGAATTCTGCTTACAGCCATTTAGTTGCAAATTAACATATCTTTATGACTGTGGGATATGCCACTCGAAGATGCTTTTACATTTTCACACTAATCAACTTGACTTTAACGTGTTGGATTTCAGTTTGATTTGCTTTCATCACAAATATTGTTTCCCCCTAAGGCTGTGTGCATGAGTGTGTCTGCCTGCGTGTGTGTGTGTGTGTGTGTGTGTGTGTGTGTGTGTGTGTGTGCGTGTGTGTGTGTGTGTGTGTGTGTCTCAGCATCAGTGGGTGTGTAGGACTTTAACCATACAGTATGTGTGCATGTGCATGCACGTCAGTTGCGCACAACACCTTCGCGTTAGCCCTGCTGTGAGAATGTTCATCCTATGTGAGCATGTTTTTTCATGGTCGGGGTTTGAAGAAGGAGAGGGGGGTTGGTTACAAGAACAAAACGAACAAATGTTGAATATTCCATATTGGTTTTAGTGTAATTCTTTTCTAATTCTTGGTTTATTCAATTTCGTCTCCTTGAGGCTGGTAGGTATGGAAATTAGGTCTGTTTTTTTCTGCCTGTGTAAATTGCAGCTACCACCTCAAGCCTTTTGAACAAGATTACCCAGATGGCCTTGCGTGGTGTGCCTGAAGTTTTATTTTCCTCCGTTCTCTGTTTTTTCCCCCCCGTTCTTGGCCGCGGGGCGGGAGAAGAGGGAGCCGGGAAGCCATGGCGAAAGCTCTGGGCGAGGCTGCGAGGCGGCAGCTGTGGCAAGCGGAGATCTGGGGGAAGGAGATGAGTGAGATGGGAGGGGAACTGAGAGGGGCGGGGGAGGGGCTGCACCACCGAGGAGGTTGCTTTAGTGAGGACTATATCTGGAGCCTCGGCACGCTGTCAACACTCCGCCCCCCGCCCCCCCCCCCCCCCCCCCTTCCCTCCCACCTGGCTCGGAACAATCCGCGCAGTACACAAGGAGAGGGAGAGGGGGGGGGAGGCTTGTTGGATTGGATGGGATCATGGGAACAGGATGAACTTGGGGGGCTGATAGTGGTGGCGGTTGGGGCTGTCACTGTGGGGCCATGCTGTGAGCCTAAGGTCTGGTTTGGACTGTCATTTTAAGTAAACATGGCATTACCGCGTCGCCAAGCAAATTAGCAATACTTATTATTCCTGAAGCAGAAAGTCAAATCGTATGTATCCTCTCACCTGCCGGTGCTGGCCGCGTGGCACGGTGAATACCAACCTTCTGCCCGGGTGATCATTGTTGTGCGAGGGTGGGAGTTGTCGTTGAGTTTCCACTCACCCCGGACATAATCTGCTGCTGGTTTGTGCCCCGCGGACGAATAGGATTTTAATACATTAAGGTGGTGGGGAGATATGGAATTATGCAGAGTTAAAATGTTCACCTGTTTATTATTCCAACATGCGACAGCCCCTCACCACACTAATCTCCAAAGGAACCCCCCCACTTCCCCGATCGCTGATCTTGGCTCCGAGGCGAACGGTGAAAGGCGATTCTCACCTGCGATACTGGGGGAGGTTGGGGGGGGGGGGTAGGCTAAGTATTTCACCTAAAACACACTCACTAGAAACAATACTGCAGGAAAAACCTGATCGAATAGAGTGATATTCTACTTGTTTCCATGATTAAAGACACTTTAATAACGGACCCGCGCTTGCCGCTCCAGGCGTTTCAAATGCACCGTGCACAATACACACTCACTGCACAGGTGCAGTGCGTAGGCCTATTTGATATGCATCACTTCAACTCCTATTTGTCAGAATATGGAACATATTTGTTTTCTCATGCCAGTGACAAACAAGTGGATGAGTATGCAACCCATTTATTTAAATTTCTGAGCATGTCTAAGCATTTTCATATTTAGGGGTAAATGTGATGCTACACCAAAGATCACTTGAATATTTTAGCAACAGCTGTTTTGGATAGGAGGCCATACTGCTCCCAGAGAGTCAATAGTCACGTCTTCGTTTGTTCAAGCCCCCTTCGTTTGTTTGTTTTGTTAAGGTGTTGCTCTCCATCATAACAAATCACTTTTTCATCTTGTTCTTATTTATTATCATGGCTGGAGGTAGAATGGGGTGGTTGATGAGGGGCTGAAATGAACTGAGCCTTAGCCTTTAGCCCGGGGGGCTAGCGCATATCTTAGCATAAGTGATGGCCGACCGGAGGGCTCGAGCCTGGCTGAGAGCGCCCCCAGGACAGTGACTCTGACAGATCATGTATTTATAGGTCTGTTGAAAGACCTCTATTGTGTCCCACATAGCCTCAGAGCACGTCTGTCCTCTGTATTATAATAAAGCCTCTGGCCTTACCACTATGATGGATGGCTGGCCCTCGAATGGCGAGCTCCAGAATCATTAGAGTACTGCTAACATGCAGGTCTGCCCTGTGTGAAAGGCCGAAGCGGGAGGCTTCTACTGGTGAGTAATATGGTACAGTTGAGACCTTTTAATCAAGGCTTTATAGCCCTTATTACAGTAATTCGCAATTGAGAGAGAAAGGTAGAGAGTTGGAGCGAGAGAGAGACACAGAGAGAGAGAGAGAGAGAGAGAGAGAATAAAAGGGAAAAAGAGCACAATCGGGGCAGGTTTGGCAATGACTTCGCCAAAGGCTACATTTGCAATTATCTCAGTCACTTAAAACACCCTGCAGGCTTTTTTGAAAGGCAGCTTTCAGTTTAGCATGAAGGTTTAGTGGTCAGATTTCAGTGCTGCTGAACATTTCCATTCATCCACATGATCTCCCTGTAGTGTGTGTGTGTGTGTGTGTGTGTATAGGCTAAGAGTATGGCATACATTTAAAGTGATTTTGGCTAAAACTATGGAGTATGAATACAGAAGTTGCTCCGATGCTCTGCAGGTCCACAACACTCCTCGGCTTCTCTGCGCCTTGAGCCTGGCGAGTAGAGTGGCGTTTGAGCTGTTTCCCAATCTCGTGTTCTACAGTTACCTCTGGAGTGGAATATAAATGATTCTCTCTCAGTGTACAGTGTATGCCAGAGGGGCCTGCAGCGACCGCAGTCCGGTCTGAAATTCCTCAATGCAACTACACCATGACTCAAGGCCAGATTGATAAATAAACAATGGAAAGCTCCGAGGTCAGGAACAACTACCCCAAATCCTCCACTTGGAGCAGTGTCACGTAGCAGAGCTCAGTGTGCCTCGACCACTTGGTGAGAGTTTTTTTGTCAGAAATCTGCTCTTTTTTAGTGAACCTCAACCTTCCGGTCCACTTTCAAATCAAACAAATATAAAGTACATTAAAATACATGTATGGATGGTGCGCACTCATAATAAATGGTACATGCTCATAATAAATGGTTTCCAAACTGATTTCTATGTGGGGACAGCTATATGCTTTTTATGAGTTCCAACAAGTCTAAGCTTTACTGACAGGACAAATCATGATTTCCTCCATTAAGACCATTATTTGGTTTTGAATAAAGCATAATAGAGGTGATAAAGGTAAAGACCTCAAGCAGTCTGTGGTTTAGTACAGTATTTTAATAATCAGGGCATATAATAGGCCTTTCTAGCATATAGGGCCATGTACATGCAAGACAAATGACTGTACCGGCTACTTTGTGTTTATTATGTTTAACAGGTAGAGCTCGTAACCCAGGTTTATGCGCAACACAGCTCACATTAGTGAATGTCCATTTGAGAATATTTAAGTCGAACTCTAGGGAAGCATTCATCAAGAAGACAGCAGAAATAATTCTAGTTGAAATAATGTCTAAAAATATGTGGCCATTATATTGTAATAAAGGTATTTATGAGGTTTCAATCTCGTCTCACTATGAGATATCTGGAATTTTGAAATCAGCTCCCCGAGGCTATGAGAGAGGGGGCATGGGGTTTGACAGAGAGACAGAGAGAGAGAGAGAGAGAGAGAGAGAGAGAGAGAGAGAGAGAGAGTGTGAGTGAGAGAGAGAGAGAGAGAGACGGGGGTGGCATAAATGATGGGAAAATATTTGAAGAGTTTTGTTTTGCTTTTTTGCCAAGGGTTACATTTATAATTATCGTGCTGGCCTAAAATGGCTATGAGGCTTTTTCAATACAGGTAGGCGGCACCTACACTGTACAGAAATGTAGCTACAGTTCAACTTAGACAAAATTGAAGAGAAGGCAGCTGGAGAAAAAAACCCAGAATGCACTACACAGTCTAATCTGTGTGTTCAGCCAGGGCATTCATTAGGCACAGTAGCTGCTGCTCACAGGGTATTGTAGTACAAAGATGATTAGAAGACGAGGTGAATGAGTCCAGCTACTGACCTTCACATAGTGGTGAGTAAGCTGAGCTCGGGGCATAGTAGGCAAGATGGCCGCATCGAATATCTCTGGGCCCCAACTCTTTGCTTTTTGATGAGTGCAATAATCACTAGAGAGACACGATCACAGACACACCACAAAGAGAGGAGGATCTCAAATTAGCTTTATTCTCTCTTTCACAGGAGTGGAAGCCGGTTTCTCCACGCCATTCATCTTTCCTCCGACAGGCTGCGTCCTAAGAGCACACTATCGCTAATTCCTTTTGAACTTGGTCTAAATCCAGGAAGTGGGGAGAGATAGGGCTGGACAGAGCCTCATTATAGTCAGGCTGCCCCACAGGTAAACACTAATGACAGTTGTTGGAGGGGTGGCAGTTCCCAAAATACCTGATGTATTATTTGAGTGTTGATCAAATGGCATTTGGTTATGTTAAAAATGTAACAAACCTATTTTTAAGAACAGCTTTTGCTTGAACGACTAGTTTTTGAGTTTTTGGGAAATTTCTAGACTTGTCAGTGGAAATGTAATTTTATGATTGAGAACAACAGATTCGCTGTGCAAAACACAGTTGTACCTCTAGCCTATGAGAATAGCAGTCAGTCAAATGGGAATCTAGGGCAAAGAGGGCTGAAAGGGAGACATAACATAAACCGCAGATAGCCAAAGAAAGTGGAGATTCTGCCAAAAGGGATGAAGACAAGACGACAGGGCTCCGTGTGGGATTTCACTTTGGATTTTGGCCCTGCAGGGATATGTGGAAGCACAACTGACAGGACTTGTGTGGAGAAGTCAGTTTTATTCAATATAACTAAGTAAAGAATGCAGCATCCAGTCACCAATGCACTAGAATTCCTAGAGGTGCGCTATGGCCCTGGGATGATAAACTTCACCTTTTTGGCTGCGGAGAGCTTATAAAGAGCTTCTTTTTCTTTTTGAATTGACCATGTATGTTGCCAATTACTGTGACATGCTGTTCGACAACTGTTGCAAATATTTAAAATCATATCTAATTTCTCAAGGGTGATTGTGTTATGCCCCGCTGAACCCCAATTCTGCTCCAGCTTACTACGAGAAACACAGCTATGGCAGTAGGAGAGGGTATACAAGGGAATAAGCCTAGCAACAGCTCAGATCTATGGGGAGGAGTAGAGAGTAGTGACAGCCACAGTGGAAATGGGCTCTTGGAAATTGAAACTAAAACGTTTTTGTAACACTGATTTAAACTTCAAGGCTAATTCTGTACAACTCTATGTGTCCCTATGAAATGATATCCTAAAAAATACATTGACAAATAATGCACCATATATTGTAATTAAAAATGAAGTCAAACATAATTAACTGGAAGCCAATGTAACACTTCAGTTGTAGATTTATTTCACATTGCTTGTGCTACATTCCTCTTTACTCAAATTCGGGGAGCGTAGGTGGGTCAGTCATGTTAGAAATACTTTATATGCAACTTCATAACAACATTTGCTAAGAGTAAAAGTGATTTTTGATTGGGTTGTACAATAAGCTTTAATCTGTTCAGTCATATCTGAGGCAACAATTTAACTTTAAAAATATTCAATGTAAAAAAAACACAAACACATACATAGACAAATAGCATTTACAAGTTATTTCTCAAGGGAATGTTATGATCCAATTATATCATTCCCAAGGTTGTTCAAAATTAAAAGGGGCATGTAGTTCACACCCCAATGAGGCAAACAGTGTGACATAATAATTTACTAAATTATTTTAGTTATCAACTATAGAATGGTCTAAGACATAAAGTTTTGATGATACTTACAGTATGTTAATTATATTTCATAGCATTGTCAAATAAAATAACTTCCATTTAAGTAAAACCACCCCATTGGTGTCACGGTATTCAAACTCTAACTATGGAGCAAATCATTAAAAGATCGGATATTCTCTTATATTATGAATGAATGGTTCATGACAGCTGAGACATTCTATTCTGTAAGCAACATATTATAGAGGGGTATTAATTTGCCGGTTGCCAATATGCCAGTGGGAAAACAAAATCAAATCACTGGTGCTAGGCTATGCGTCATGCTAAATCAACAATTTATATTTGTGTTGGGGAAATATAAATCATACTCAACCTAATGTAGGTTCCAAGTTTTAAAACAAACTTTAGCTGGGGATCCAGTATATATATAAATCCTATTTTTTTAAGTTTTGTTATTAATTTGTTTATGGGAATAGACAATCATAAATGTCCTTGAGATTTAAAACTAATCGAATGTCTTGTACTGTATCTTCTTGTGGCAAAGAAATCTCCTTCTGCGCCCTTTATTATGTCTAGGTTCTCAAGAAAAAAAAAAAAAAAACATCAACAAGGAACAAACAAAAACAGAGTCCACAGAGCTCTGCTGCATCAAGCGTTTGGCTGCCACGGAAAAAGTCTAGCACCTCCTAGTGATCAGGGGGTCTCTAGTCCAGCTGCTCCTGTTTTATCCTGTTTGAATTGGGTGTTCGCTGACCCGTCCGCCTCAGTTCCCTTCTCAGGACGTACTCGCTGAACTGGGATGAGTCCACACCTCCGCCACAGGAGCCGGTGATCTCGAACCCGCGCTGCTGGAGACGCTCTAGGACCTGGGTGAAGTGAGGAAGGTGGAAACATGAAGTGGATCTGATGAAGCCACAGATTCCTCTCCTTAACTGAATCCTTATTCCACTGCCAGTTGTTACAACAGGGGCAACAGCGACATACCCTATGTCCTCCACCGCACACAGTACCGCACAAATATTACTCGTGGGTCGCGGCACAAAGCTATTGTGTCAGAGAGGCCTGTTCGTTCAGATACACGGCGCGGCGCTAAAGAATGCTGCCACTAACATTTTGTACATCGCTGCATGGATCTGGGCTTACACCCAAAACGCTTGCAGTCAGTGTGTTGAGGTAATTCTGTGTCTAGCATTGGAAGTAGCACAGGGAAGAGGGGCTGCAGCAGCATACGGCCTGTGACAAGAATTTGGAACCGGAACACTGGGAAAAAGGATGCAGACAAATGGAGGATGGATGGAGTGGGCATGCATTTGGTTTCCTTGTTTCATAGATTATCCTTATAGTTTCCTATGGAGTGTTTAGTGTGTCTGTGTGTGAGCGAGAGAGAGAGAGAGAGAGAGAGAGAGAGAGAGAGAGAGAGAGAGAGAGAGAGAGAGAGAGAGAGA
>JAODUG010000009.1:2305525-2315998 GCA_027564795.1 Aphredoderus sayanus
TCTCTCTCTCTCTCTCTCTCTCTCTCTCTCTCTCTCTCTCTCTCTCTCTCTCTCTCTCTCTCTCTCTCTCTCAAACTCACTTCACAGATGGGTTTATTTGTGCATTTATGAGAAAGAGGCATTGATTTGATTTCCTTAAAATTATGAGACCGTCCAAATCTTTGGGAGTCTTTTCAAAAATGCCCTCTTATTTATTCACGTGTATCTAGCTATATATTAACAAATTTGAAATCAATACATAATCATGAACATATGGCAAAGCACAACTCAAAATGAAGTGCCATTTCACAATTTAGGTATTGGCTACATTTGCTGAGGTTTGAAGCGTATATGCAGTGCAATGAATATTGACATTAAAGGAGACTTACAATCTTGTTTATGCAACTTACTCTTTCAAACTGCAGTTATCAAGCGTACCACTAGGAGGTTTTGCAGCAACAGAAATGGTCTTAAATAACCAATCCCTCATTCCCATACATTGTTTAGCCACCACTAGCCTGAATGACCTCGAGAAATGTGTCTGGTAATACATTCATTTTCCTTGGGGATATATAAACACATTTCTATAAGAAAGGTCACTCTATATATTGCTTTTGTTCTAGAGAAGTCCAGCGCCGGCCAATCATTGTCATTTACTTCCAAACAAAGAGGGGTGATTAGTGTTTTCCTGCCTTGCACAACATGCAAGGCACAGGGAGAGGATTTCATAGATACATTGCTCAAAAAGATGAATATAAAACCCATACATGTATGCTGACCATCAGTCAACTGTGTTAAATGAGGAGACGTTGGTATTCCAGTCAGACTTAAGCAAAGATCATGGTAGATTTACAATAATGATGGGTTGCTAAACCCATGCTTTGATGAACTAATCATAGAACACATCTTTCTGCAGGGCATATCTTATGATTAGATATGATGAGATAGTCCTCTGGATTTTACTGTACAGACAGAAGAAATTAGAATCTCTATAATAAAACAGGAGATGAAAGAAAATCAAACTGAAGGCATTATCACGTTAGTGAATCTTATTAATTGGGAAACAGTTAAAATAATAAGGCAATGTTATTTTTTTCCCAACTTTTGAGTGTCTCCTATAGATTTCGAGATATGTAGTGTTGAGTTGCCTGGCTAAAAAAAAACATGAACACCCACATCTGCCACCCGCTGCCATTACCTGGACAGAGTTGAGGTGACAGTATCCGTTGAGAGGGAAGCGGATGACATGCGTGGAGTCGTGGTTCCAGCCAGCGTTGACCGAGTTGCACATGACGTCACCGATCTCTGGAAAGACGTCTTCGATCAGGGCCTTGTCCCCACTTAGCGTGATCCTCTCGCCCAGGTCGGGCGCCACGCGCACCACCAGGCACTCGCATGGACGAGACACGCGGCTCAGCTCCCGGTCTTGGCGCCAGCGCTCCAGTTCAGACAGCATGGGCTGCAGCTGGAAGTATCTCGCTTCTTCGTACAGCAGGCTGTAGTCCTATAGGGGGCATCAGAGAGCGCAGTGGCACATGAAGTACTAAGTGGCAAATTGAGATAAACAGTGTTATTATTTTCCTGTCACATATGTGTATGACATGTTGTGGTTACCCCCAAATCATTTTAAAAACTCAAAGTATAAATTATTTAAAAAACGGTCCTGGGTGTATGTAATAATGTGTAACAAGTAAGTAGCCCTAATGTGTGTTTTTGTTACTGTCCTTATTTGAGTCATTCATTTTATGAGATATTAACGTAACTGTTTAGTTATGTCATTGGTTGGAATGTTTTTCCTGTGAAACGTTTGTATTCCTAGTGCATTTTGCCCATGGCGATGCTGAGAAAACATTGCACTGGTGCAGTAGTGCAAATTAGCTACATTTAGCTAGTAGTGTTGGTAATTGTTTTGTTTTGCTAGCCTGCTGAGGAAATCCTGATGATACCTGTTTAGTGTTAACTGTCTTACACATTTTAATCAATTGTACGGTGCAAGTCCTCCTCGAGTGCAGATTTTTTACATTTTCTTTTACTTGGTTAATTTCTTCAAAGGGAACAATTATTTTATAGTAAATGAATATATAATACAATTTAGGAGTATAGTCTACCTTTATCAACATTATTTGACATGTCTGCTGTACATCGGTGAAATATTAGCACCCATTTATATATTGGTGCAGTATAGTCTGCTAAATGTGAGGTGTTTTCCCCACACAAAACGGTTTTAAATGAATAAGCAATAAACCCCCATAGAGATGATATTCAGCAAAATGAAAAAGTTGCAGAACATGAGAAAGTGTGACACGTAACACCCGGTTCCCTGACAAAGAAGACAACACCCATAACCAACAGGACAGCATAGTCTGAAATCACAGTCACAGCTATTCTCCAGATGTGCCCAGTGTGTAGGCCTCAGTCTGAACTTGAGCTTTTTTGGACATTCTTTGTCCACTGATTGACTCACTCGGTGGACACCCCATCAGATAATGTGATTATTTGTTTTCTCCTAGGGCTAGTCTAGTAATTACAGCCTAAATGACACATAGGAGTAAAAGAAAAGAAAAGCAAATGTGTCACATACAGTGAGTCTCACTCTGTCTCTCTGGACACATTCTGTGGGAGGACAGAGCCAGAACTCGAGTCTCAGACATTGCTTCCATTTAGTTTAGTCTGGAGGCACGTTTGTTTTCCCCTTTACATATCTTGAAGGATCTTTGGCCACTCATAGCTGCAGGGGTGTAAGCCACTTACGCTTACGCCAGGAAAACACAAACGGCCAAGATCTGCTGAGCTTCTAACTTTTGTTTCGGACAGACTAATTATTGTGTCTCTAGGATGGGAGCCATGACCAAAGAGAGCTAGCATTGTGAGTGTTCACTGCGCGCGCGCTGCGGGATGCTAGGTTATAAGAAACGCTGACTGGCTGAGAGGGTGCTGCTATTGTGCGGCTAGCCGTCCACTCACTTTGAAGTCGTCTGGGATGAGGAGCTTGGACGTCCTGAGGAAGTTTAGGATGTAGCGGAACATATGTCCATCCCTGTCAATGAAGTAGTGCTGCTTCAGGCTGTCCAGGACTATGGGCTCTGTGCCATCAAAGAGACGACCAATTCTACCCACAGTGAAGGGGGGGGGGTAGACAGAAGGAGGGACACAGGAAAAGATACATCATGACAACATGGACAGTTTATGGCATTGACCTGTGTCGATCTGTTGTAGTTTTCTAATGATCAAATCATGAAACAATCCCCCTTGTAGCCTACCAAAATCTGTTGTGGAGAATGGGGCAAAGATGGATACAGTAGTGAGTTGTCAGAGATGATTCATGTCATCTGTGCACGCTTAGAAATGTCCTCACACCTTTGCGCACATTTCTAAGCCCAATGAACACAATGGCAAGACAGAAATAGAGATGAATGGCTGGGCAGATTGATGGAAAGAAAGAGAGAACAATAGAAAGAAAGGAAAGAACGAAAGAAAAGGAAAGAAAAAAAGGATTAACAACAAAAGCACTGGAGACGGCAGCAGCCAGATAAGGCAACAAACAAACAAATGGGGATGAGAGGAGACAGCAGGCTGATGAAGAGGTCAGGGCCAGCTGGTAGAGAGGTGCCTGAGGCAGGGTGCTGCCCTCAGGGCTTGTGCTCACGGCGACAGTACAGCCTCCCGGCCTCCAGATGGCCTCGCGCCCTTTGGCCTTTTCTCTGCTGCACTGACATCTGCCAGAAGAACTGAGCTGCTTTTGTCTTTGCTCTGCATGTTGGTTTATACACCAATACAAATTGTTTACCACCTCGGAATAACTGTTGGCCCTGTGTTCTTTTATCACTTCAATCTAAACTGAACTAAAATCCCAAGGTTTAAGAACACTACGTGTGTGTCTGTCTGTCTGTCCAGGTGTGTGTGTGTGTGCGCGTGTGTGTGTGTGTGTGCGTGTGCGTGCGTGTGCGTGTGCGTGCGTGTGCGTGTGCGTGCGTGTGCGTGCGTGTGCCTGCTAAAATATCTCAAATGTTATATTTAATATTTGATTGATTGATTGGTTATACTATTAACCAAATACAGTATAGAAACAACTCCTTGTTCCAACTATACTGTAGCTGTATTATGTTACACTGGACAACAGAATGTTCACATGGAGTTCTGATGGTTGATACATTTGGACGCATGCGCATCATCTGCTCACCTGGATTCTGGGTACTTTGTTAGGGTGGCCAGGCTGCTGGTGTACATGTGCCCGCCCACATCGATGTGCACAGGGGCATTGGACTTGGTGAGCTGTGCCGGCGTTGGGATGCCCTGGTTACTCAGGGGAGAGGCTGGTGACCGTGTGATCATTGGCCTGGACATACTGGAGCGATTATCCTGCGGCACACACAAGTCAACAGAGAAACTGATATTTAAACTGACATAGAAACTCAGCCTATTGATATTGCATGTATAAAACACTTTCAAACGCTGATAAAATAATCCCATTCATTTGACTGAAAGACTTTTCAGGATAGCTGAGAGCTTAAAGACAAATTTAGTGACATTTAATGCTGTAAGATGCTGTAGGATTTGAGTCATTGTGTCACACTCCAGATTTCACACATCATAGTGTCACTGTCAGGAATGCAGCAGACGATTTAACACAGCAGCCTGACCTTGACCTGAATGTTGCCAACCCGCACAACCATCCATACCTGTGGGCAATAATCTCCAAAACCAAATTAATTTGGAGCATCAATCTCACAGACATTGTAAATGGGCAATAATCAGTCTAGATTTGAATAATGTAATGGGATTCAGAAGAATTGTCTCTCGTTAACCTAAAAACACATTTAGAATAGAAGTTATCTAAAAGCCTGCAGACCAAATACTTTTGCATACAGCGAGCAACACTTCCAGATGGAGAGGGGGTTGGGGGGGTGGGGTGGGGGGGAGGTTGTCAGTAAGAAATTGAACGTACAGTAAAGGTGTTTTACATAGACTTATTTTATTGACGCGTAGTCTACCTTTTTGTTTTGTTAAATTTGCTTAGACTAAGTATTAAAACAAAAAAACTTATAGTAGCAAATATGAATAGCGGTCATACTATTTGCGGCAGACTGAGATGGCTTATTGTGATAACAATGTTAACTAAGCGCCAAACTAAACGAATTTCATCACACACACTAAACTACAGTAGGCTGCCTATCAAAGAATGAACAACGCTTGCAGTCGCATTCAATACAGCGCCTCATCGGCCACTATAGGCTATAGGCTCCCACTGTTACTCCATACATATCGGTTACCTGCGCTGGCATAGTGGTTGGTGAGGAAGTCACAGAATGATCATTTTGCTTCATAGATGCTGCAGGTATCGGATCTCCTCTCACTGCAAACATAAGCGACGGGTCCCTGCACTCCGCTGCTCGTAGCGGGAGCCGTTTAAGAGACGCGTGCACGGTCTCATCCACGGAACTGATTGGACGCGGTCGCTTTCTCGTTTTCTGATGCGTTAAGTCCATGATATCCGTTTCGTCCATTACTGCACACACTTCAAGTTAGATAGAATTGGTCTGGTTCCACACCTGACAGATCTAGAGGGGCGCGAAGAGAGGTAGTGCACACCGGGGAAAGCGCGGTGCCGTGGCAGTCGCACAGAGCGGCTTCTTTGCAATGGCTGGGAGTAGTCAAAGCCCCCGACAACATTAGCATTGTAGCGCCTGCGGCTCTTTTGGGCTGCCGCTGTTTAAATGGCAGGTATGTGCGTCGCATTGTCGGCATGAAAAAGAGTCTATGCTTTCATTATCGAAATGATCATCTGGGTGCTAAAACGCGTCAGTCTATACGCACATCTGGACATGCTACAGTACCTGGCCTTTGCCCTTTTGAAGAAACCTGGTATTGTGTCGCCCCTCTGTTTCTATAAATTCTTTCAGTGAATCTTCGATGTAAACGTTAAGAAAAGTATCTGTATCTTAATATGTTATTCAAAGTAAGTGTGAACCAGACAGAAGCCATTATACCTGCTATTCTCTTCAAAAGGTCACTACTGCTCCCACCACCCAATAACTAGAGCCGTCATATATAAGGGTTCTAAATTCAATTAATTACATATTCACACACATTCTTATATTTTATGAAAACAGTCTCATTAAGACTAGACTAAAAAGTGTTTGGGCTTGATATACATGTACAAGTATGAATGTGTGAATTGAATTGGGACACCTTCTTGCGATGACCACAGTATTGCAAAGCCTCCATCTTTAATTAATCATAACAATGTGGAAAACAAGACCTGAACACGTGTCAGTATTGCCACAGCATTCTCCGGGGCTGTTGTCTCTCTCTCTCTCTCTTTTTTTTTTCTTCGTAGAAAACGCAGGCTATCCACAATTTTTAATAACTTTCACATTGAAATTAATTAGTTCAACCACTGGCCTTAAAACATCCACATTTCTACTTCTCGTTGGCAACATGAGTTTCACACCTAGATACCCAATTAGCAATTAAGCCTGCCTTTGAGTGTATAGGCCTCCAATGCGGCGTGTGATCCCGCTTTGATTTGCATGCCGTTTGTGCCTGCGCTGATAAGCGCAGGCAGCAGCCATGCGTAGTTTTTAAAATTCAACTCCAGAATCCCTCGCAGAAGGCAAAGGGGCCTGCAGGGCAAGAGAGAGAGAGAGAGAGAGAGAGAGAGAGAGAGAGAGAGAGAGAGAGAAAGAGAGAAATCACATGGCTGCTCTTCAAAAGGGGACCTGTGTAAGGCAGCCGGGAAAGTGCGTGGGATCACACTCAGAATGCAGGTAATTTGCTCCCTGACTAATTTGTGGAGATGGTGGTGGTGTGTGTGTGTGTGTGTGTATGTGTATGAGCAAGTGTGGTGTGCATGTGTCTGTGGTGAGTAAGTTCTGAAAACAGCTCGGTGGAATTGGATTTCCTCAAAGCCTTGTCATCGCAAAGGTGGATTGAGTGTAAAATCTGTAAGGCATTATGGAAAATTGTGTATGTGAGGGAGAGAGAGAGAGAGAGAGAGAGAGAGAGAGAGAGAGAGAGAGAGAGAGAGAGAGAGATATAATTTCTGGGTGTGGTTGTGGAGACATGTATCGTGTGATCACTCTCACACTGTGATGGGAGTGGATATACATGTCTTCTGGACCTTGCCCTAAACCACTGACCACTCATTACAATTCTGTCCTACAAATCTACTCTCATGAGCCTGCAGGACAATGACTACATTACTGCAAGACAGAATCAATCAGAAGCACCTTGCTGAGCATGTGTAGAGATGGCAGGGCTGCTCTGTGAACCAACAGCTACTCTTTTTTTACCTGTTGCAATTACTAATGTGGACCAGCAGTGCCACAAATGTGCGCGGTGCGTGCGACCTCTTAAATGTGACTAAGTATCCAGTTATGTCCCCTAGCTTCCCCTAAACTACATTGGAACCCCTCTGTATTTAGTGGCTTGGATGTTTACACAGCTTGTGTTATTTTGCTGATAGCATCCACACCACAGTATGGGCAAACAAATCTAAAACGGCATAGTGCATCAAAGCCTGGAATTCTTTTGGCAGTTCGACTTGCCCTTTTGTTTAGATGTTATGTTATTATTTTGTTTTTCTGCAGTTTTTCAAGTCTTTTCATGTTAAAACTGTGCAACAACATAATTTAACATCTTACTTACATGCTCAAAAGGATGAAGCCAACAATCTATCAGCTCATGCTCTACTACACTTTAATAGGGACCAAAGCATTATACTGTACAGTAGTTAGGTTTCAGATTTCTATCCCACAATGCAACTCTGTTATCACTCTAGACACAATTAAAATTTTAGATCATGGCATTAGCATGCATTTAGAGACAGGCAGGCTGGTATTTACATAATCTGGATGGGTTGTCGCTGCTTCTTTGCCTGCGGCCATTTGTTTTAAATGTCCGCACAGGCATTCACTTGGTTAAATCCATTCACTAGCATAGCTGAGAGGTTAGCCAAAAAGCAGACAGTGAATACTTTTCACAACACCATGACCCAGGTGAATACTGAAATGATTATTACACCTAGCCTAGATGGTAACAAAAAGTTATATTCTTGATCCTATATCCTAGATATATTCAACAGTTTTCTTTCTCTGTTCATAGTTAGTGTCACAAAAATAGCCTATTCCAATTATTTCTCTGCAATAGCATATATAGGCTATAGCATAGCCTTCATCAATGTGGCATATGGGGAAATGGAATTTGAAGCTCTTTCCTGGCACACATGTATGTATTGAAGTCCAAAATGAAATATAATGACATTCTGTCATTTAAGTCTGGTCACATACAGTACAGTTAAGCACTTTAAGTACTTTACATTTTGGTCTGTGACAATATCATTTTTAGTTACTGAACTCCCCCAAAGTAATGTGTCTGCAGTACATTTGAAAGGTTTCGAAAATATAACGGGTGTGTTGGGAATAATTGAATATATTAATAGGGGATGTGTTGTACAAAGAAATTAATGCTTTTGTTATTGTGGCGCCATCAAGTGTCCGGTCCTTACCAAGCATCACACTTAGACATTCACTCGAGCTGAAAGGTTTCTCTTATACTGTAGGTGTCAAGGATTTAACAGATTACATAGTGTGGCCTATATTAAATATATATTTTATAAATATCTATAATAACAATACAAATACATGATTTGTTACAGCCCTGAGAAATTGAGTCACAAGCCTATGTGAAAACTATTATCTATAAACTTTATTAACTAACATAAAGGTATAATTACACATGCCTACGGTACATATGCCAACATGGAGCTAGACGTGCAGACTACTTTATAAACTATGCTTTTATTCAGAGTCGTTTGAACCGTAATTGCGCACCGCTCAGAGCTACCGTCCATACGGGAAGATAAATGTGCCCAAATTATTTTTAGTTTACATAGGTTACATGATGCTTTTATATAAAGCGAAATATTTACAGATCGTATTATAAGATGCTTCACAGAATCTGCATTGACGTGTGTAAAATAGGTACCTCCTGTCTTACAAAATAAGAAAACCCCTCCGGCTAAATTACTCCACAATGGCGTCTTTCATTAGAGGATCTGGGGCAGTCAGGAAATGGGACTGTTTTAGGACAAACTGACTTAGGAAAAGCCTTTACGGAGACAGTGAAAGCTGTTTAAGCAAGTTATGAACAAGTTAACCTGCAACAGGGATACGGAGACGATAATGTGTTTGAGGCTGAAGCATGCGCCAGAAGCGATTTCAAACGGGGATAACTGGAGTGTCTGCTCGATGTTTCATAGTCTAATCTACTGATCGTTTGAATAAAAGAAAGCCGCAACTTAGACCGTAGTCACATGGAATAGATTGTGCAGTCACCAAGTAACAATAGTCAGGAAGTGGATAAATATTTTTTGTAAGAACTGTACCGCTCGTATCGCCTGGCACATGCGTAAAAGCAGCAGCGCCTCAATGTCCCAGCCTCGGAAATAATGGCAAACCAAATAAATCCTCGCTTACCTGAAACATAGAACAGCATAAAGTATCTTTTTATGCACCTTTTCCCTCCGATTTGGCTCACGATCTGCTTCCCTTCCTACACCAGTGAGAAATGCAATAGCTTGGCTAAGGTAGACAGAAGAAAATACAGAGAATACTTGCTCCAGGGCTCCGAAACCCCTCAAGGTAAAGATCAGGATACAATTAGCTCATGCTCTGCCCCAGTCTAAACCAATCTGCAGAATAAAACTCGGAGCATAGGAAAGGGATCACAGCAGCAGTGCCTCGTTTTTTGTTGTTTGTTTTATAAAATCGAATAAAGAAATCTAGTTTTTTTTCTTCCTGCATATACAGTAGTATATACAACACCCTCACTCCTGCCGACAACTTGCCTTGCCTCCCTCTCGCAGGGAAAAGCAGATTTTAATCGTTATGATTAGTTTTGATGTAACGTTGCCGCAGGCGATTTCTACAAATGGATGGAGTGTTTCTTTGCCAGAGAGGAAAAGCAGCAGATGAAGATAATTATATAGATTGTTGGTGGAGTCATTTTTTGTGTTCTCTTTTTCAAACGTGTAGTCCATCTTTTAGTTTTGTTTCTTTCCTAGGCTGTGTAATGCATGGCAATAGAACAACTTGTTGATTAGCAAGTAATAAACTTATTAAATTAATGGAATGCAGTAAATGAAAGTCACGCAGTGTAGCTTTTTTTCTTGTAATCTTTTCAGGCCTCTTTCATCCCTTTGGCCAACCTCCAAATGACGTAGTTGTATAAATAAGCACTTGCAGCTTGCCTTGCCCCAATCAAGTCTGAATCATTGCCTCGGGCTGGTGTGCGAGCTCATTTGAAATGTTCAACCATGCATGAGTTCAAGATGATTGAGGCACTTTTAGGCTTTTAGATTCACTTTGGGATACAGGCTGTAAAGGAATTGCAGACTAACTCTACCCGGTGTACCAAAACATAAATAATAATAATAATAATAATAATAATAATAATTATTATTATTATTATTATTATTATTATTATTATTATTAT
>JAODUG010000009.1:2316986-2329151 GCA_027564795.1 Aphredoderus sayanus
TAATAATAATAATAATAATAATAATAATAATAATAATAATAATTATTATTATTATTATTATTATTATTATTATTATGCCCTTATGGAACAAATCTGTACATGTTGTTATTAGTTAACCCTCATTTGCAAACACAATAACATGTTATACATAACAAAATATTTTAGGCGTTGAAGCGGTCTCATTTTCGCCCCCTACTGTTCAAAGTGCCTTTCTTGAAGCTATTAATCCAAAACCAGCTGGTCATAAAATCAGGAAACTAAATACAAATATTTTCTTAGTTTGTAGAAGACATTTTCTGAGCTTCAAACGCTGATATAATACATACAATAATGTGCAAATAACAATGATTAATGTGTTATCAAATGTTCCCATGAACATATGTTCAGGCCCACTGTTGACAAGGCATCATTCAGAGGTGTTCTTCACCAACAGATTGTACATTTTAAAGGGCAGATGACAAAATTGCTTTCTAGGAAGGGACAGCTATCCTTTGCCCATCCAATCCAAGGGCCGTTCAACTTTCCACTGACCACCATGTCCCACAGGAAAACAAACACAGGATTAAAGTGTTATGATGAAGTTATTTGCCCTGAAGGCAACCGGCTGTTGCACAAACACCAGGGCTTGCATTCAGACTGCTGCCTCAAGCACACACACACACGTACACACAGGCACACATATACACATACAAACACACGCACACACGCACACACATACACACAAACACACACACACACACACACACACAAACACACACACTTTTCCTCTTCGCCATCAGGCTTGACAAACTGTAGAAAACTGAGAGCACCCCAGGCCTCAAAATCCCATACGTTATCCATTTTCCACCCAAATGGAGCCAAGTCATAATGGGGTCCTCTCGCTTCAGTATTCAAAATATGCATTAGATGTTGTTGAAAAACCAGCCAGGGGAGATCTTAATGTCTGTTTTTTAGGGCCAAAAAACAAAGCCATTGTTCCAGTGCCATGGTGGAAGGCTTGTGTTTTCCTTGGCTATATCCCTCGCTGCTACAGCAGCAACAGCGGGCGCTCTCTGACTGCGCCATATTTTGGTGAACAAATTATCCAAATCGGTTGCAGATGTGAGTTGTCCCAAACAGAAACGGCCTGGCCCGAATGACATCATAGCCTGGGTTTATAAACGCATGCACAGGAGAGAGGGGAGGGCAGCGGAATATGTTTACATCTGTGTTTTTTTCTTCTTCTTTTTTTTCTCTTTTTTTTTTTTTACTTATTCATTTGAATGTGTTAGAAGACAAATAGAAGACAAAAACAATTAAGTCATAAATACTATCTGTACTACAAATCTTTTGTAATTTTAAGATGAGAGCAGTCCACGTCCCACACCTAATGCTGACTGGTTGCCACTTCTCTCCCCTAGAGTGCTCCTAAACTCACACATTTCTCTAACCCTGCCCCTACAAATGCACAAACATGGAGAACTGGGGCAGAAATGTATGGTTTCGTGGGAGCTATAACACAAGGAATGTTTTCATTGACGTGACAAATATGAAGAAAGGCATTTTTTTATTTTTTTAAATGTTATTGCCTCCATTTACTAATTTAAAAAGCAGATATTGTGTCACTCCAGGAAATGGTAGTAGGGGAAGTTGTCTAATATATGAAAGGTATAGGACCTTGTGTTTTTATTTTTATGTTTATCTTTAAATTACAGTTTTACCTACTGCTTGTGACTCAGTGTGGGTTAAGAGAGATTGTGCTATTGCCCCAGAAAAAATTAATAACTGCTGTATTTGCCACTCCCCATATAATTGCCTGTGGTTATGCAAAGGACTGGGTTGGATTGAAGAATACTCCGAAGGCTGCCCTGAGGTCATAAACAGCTTTGGGACACCGTCGTTCATCAAATATTATCTTTTGCTCAATTATATGTAACTTTAGAAAAAGCCTATCTTCCTGGAACCCTCTGTCTTAATGCCTTAAGCTCTGACCCTGGAAGGCAAACGTTAAGGGATACAGGACCTCTGTTCAAGCTGTAACATATTATTCAGGCTACAGTAAAACAAGGCCGTTGTTATGTTACAGCTCTGTCTTTGTTTACGGCCTACGTCAGAGACTAAGGTCATTCGTGGAATCATCATGTTGCTAATAATGCGTTTCAGTGAATAACTATGGTACACAATGTCTTACACCTTAGGTACATTGATGTAGGTATTGTCCAATGTAGGTATTGTCCATTCCAGATCTTTTTTAGATGAGAGGAGGCTACTTGCTGCATGGGACAATAACCTCCACACTTGTTGGTTTGCACTTTAAGCTCTGCCAAATCCAGTCTCCCCCTCACTTCCTCCACCCCACCCACAGTGGACATAAGAACCAGTGACACTACTATAAGGGGTAGAGAGACAAGGAGGGGGGTGGGGTGGTTCTTGGGTAATGCTGGGAGGCTCTAATAAAATGTAATCCTATTATATGGTTCCCACTAGAGGGCAACAATAATAAAGGTTTCCCTAATAACACGGGCAGACCAAAGCCAAATGGAAAACAGCTCCTCCGGACAAGTCCCACAGTCGTACATATATCCTCTCATTAGCCCGATTGCTGATGGGCCACATTACACCGCCAGGCCTTGCGAGATTTGGCTACGATGGCGAAGAAAGAGTTAAGTCAAACAAATGTGTTTCATCAAACTGCAGTTTGGGCTGCTCTGCATAAAGGAATTGAAGTGGGGGGGGAGCTGGAGTGAGGGAATGTGGGGGTGGAAAGTTGGAAGGAGAGCCCTGAGGAAACCAATCAGAACTTCTCCACCCTCCCTTCCTGTCTGAGAGCCACAGAGGTCTCAGGTGTGTGCTACACGGCCTAATATGGACTAAACCTGATTGTTTGTGCTAGAGTAATCAGACTTTTTTAAATTACCATTTTGGAAATGAAAGTCCAATCATTGTTAGCCAAAATTGCAGTCTAGTAGAGGAATAGCACTAATGTTTAGATGGCTTAGTGAAGCTTAACGTGATGGCTAAACACATTCATCACCAACACCAGAGATGAACCAGTTCAACTTGAGCATGACCCAGTAACAGTAGAAGTGCCTTCTCTAATTTAAACTAGAAGTGTCAGTCTCTCTGGTGGAATGACACATAAATGCACAATTTCATATTTGCATTGTTTGAAAATGTAATAAATGCCACGGTTATTCAGTTTCATAGCAATCCTAAATAGATTCAGTAAAATATTCATCATAGGAGACAAGGTGAGTGAGGATATCAATCACGTTCTTTTAGACAGATTGAGTTATTAAGTGAGCTGGTGTAACGGCATTATGAAATTCAGAATAACAAAGTTATTTCTTTCACTCTCACTTTTTTCATTCTCTCTCTCTCTCTCTCTCTCTCTCTTTCTCTCTCTCTCTCGCTCACACAGACACACTCACTCACTCACACACTCTCTCTCTCTCTCACACACACACACACACACACACACACTCTCACACTCTCTCTCTCTCCCTCTCTCTCTCTGTTTATTTATGTGTATCTGTGTTGGAGTGTGTGTGTTCATGTGTCTGACAGAACATCAGACTGAAGGAGTGTGTCGCATTCCTTCCTGTTCCTGTACCAGCCTCTAACCCCAGAGCTGCAGACTCAAGGCACTTTCCAGAATCAAACAATTTCACGCAGCTACTGGAGGAGGAAATGAACTGAGCCCAGAGCAATAATAAAATTATACAAATGTTATTACAGACTCGCCTGCTACTGTCCTACTTTAATTCAAATTTGGACACTCCAGGCACTGCTGGTGGCAGAGACCTTCCTGAATAAATCAACATTAGCTTACGTCTAAATTATTAAGGAAGTGAGAGACTTTCTTGTTTATAGTATGAATTATTAAACAAGTGTTTAACGCTGTTTTTCTTCACGAGTCCCCAAATATTAATTGCTAATGATCTTTAAGGTGTGTGTTTTATCCTGTGCCCCTTCTGTTACTCCGCTGTAAGGAATTTACCGTCTGAAATCCGTTGTTGAAAAAGTGACACATGGGAATGTGAGCTGTACTCTCAATAGGATCTCAAGAGAGGCAGTTTGAAATATACTTTTTGCCATCTGTGAGATATGCAAAATCCATTACACAATTACTCATATATGATATTGACATTGTTGGTGCTTATTATGTATGCTAATGTAGGTTTATTAATAACTTTGTCAGCTTCAGTGAAGGATACCCAAATTGTATTGATTTTCTACT
Organism: Aphredoderus sayanus; assembly: GCA_027564795.1. Lineage (NCBI taxonomy): Eukaryota > Metazoa > Chordata > Actinopteri > Percopsiformes > Aphredoderidae > Aphredoderus > Aphredoderus sayanus. The sequence continues at coordinate 2,321,206 of JAODUG010000009.1, forward strand.
TAATATTTTGATAATGGCCTGTCCAAGAAGGACTATCAGAATATCAATAATCTACAACAAAGAGTTTGTTTAGGGCTTTGAACTTAAATCATGTGATTTAAACAATCCCTGTTATTCTGTTAATATACCAGATGTCCTTTTGACATTCTATTATCACTAGGTCTATGTAGTATAAGTAAAGACTCTGACTCTCAAAATGACCTACCTGAGTTTTATGAAGAAGGTTATCATAATCAATACTATTAAAATAGTTATCCCACTGAGGACATAGTAATTACAGGTAACAGCATGCCAGTTATTTATTATAAAGGTGTGTAGTATAAATTATTATATTATTACATTTAATTTGTCCTTTAAATTTCTTATGGGACTTGTAGTAAAGTTAGGTTTTTATTATATTCTCACTCATGTGCAAACATTCAACATGCAGAGATATTTCAGTCCAAGCACTCGCAGTATACATGAATTGAGAACGTTTTGACGAATTTGAAAAAACTTCCAGTGTAACCTACAGTAGCTATTCAAGGGTCGTGGCTGCCCTCCCCTGGACAAATGAAAAAGAGAGCTTCTTATGCAGTACGTGATTTTCACAATATGCTCAGTAGGTGGAGCCATTATTACACAAAAAGGATACACTTAGAAGACAATAAAATTCAGAAGGCTCAGAGGTGGTGCGCTGTTGTATTTGCTTTTGTGTTTGCTGTTAAAATATACATAAATAATATTGGAACTCTGTCCTTAAATCTCAATTCACATCATTACATTTTAAGTTTTGGTGCAGTCAGTGTTTGCTACAATTAAGTCAATAAACCATAAAGTACCATACATTAATTGGAAAAGAAATACTTAAATATTTTATTTGCAGTGAAAAATGCAGTTTACAGCAATACTTAAATTATTGCAATATTTCTAGAAATGCTTAAATTCAATATCAGATATCTAGATTTCTTTTATTTCAGACTTCAGTGTGAAGTTCATTTTTGCAAGAACAAAACTTTTTTTCTCAATAAAATTATAAAAGAAGATAATACAAAAATATTAAAGACAAGAACATAGAGATACATTATAGTGGCAAACTGCATAATAATAAAGAAGGCTGTTTGGATAGCATTAGTCTTGGCATAATATGTGTTTTGTTTATTGCACTGATCTATACAACTGTATAGCGGTAATTATTAGTAGCCTACTGTCCTATCAAGGGACCTGTAATTTGTTAAATAATCACAAGGGATACATCACATTACCTGTAAATTAAGTGCACAAAGTGACAATAACCTTAAGATAACAAGGCCCAATTTGTTGCTCTGCACCTTAAATTAATTGTGATGGCCCTATTGTGAGGCCCCATCAGCTTAAACATATATTTTCCTGATATAATGTATTTACTGGCTGCTTTTATGCAGTATGCAATATCAGCTTCATGCCAACTCAGCTATTATACCATTTGGAGTTAAAAAAATATAGGATTAAACAGTGGATACGTTTGCAGTGGGCTTGTGCTATAACATTCCATTAGCTTCATAATGCTAATGAAAGTGGTTCAACTCCCTCACTGCCATAAACATTCGCTCATGGACAGAAATCACATTCAACTTTGATGGTGCAGTCACTGGAGAAAGAAAGGCTCTTAAGTCTGCTCTACAGATTGGTCTCCATTTCCAGTGCGCAAGATAGTCATACTGAGGATAGCACTTCTCGCGATGAGTCCATGAATGGACCCTTCTCAGCCTTCTCCAGGTTGACTGCATGGACAGAGCCCGGTTTGATGGCAAAGTCTGCTGTCTCTCCCTCCACCTCCATGTACTTCCCAGAATGGTCCTTCTGGAAGTCCTGTTTAAGCCTCTTCTTTATCTCTGGGTCAGGACAGTATAGGTATTCATAGAGAGCTGCAGCCAAGGCCGCACCCAGAACAGGCCCTACCCAGTACACCTGTAACATGGGCCATAAGGCCACCATAGGACAGTCAATCAGCTGGAGTATATTTTATAGAAGATTTTCAGTGATTATCAACATTATTTGCAGCTGGACAGCATTATTAGTTGCTATATAAACACTACACACGTCATGTGTCATGAGACTAATAGGACAATACTATTGTACTGTACTACAATACTATTGTACTATTATACTAATAGCACAATACAGAGGGAACTACTTGTTTGTATTTATTTATTGCTACCAAAGACATGGAACATTATTACAGGGCATATATCATTCACATAGTTTTCCATATACCTATTACCCAGAGTATCTGCAATCGTTTCAACCACAGCATTGCATTTTTTATTGGTTTCCTTTAAAGTCCATACAAAACTAGCATGATCTTAGGTCAAACCAATTCCTTTTATCCATTCCACAGTCTCAGACGGATACTACTATATGGTTGTTCCTGCTTTTTCTGTTGTGGCCCTTATAGACTGGACTAATCTTACAATAAATATTAGGTCATCACCCACCACTGAGACATTAAGTCTAGTCTCATAACATATATTTATTATTTGGCTTTTGAGTCAGTTTAGGGACACCAGTCCATAACTGTTTTGTTTGTTTTATGTTTATTTTTTTTCCTGTATGTTTTATTTGATGTTTTATTTGATTCTGTTTTTACCACCAGGCCGCCAGGCTTCTGAACTGATAAAATGCTGTACTGCTTCATCTGCTCACATGCTTGTCTGCACTATTCCACATACTGGTCCTACTCAATCAAGACTGATATAGACAGTACCCTCTATACAATGCATTGGTATGTATGGTACATTGACCTCACTCTAGATAGTATATTGCTCATATATTATGCTTATAGTTTAGTTACAGAATATCGTATTGACATATTTTATTCTTTATTTTCTCCCCAATACTATGGTTATTTTTTTTATTTTCAATATTACTTCTGAGCTGAACTGCCCTGACCTCATCCAGTACATTTTATTGTATGTTGACCCATGTATATGACAAATAAACTGAAACTTCATTAAATAGGCTAGCTTGTACAATAACAGCAAACGAAGCAAGCACCTTTAGCATTCACACTGTGAAGCACTTGCAGTGGATTGTAGGACAGACAAGACATCACTGAGTATGATCACAGGGTAGAAGATCCACCCCAATTATAGCCACACACACACACACACACACACACACACACAAAGACAGAAATGGAGTACACATAAACAAATGCTGCGACGCTGATGGAATATATCTCAGTAAATCTAATTGCCTGGTTACAAAATCCAGCACACTTATGCAGCTTGTTAACCAAAGTCTCATTATCTGTCTGCGAGGGAAAAAATGCTATTAGCGGGTGCATGTACGTGTCTTGTTTGATGAACTCATAAACTCATAACCCACAAGTAAAGTTTTAATTTAGCACTTAGATGACTGCGGCCTAGTTTTCTGATATACAGTATGTGAATCATCAAAGGTGGTGTTTAGTTCAAATTAGTCTTTTCTGGAACGATGTTAGAACTACGACTAGATCTCAATGTGTTCCAGTTATTATATTTTCATCCTTTTTGTAAACGCATGCCAGAAGCACACATTATGTGTATACTGCACGACGCTAATGCCATGTGCATGATATTGAGCCATTGTTCATTCTGAATAACCATCTCTGATGCTGTTGGTGTAGTTTCTTACCCAGTGGTCCTTGAAGTTAAGCGTGATCATCGCGGGCCCAAAAGAGCGAGCAGGGTTCATGCTGGCTCCAGTATAAGGTATCTAAAACCCAAAGAATAACATGGGTGTCTATTTCTGATGGTTAAATATAAATCATTATTGAAATTGAGATAACTGAAAAACACTACATTAAAACATTGTTTTACAGTGTGACTCTTCTTGATATCCTCATAACTAGAGATGCATGCACCAGTAACATGCTGAGGTTAAGTGAGCAGTAGAAGAGGCAATTGACAATTCCCTGTGCATTCATTAAAATGGAAAGATGCAGGTATTCCTTTAAGACTGGTTGCCATGCAATGACAGTCTCCAGTTAAGACACACATGGTTTTCATTCATTGAGAGCAATCACGTTTGTTTGCCACACCTGCCCTTTTAAAGATGTTTGTATCAATAAATTGTTAGCTGGAGTCAGTGATGCTGTACAGAGATTGTTGACATTTTAACTGGATCAAAACAAAAACACATCTCCCTTCAATGCCATAGGGTGCGTCCTCAGAAGCTTCGCCTTCCACATTGGAAACGCATTGCGAACACTGGGGTAGTTACAGACACAGGGCCGTGTAGAAATGCCATAGATTTTCTTTTTCAGCACTCACAAAGAACAGACAGCTAGTGGACCATGAAGAGATATTCTCTGAATGTGTGTATTCGCCAAGGTCACCTTTAATTTAACAACTATTAAATTGTTTGTATTTTCATAAGCTTCCCATTTGCTGTTGGCCACAGTGTGCTGGAAGATACTTACTGCAAACAGGTGACCGATGGTTACAGCAAATCCTATTGCCAGGCCAGCAGAGCCTGCAAGGTCGGTACGTTTAGTATCACAGGTGGCAAACACAGTGAACACCAGCTGAAACGTGAGCAGGAACTCCACTACAAGGCCGTGGCCCACAGAGAGCTTAGAGTTCACCTTGGAAACAAATAACAAAACCATAAGTAACCTTTAAGTTATCACATTAAATTCAAGATACACTACAGAACTAACTTAGCAATGAAACTAGCATGACACGCAACTAGCTTTGTTGCCTTGTTGTTTTGTTTGGAAACTTGTACAGTAGCTCACATGCCCCTCCCACACCTGACCATTTAGTGGCAGGCACTCTGCTCTACTCACCCCCCTACAGCGCTTCTAGGTTGACACTGCTCTCTACCCCTCATCCTCCCATAGCAACTTTCACTGGCATTTCAAAAATAAATAGTCAGCTGTGGCTGAATCTCTGTGGGCTCTGGAAGGTGCTAGAACACAATCATGGAGAGCATCTTTAAACACAATTAGCTGCCAAGTGTTTACCAGTGTCACGCCCAGGTCTCCTCTAACATCAGCAGGCGTGACCAGGTAGAGGAGCCCAGCACCGGTGACAGCGCCGAGACACTGAGCCACCACATAGAACACAGCCTTGGCCAGGCTCATCCTCCTGGTGATGACCATCGCCACGGTGACCGCAGGGTTTATGTGGCCACCGCTGATGTGGCTAAAACACTGCACCATGGTGGCTATACCCAAACCAAAGCACAGGGATATGAGCACCAGGTCAGCCGGGGGAGGGTTTTCTTTGCCCGCCACCCAGTTAATGGTAGATCCCACACCAAGCAGCACAAAGATGAGGGTAGCTAGATACTCTCCAGACACGACCCTCCAGAAGTCCTTGGTCCAGATCCCTTTAAATGCTGCCATTATGCTCTGACAGTTACACAAGGACAGGCACCTCCTGGCAAAATGAAGAATGAGCGAAATGATTAGCCTAGTTATGTATTCATGATGTGTGCATGTGGCTGGAAATGTACTGAGCCCTATCAAGAGAAGTGCCCCTGGACATAACATTTAGAACTCCACTAGGGATTTAAGCCGGTGACTTTCAATCATAAAGTGCCACACAGAGCATTCTTTAAACCAGGTACAGACTTAGGCTAATGTGCCAGTTTTAGTCAAAGCATTGAACATTCAATTGTCTACTTGGTTGGTTAATTTGAATGAAATCAAAAAAGAAGAAAAAATAAACAGAAAGTTGAGCAAATATTGGTGAATAGCCTGTTAGCCTATTAGTATTGAACAATTTAGAGAACAACAATGTTATTATCTATGACAAGTTGCCTTCTACTCACTGAACTGAGTTTAAACTACTGACTGAACGGAGTTAAAACTAGAAATGACATTTCATTTCCAATATTATATAATTATGATTATATCATTGTGATTGTGAAGTCCTCGAATTATAATCACAAAAAACATATAAATCAGAAGCACTACTGCAAAGCATCTACTACTTACAGACAATTAGGCTGTCTCTGTCTAGGTGGATTGGAGGAGAGAGTAGGTCTATCAGATGGAAATGATCCGCACATTGTGGCCTAGAATGGAAGAGCCTTATTGAGATGAAGCCGCTATCACCCTGGAGAATTTACGCACTTGCTCTGTGGGCGTGGACAAGCGCCCAGACGCTGCGAAAACAAAAGCACATCACTTGCTCGCTGAATATAGTCAATATGATTATATTCTGACTCACAAAAAACAAAAACAAAAATTTGATCTCAGCATCTTGTCAACCCTGATAATAGATTTTAAAAAATAAATCAATATATACTGCTGGTTGCAAAAGCTTCCGCTGTGCCGTGTCACTGCTGAGCTCTGCTGAATCAAACAACGACCAACAGGCAATTGGCAATATCAAGCATTGTGCAAGATGATGTGATAAACGAATACCCAATGTTGTGGCTGAAGGCGAGATTTGGTATGGCCTATTTGGGTCTCGTCATACTGTAGGTCGAAATGATTCTGCTTTTGAAATGACAAAGCAAAGATACTATGGGAAATCAGGGATAGTCTTTCAGAGCTTTTAAGCTGGTGCGTTCAAAAGTTGAGAGAAACTATGTGTCAGCTATTAGCAATTATCTTTACAGTACAAACAGAACATGAATGGTTTCTAATTTTCGTTTCAAACACAAAGAGTGAAATGTACAATTCATCCCATAGTCTGGGTTAGTTGTAACATCTGGAGTGAAATGTAACATGCTTGACACCTGGGTAAAATCTTAACGTTATGAAAAATAGGATTATGACTAAAACGATATTGAAAAATGTTTCAACACTTAAATGACTACATAATTGGTGTGTGTGTGTGTGTGTGTGTGTGTGTGTGAGCGAGAGTTCATAATGCATATTATTAAATCATAATAATAACTTAATACACTTATTATAGATTGTGTGTTTGTGTGTGTGTGTGTGTGTGTGTGTGTGTGTGTCTTTGTGTGTATTGTGTGTATTTTGTGTAGACAATTAACAGACTGATATTTACAGCTGATATTTACAGTAACATAATAGATAACAGTAACTTGATCTTGCTAAATAATGAGCCTGCATGAAAACTGTTAAAACTAGTTTATAATTGTTTAGTAACGATTTATAAAGTGTTTACAACCTAATTAATAACCTAATTAATAAACCATTTAATAATACTTTATAAGGGTAGTCTTTTACTAAAGCGGTACAGAATTGGTAAAACAGTGCTGAATAATCACTGAGATCAGAGAACTCACAAATTGAGCCTCCCTTCCTATGCTCACGTAATACAATTTTAACTTCTAATATAAGAGAAAACTTTAACATGTAAACTATGAATGCACATTTACAGTAGATTTACATAAAATCTTGCATTACCCATCAAGGTGGTGATGTCAATAGATTTTCGTCAGTAAAGTCATAATGTAAACCACTTAGCAGGTGCATTTTTATTGGTTGTGGGTCAACAGAAGAACATAAAATACTGTACAAATATTGACATGTGACCTCAAGACTGAAAGGCCGGGTTCTGAAATGTGAGATCACAAAGTTTAGAGGTTACAGAGACTAGTGAGTTAATAATTATCTGGAGAATCCTAGAATGTCCTTCAGGCTTCTTTGAGATGTCACAATAACAATGTATAACATCAAGAAATTATTGGGCAGACTATTTCCATGTAATGTACTACATCAGTGATTCATTATGTTGAGACAAATTCCCATTTCACTTTCCATTTAAGAATTAATGTTGCAAAACTATGACATTTAAAGAAAAAGGAATGCACAGCTCAGCTCATTGCTTCTTTTGTATGTGTATTAATAAAAAATCTAATGATATTTATTGTCTCTAATTTAACACCTGTATAACTTCAAGTACTATATGTGCGAGCGTATTTTATTTTGTTTAAGAGTAACATCTTCTGTAAAACTTGCACCGCCATATTGCTGAATAAGCAGTGAGGTGATGAGGGGATCCCTGGAAGCTTTGGGG
>JAODUG010000009.1:2331343-2352810 GCA_027564795.1 Aphredoderus sayanus
GATGACATTACATTTTGATGCTGATGTTTTAGTTCGTATGGTTAAAGGTTAAAGCTGGTATCATTTCATACCTACCTAGCACACACCTGTGTATGCACACACTGTCTCTGTTAATACATCTTGAAGCTAAGATTCCATGACGTTCCCATGGTGTGATTGTTAACCTCACAAAAAAGTCGAAAAGCATACAGCTCTGTTTACATTGTTCTGTGAACAACAAGGGAGTTCTATACTTCTCAAAAGAAAGCTGTATCTACTGCTAGCTAAAGTACATGGACACTGCTTGTCGGGCATAATACAACTTTTCTGTTGGTTTTGGTTGTTGAGTTGTTTCCTAGATTATTTTGACAATATGAAAAAGAAAAACGACATCATGTTAGAGCAAACTTATTATTGTAATAATGCTAGCTATGCTAGTAATAGCCAATTAAGGCTAATTAACCAACCAATTAAGGCCATAATTTAGAAAACATACGGGGACGTATCATTGCAAACCTCATATATGAATTTAAACATTTGACCATTTATTAACAAGATTGTATTAGCATTACAAGGCACATTACTATCCTACAAAATGAATATCATAGCATGGTATAAAACGTAATGTATCCCTGCAGTGAAACTAATTAATTTTGTTGACAAAGCCCTTTCTTGGCATTTTAAAACACTGGCCTCTTCATGGCAGTTTTATTACTTTGGATTGTTCATAATTAGCCCTCCTCCCCAGGAACACTCTTGCGTTTCTTGTTTTGGCAAATGAGGAGCTCCTTGTTCTTTTATTACCATGGCAGCTGAGTTCAGGACAACACTGCTGTTGGCTTTGAGAATGATTGGGAGGAAAAAAGAGCAGTGACAGGCATGAGCAAACAATCTCAGCATGATCAAAGTCACCGGGTGGAGGAGAACGTTCTGTACGTGATGGTGGGGCGGGGGCTCTGTAGTGAAACAATAAACAAATAACTCCTACACAAACGCTCACTGTCATGGCAGTTAATTGGATACGATGACGATGTGGTTAAATGTATTTAGTGTTATTTCCAAATAGTCCATACTTCTTTGACTAAGCTAACTTTAGCTAACAATGCATTAACTCACTGTCAGCAGGGACACTTCATAATAATTAAATTATTAATAATTACATAATCTTATTTTTCCGTAACAACATACCAAAGCAGCCGTGTCAAAATGTGAAGCCCATGCTCACTGTGATCAAGATGACAGGGTACAATATTTTTCTGCATTAGCCCATATTAATGTGGATACTTACATAATTACCAAATGGCATTTTCCCCTCCGTGGCTGAACATTAATTGTGGGAGCTTTCCCATAGAGGGAGAACTACACCAAGCACTGTCATTAGACAGAGTGGAGGTAAGGTTCAGGAGATGAGCACTATAGTAGGGCTAATGGTTTTTAAAATGATGTGGGGATGATGGACACAGCAAGTGTAAAGATGAACGCATGGTGGTGTAATGAAATGGAGGCAGCCAACAAAGCCACAAAGTGTTGTGAGTTTAGAGGAGAATGTCATCACAGGATGTAATGAATGCAGATTAAGCTCTTAGTAGCTAGTCCAATGAGGATGATTGATAATACATTCTGTTACTGGGATGTAATAATCAAGTGTTTAATGTAGGATGTAGCTATGTATGTTACATTAAAGCTATAAAATCATTACAGTTTTTTTTAACTCACGTTTCCATGCAGTAAATGTGAGTGGTGTTTGTCTTTCTCACAACACTGCCCCCAGTGGCCAGTAAATACAACTGACCTGTTCAAGTAAGAATCGTGTGTGCGTACTGTATGTATGTGTATGTTGCATTTGCATGCACTGTGTGAGAACGCGTGTGTATTCACGCCTGATCAGGCGCACATTCGGTGAACACTTCTAGGCCAGTGCCATGGCAGGATGGATATCAACGTGCCTCCCTTCATGGGCAATTAAAACTTCACTCAGGAATCCCACACGCAGTCCCAATTACTGTACATTCCTCACCATATTTAAAAGTTTCGCCTCACAGACTCTTCTCCACACACCTTTCCTTTCTGAGTCAGGGTGACAGGCATCTGGAAATACCTGGTCTGTCTGAAGGGCTTTTCACAATGCCCCAGATCCATCATCATGGGGGCCACTGAGGCTTATTGTGAGCATTCATTAACTGTGTCTGTGCTGGAAGCTCACAAAGGACGTGCCTGAAGAGGGTCAGTGGTGCGTGGGCCCCCGCCATCATAAATCCGCTGCAGTCCAGAGCTGAACCTCCCTCGCGCTCAGCTAATGGTGCCCTAATCGCCGGCACCTCATCGTGGGTGGGGATCGGGAGGGAAAATGGAGGGTGGCTGTTGGGGCGGTGGTGGGTAAGCGGTGTGCTCGTTTGTTTCTAAGCCTTGAGCGCAATGAGGCCGAACTAATCACCTGGCTTTTTTGTCTTTTTCCATGAAAGTGCTTCAGAAGGCCACAGACTGGCCAACTATATTAGACGCACTTTCTTTGTCATGATATTGATATTAATCATTGTCTTTATCCGCTGCTCAAATATGGTGATAATGTCCAACTGAATAAAATATAAACTGTGCATAAGGGATGGCCGGGTCCCTTCTCCTGCAAGCTTTAGGAATGGATCTCATTGTTCCTCATTACTGAAGTGGGTCAGGGCTGCCTCACCTCTCTGCTTGGCATGGAGACTTTGTGGAGACCTGCAATATTAATGTCCCAATTAAGCAGGTATAGGATCTCCTATGCAATGAATTCCTTCCATAAGTTTAGGATCATAATGCCATGACTGGGGTGAGGCTCATGGCAGAGCCTACATTAAACAAAACCTGGGGTTTATGATTATTTTTGTTATTAGCATCCATCCATCTTTAACAATCTTTTATTGTTTGTTAGTGATATTCCATGTTTACGTTTCTTTCTGTTTTATAACAGCATTTGGACCAAGAGGACAAAAGGACCATGAAAAAAATCATGACCAGCACCCAGAATAAAAAAGGAACAAACAATAATTACATTTGATAAACAAATAGACAAATACAACAGTGTTTACATGCTGAGACTATGAACAGAGCTATGGTTCGGTCATGAAACATACATTTAAAACACATTTAAAACATACATTTGCCTTATGCGGCAGAAGTCCAGGACACCTCTCCACACCTCCTGAATGGATGGAGACAAGGTCTGACCTCTTTTGTTCAGCAGTCACGCAATGGACAAATAAAATATTAATGTCTAATGTTTCATAGTTTCAGATGAATAGCCTCTCTTTATTAGTGCCATATATCATCATACATGTTTGTCTGATGACAATGATACATGTCACTATAGATGGCCAAGTTTGTTATGCTGAGAATACACCAATAACATGACCAGGCATGATGTTTTTCTATAAAGTACATCACAATACAATGCCATCTTCATTTCATTTTCTGTGTTGTTTCACAATATCACCCCTCTGTATTTCATTTACTGTAGTAGTCTACTGTATATCGCACTCTCACAATCTTTGTTATCCTTTGCCACAGGTTGTGATCAATACATAAATAACTAGAGCTAAATTAATAATCGGAATTCAATACATTCCACATGTAAGATTTGAGGTGGCTCAGTGAACATTTATTGTCATCGCATAACCTTGCAACCTATTTCGGCCTCTTTCTTTTCAAAGGACTGCTTAATTATGTGCATGCACACACACACACACGCACACACATGCACACCACTTATTCTCCATTGTCCCTATCTGCCTCTATTTTTGTACAGAAGAAAAAGGCACTTTGCATCAAGGTCACAAATGGTTGACTGTTGGTGGCCTTGGGGCCTTTGAAGGCCGGACTGCAACTCTGCCAGCACTGCAATCCCAGCACAGGTGTCCTACTAATGCCTACAAGGGTTCAGGGAATGGCCAATCCCCCCGCCCTCTGCCCCCCTCCTCTCTAGAAATCTAAATGTGTGCTCCTTTGATAATGCTATGCAGTGTATAGGTAGTTTCTTTGACACAGTGTGTCCTCTGTAAGATTGGGCAAATAATTTACACTTATTCCCCTGCAGAATATTTTTCTCACTTTGTAATTTCCTTGCACGGCCTTGGTGGTTGCTCACTTAAACCATCTCCCTGTGGAGTCTGTGGGTGTCTTCTCACATAAGAGGAGCCCCTGTTGGTTACTGTATCCTTCCTACACATTGCCAATGGTTTCTCTCTCTCCACCAACTGCTCTCTGTGAATTCTGGCAGCCGGAACAGCCACTGAAACACAAAGCGGTGTACCCAATTAACCATTGTCATGGAGACGCATATGGACAGGGACCTCCCCAGCCCTCTGTCTTCCATATGGTACTGTAGATCAAAACTTTTGTTGAGGTGAACGTTATGCGTTTTTTTTTGAAAAATGAACTGCAACGCCACACATTGGATGTGGCCATTGGTGCATATAATCCACAATTTAAGGCAAGGGACTTAATTTAGATGAATCGTTGTTTCGTCACACTGTACATAAAGAACACTTTGAAGGGGTTTCAGGAATGAGGGGCACGCTCCTGCAGCTTCACTGTCTTTAACCACAAGAAATGTACTCTTATATTATTTAGTATCTAGCCCTACTGTATTTTCTTCCTATGGTTATTAATCATAATTTATTGAAATGTTCAGGTTTTGTTGAGTTAATTATGGAAGGCTATAATTGAAATAAATGACACTAATTCGCTCTCAGATTAAAGATGTTATTTCATAATGTTGAAGTCAAACTGTCATTATATCCTTTACTGGTTGCTGGGCATAAGTTGATCTGTCTAGCTGTGAAAAGCAGACAATGTTGTAAAAATGTAGTGACAGCTTCCTCTTCTAATATAATTGCAGTAACAGTAATCAGTAGACATACAGTATGGTAACTTCTTCTTGAGGTAAATTATAAAACCAGGCATGTTTCTGGGGTCTGCTCAAGTGCTGACCCCAGGCAAATGATCCAACCCTGTGTTATTTACCATTCACCAAAACCTCACCTGGCAGGTGCTGCAGGATTGCCATTAAGATGCATTCCTCTGTCTGTCTGCAATAACAAATATCTAAAACTGCACAAAATGTATCAAGCCATACTATAAGATCCATGTGCTGTTGTGGCAAAGGTATTTGTAGTTAATACGAATTTCAATAATTTGAACATGATCCCCTTTCTTAAACTTGAAAATCTGCTCAATCTCTAAGTTGATGACATTAATGTGGTAAATGTGCAGTGTCTTGCAGTATACAGTATATTCAAAATACATATATACAGTATGTAGCAAGGTTAGCCAAATGTGGTTCTTTTGAATTGAGCTCTTCCAGTGTGATTGAATAGAGGCACTTACATTTTACATTGACATTTACATCATTTAGCAGATGCTTTTATCCAAAGCAACATACAAATGCTGTATAGGTCAGACATCGTAAGTATACACATTATATTATATTAATGACATCATCACTGACAAAGACTTGGCTACTAATAACATATCAAGTAATATCAAGTAATTCAGAAATATTTGCTATAAAGCCAATTCCAACATGATAGAGCAGAAAAAATATTTTTTAAATATAGAGGTAGAGATTGACATGCTCATGTATAGGGAAGAACAGCAATAGCAGTGTTATGAGGGAGGTCAGTATTTGAGGCATCCAGGTGGAATCTGGAGGTAAAATGTTAATTATGGTCAGCTATTATACATTGTATTTGGTCAATTACTGTACTCTTTCCAAAATGAGAGGTTTACAAGATAAAATTGTAATAACATTTACAATAACTACATTTTAAACTGAATATTCACACCAGCCACATGTCAGAGGAGGTGGACAGGAAAAGAATTGGGGGCTGGGAAATGGAGAATGGAAGCAAGTGAGAGAGACAGCAGGTGAAGGAATACGACAACGTTCAGCTCTCAGTCTCATTATACACTGTGATTGATCACAGTGCCATGCCATTAATGATGCTGGAGCTCACGTCAAGAAGCTAGGCAGATAAAATAATTCCACCTCCAATGTGCCTCCCTGTTGTTAGATGGCATACCTTTGGGTTAACAGGAGGAGAACACTGCTTACAGGGCTTTTACAGTATGTTGTGGGTGACAATTCATTTTGACTCATCCTGCTGTACATTTACAGTTTGTCCATTTTATTGTAGATGCCTATGTTAGAGGCACACAGGAATATGAAATGCTCTCTTAAGCGTAGTGTAGTGGGTTTGTAACAACTGTTTATTTTTCTCTCAGTGTGGGAGTGATTTCATGACCCATTCGTATTAATGACATCATTCATGTGTTCTGATTAAGATAGTAATGGGCAATAATTGATCTCAAGCTGTGGTGCGTTATATCAAATTAATTATTGATCTTGGCCTCGCATTTGTGATTGATGTCTGGGTCTCTCTTATTGATGCAGTTCCACTGAGCTTGCAAAGCACCTCTGCAGCCAAAATACATGGAGGAGTTGAGTTCATATATCAGGACAGATACTTTCATTAGCCATATTACAATTTGAAAACATTTACATTTACCATGGTTGTCATCTCTAGTAATAATAGTCTGGGGGCTGTGTAAGGCAATTTAATATGCGAATGCATTGTATTACCGCCATCAAAATGTATTGTATTACCTCCATCTTATTACTGTGTCATTTTATTTGAATGATGGCATAGAGCACATCCTACAGATTGAGATAAGGCCTTGAGGCCAATAATACTTGATATAATGTATATATAATGTAATCTTTGGATTATTTTGATTTTGATTTCTTTTTTTATCAAAGCAGAATCTTAAAGGGCAATAGCACAAAACATCTAAATCCCTTTTTTATTTTGCAATTATTGTAAACTGTCTAAACTATTGATGTTTCTTAATACTTAAACTGTGTGTATTGTATGCATGCAACACTATGACACCTCCAAAGAAGTAATGTTGTAGGCAGTGGAAACAGGCCAATAAGATCAGAACTTTAAGTTTGCTATCAGCTCAAGTGTGCCATGTCTGAATAACATCCCCTTAGTGAAATCTGTGTTAATTTTGGACTTCAGAAGGACAGAGCTTGTAAAAAGTTTCTGACACAGACTGCAGTCATCTAAAATGAGCCACCCTGCTTTTGAAGCTCTTCCCCACTTAGAATTGAGGGTAAAGGGTCAAACCAAGAGAAAAAGGCGCCGGGGAAAAAAGTGAGAAAAAAAATAATAAAATGATGGCCTGAAGAGAGATTAGTCAGCTGAGGGTGAAAACTCATTTAACATCAGCCGGTCTCCGTGGTAATCTGTTTCACACCTTTTTGAGGGTAGCCAGGGCAACATCCTATCAGCATGAAATACCAGTTTGAGCTATTTATTATATCAGGATTTTTTTGGTCAATTGAATTGAAACTCTAAGAAGGATAATAGAGGTGTCAATGTGTTGTGTTCCTGCTGTTACAACGATCCAAAATGGAGGATGTTGACAGAAGCATTCACTAACGAATTATTCTGATACGTTTTACAAACTAATTCAATAATTAAAAGGTAGTTAAACATAATATTATTTTACTTGGAACATACAGTATGTAAAGTGTGCCCTGATTTATAAAGGCCAGGGAGCAAGTATATTTAAAAGCAAGTTATTGTTCTATCTTCCAATGTTTTTATGCATAAATAAATAAAAATATCATAGCACCCTGCTCTTGATTTTCCTCCCGGTATGAATGATGACTTGCTCCTCTAGCCCCCAGCCATCCACATGAATGGGTGAGTACAATAGAGCCCGTCGACAGGAAGTAAAGTGCCTTCTATTCTCCCCCGCCAAACACAACAGTTCCATTGTACAATCTGCAGAACATTGCCATTTATTGGCCACGGAGTGTGAGGTCTCACCCTAGACAAGGGCCATAATGCCATAAGTCTTTTTTTGTTGTTGTTAGAATTACCTGGTTCGGTGGCCTGGGGATCTGATCGCTGCTCTTTGCAGATGATGTGGTCCTGATGGCATCATCAGTGCGTGACGTTCAGCACTCATTGGATCATTTCACATCCGAGTGTGAAGCGGCTGGGATGAGGTTTAACACCTCTAAATCTGAGACCATGGTCCTCAGCAGGAAACTGATGGAGTGCCTACTGCGGGAATGGAATGAGTCCTTACCCAAAGTGAAGGAGTTCAAGTACCTTGGGGTCTTGTTCGCGAGTGAGGGTACATTGGAGCGGGGGATTGGTCGGAGAATCTTTGCAGCGTTGAAAGGAGCCAGTTGAGGTGGTGTGGGCATCTGGTAAGGATGCCCCCTGTGCCCCTCACTAGGGAGGTGTTGGGCTCGTCCAGCTGGGAAGAGGCCTCGGGGAACACCCAGGAGGAGGTGGAGAGATTATATCTCCGCACTGGCCTGAGAACGCAGCAGGATCCCCCAGTCAGAGCTGGCTAATGTGGCCCAGGAAAGGGAAGTTTGGGGTTCCCTGCTGGACCTGCTGCCCCCGCGACCCAACCTCGGATAAGCGGTTGAGAATGGACGGATGGATGGAATTACCTGGCCTTTGTGTGGTTTTAGAACCAGAATTTAAAGTTTATAAATATAGGTTGATGAAATGTTAAGTGTTTAGCCTGGAAGGATACGTACAGTAGGCTAACTCCAAAGGCACACATTTCGCCTCTCTATTAACAGCATCACACATTTGCGGAACTGTGAATTCGCCATGTGTTAACTTCTCTGTCGCGTTTGCAATCATTTCTCAGTAAGCATGGAGGAAGAGCAGAGCCTCTACGGTTTCACTGTGAGTGAAAGAGAGGCAGAGAGCGGAGTGGGAAGTGTAGGAGGGTGACCGTCTAGTCTGCAAATATGTGCGTGCACGACTACGTGTCCTTTGCGGAACACAGAGGCCGTTCACGCCAGAGAATCCACACAAAGATGAGAAATACTATCCTTTTGGCACGCCGGCAAAACAGTGACATTGAACGCGCATATACACACAGACTGAGAATCACACGCTCAGCCGATATGCATCTTCTGAAAGAAATATCGTTCATCATTTTTGTCTCAGTGGGCCCCTTCTCTGTGACCAGTGTCACAGTTGTGTGTGGAATGAGAATAATAGTGCGATGGAGCCTGATAAATGCGAGCTGATAAATCAGCGTCCGTACAGAACAAGAGCAATATCTGCGGAAGCAGAGGGTAAGTCGTTCCTGAGACATCCGTCTGAAGTCAATGAGAACACAAGGGGCAGTAGATCAGAACTGGATTTTGGTTTTATTGCACTGCTAGTCTGGGATTGCCAAGCAGCTCTTTTCAGCTCTCTGTGGGTGTAGCAATCTGCACTAATTGTTCTATCATCACAGCCAGAAGGCAATAGCGTTTGAAGTGAAATTGAACGATTCTTTGTAAGTAAATGGGTACATGCATTAAACAAAGCCAGTGCCCTGCATGCGTGCTGTTCACCATCCAGCCTAGTAACTTATTAATTCGGTAGGGGCACACAGGGGCCTGGATACCATAAGAGAATTTTCTATCGATAGGACCGGGTGCCATCCATCTTCTCTAAGTCCACCAAAGGTCAGGGGTGGCATATCTTAACAGCACAGTTTGCATCGTGGTCTGTTCTGTATTCTGCATGCTCACTGACAGTCCCACCACAGTGGCTGGGTGGCTTGGTGACCATGGCTGTGACACTTGCTCAGCCATTAAGCTGGGAGAGCTCTGTTGTAAATCAGGGATGAAGGCTGTTGGTGAATGCATTAGTTGTCAGGCTATTAAAACGGAACTGGAGTGCTTGTTTGATTAACAACTTACCATGTTTATTTTTTATTTTTAAGGTGTCCCATACTGTATATTTGTATTTTGAATTAATATACTGTGTACAGTATTATGGCTAGGAAATATATACAGATATAAATGTTTACCGTATCTAACAATATCGTTATAATATATTGTTAGTGCATTACTGACATGGTGTCACTGCAGTTATTAGAAGTACCTCAAGAGTCAGACAATGAAGTGTGCAATGAGAGCTAACATTATCACACATCAGTGAATTATTTAGAACATGGTTTGTTTGTTCTTTTGTGTAGAGGAAATTTAAAAGGCTACAAATATGTAAAGTGGTTGCTTGGCTGATGATGGCCAAACACATTTTCTGCTTTTTCTTTTGTAAATGTAATGTAAATCCCAGTGAATTTCTATTGTATCTATTAATACTGCAAACAATGCACTATTACTTAATGTTCTAAGTGGGCAATGCAAACAAAAAACATCAACAATAAAAAAATAAATCAGTTATGTTTCTCTGTTTACACATTCAACACAGGTGTGGACCTCATTTTGAGTGTAGTTTAAGAAGTCTACAAATGTTACTAAAATACATTTTAGTTTAGGGAACTGGAAGGAGCGGTCTATAGGAGACTCATATGTCTTACGCTGTCTTAGGCTGCCAGCATTGCTTTGGGGATAATCCATGTTGTGAAATTGAAGTGCAGTGCTGGAATATCAATTATTTGCTCTATTGCTAAGTAAAGAAAGAACTCTGTGTTTGGGGCATGAATACAGTAGAGCCATCTGTTATCAGGATGACAATATTTCCTGTAGATTATTTAAAGCAACATGAAAAGCATAGTCAATATTTCAACCTGTACTGTATACATTTTTTCTCAATCTTCACTTGTCTGGTTATTATCACATGTAAATGGAGGAACACATGACTTCTGTGTTAGGTGAACTGGATTTGAAAAATCCCTTTTCATAGGGCAGTGAGTCACTAACCACATCCGCTCTGTAGGACTTGAACAAAGGAAAAAACATTCACAGAAAGTCTTGACTGGAATAAAAATCTTGATTCATAGAATGGGACCACTTAAGAATCAGGCATCTACACTGAAAACCACAAAGTTTGAGGAAGTGATATTTTGGTGAATAACATCTGACTCAGATTTTCAGTATCTTAAAATACTGGGATCAGTCATGAAGTAACACTTCTATCCCGCCACAATGAAAACAATGTATATATAATTTTCACATGTATATATGTAATAAGTAATGTGAGGAGGTTCACATTGGGCACTATAAAACATTTATTTACTGTATCTCTTTTTAGTTTGAAGAAATATGAACACATAGTAGGAGATAATCACAGAATCTCAAATAATTATATGCGTTGTGTTAAATTCTAAATAATTATTGTAGCCTATTAATATTGCTTTGAGTGAGTGCTACAACATCATCTTGTCTGATCCGCATACATTAAGTGACACCCACATACAGATACTGTAATAGGGCTCCAGTGGATGTCTGATGACTTTGCACATAATGCTTTATGCATTAAGTCACATATCACATACATTTGTATACTCCCCTACATTATGTTCCAGTATACACATAACATTGACTAGACTTTTAAGACCTGTACTTTTCTATGTTCAGATAGATTTGTTTGGCATTTCTGGACAAGGATGGTTTGTTAGCATTTTTAGTTGGTTGACCATCAACATAATAACAAAGCCTATTAACACTGGAGTTTAAAGCACAAGTGATTTATTCTTAAACCCTCAACTCTATAGCTTCCTTATGTGAATATGTCCATTGATGTTCTGATGAAAATAATCCATTGTTCATAGATGGGAATCAAATCAGCATTTGCAAGTTCCAAATAACTGAAAGAACATGCTCATGTTGAGAAATAAGTTATTGCATAATTTACATAACTGTTGCCGGTTCACCATGTACCATAAACTTGGGATTCAATCATGGTGATGTCTGCGGTATTACTTAATTTTGAGTTAAGGAAGCTACAGAGTTTACGGTTTAACAAAGGTTAAGTGCATTTACAAAAGTGAATAATATTAATAAAAATAACGAGGCAGTAAATAGCTCCAAAATTAGCATTTTATTTGGATGGTTGGGGTCAGAGATGTATAATTTCCCAGTACATACCATTAACCACAAGACTCAAAAACCTTTCCCAGTCTTAAAGCTGATTCATTAATTAGTGCCTACCAGTGCCATACCATCCCATCCCCCCTTTTTGGTACAAATTCAAACAATTGTGCTGACAATACCACTATTTTTTCCTTTCCATTTTTGTTCAGATGTTTTTTTTTGTAATTTTATAAAAAAAAATTCTACACATTTATTGTCACCTGGATTTTTATTCTTTCACTTTGTAAATAAATGTTGGAAACAACATTTTTGTTGTTGTGAAAAGATAAAAACATGCAAAAAACTTTTAAGTTGTAGTCCAAATTATACATTTACAAGTTTGGAACCTTTTGCACTTCATATACTACATCGAAAGAAAAGAGGGAAAAAAAACATTTATGTACACAGATCTTTTTACAATGAAGTAAAAGTTGAAAATATTGGAGGATGACTAAGGCAAATGAAGTGTACATGAATCATTAGACCAAAACAGTTATGTTTTGTAAAATACTACACCACTTCAGAAAGAAAACTGCTACAAAAGTATGATTTATGACTCCATTTATTTGCAACCAGCTGCATAAGTTTAATTTTTTAGTGAAAAAGTCTAAGCCGAGCGTACTGTACAGTGCTGCTGTTAATTTTTCTCTCCCATTCAAGATAAAGGATCCTTCATGTTTCTATTTAAATAATCATTTCCAACAAACAGCAGAATTATGTACCAAAAAAATTTTTAGAAGCATATTATAGTGTAACATACTTTTATATGTTTGAAATCACTCCAAAAGTCAGTACCATTAAAGCGTTGAACATAAAACTAATCATTCAGATCCAAAAAAGAAAAAGAAAATGTACAAAAAGGCACATTATATCCCAGTGCTTCTGTACTGTGAAATTCAAG
The DNA here is from genome assembly GCA_027564795.1 of Aphredoderus sayanus. Taxonomy (NCBI): domain Eukaryota; kingdom Metazoa; phylum Chordata; class Actinopteri; order Percopsiformes; family Aphredoderidae; genus Aphredoderus; species Aphredoderus sayanus. The sequence goes on from JAODUG010000009.1 coordinate 2,344,114, forward strand.
TGTAACTGAGCGCGTTCAATACCAACAATCCAAAAAGTGACACTCCACCAGTGTTCCCGCCAAAACTGGACCACAGTCTACAGGAGGCCTAAGCCTTCAACAAGCATATGTATGCGTTAGGGGTGGAATGGTTCACAAAGCAGTTCAGTACGTACCTCTGTATAAGGGTCATGGTGTAAAATCAGTATGGCGGGAAAAGAAAAATCAAAAGTACAAGTGAATTGTACTCTAATACCTTTTACTCTAGTACCGTTATGTAAAAATCATGCCAGTCTGCCTTTGTGTTGTCTGTGATGAAGAAACACCACACGCTCCAACGAGTGTTGTCCACGTACAGCCTGAGCAAACCACCTAGCCCAGTGTGCATTTGTCCCATTAGTACAAAATAACACAACACGGTAGATGGTTATAGGTTTCAAAAGCACTTGGAGAAATTGAACTTCTGTTAATAACTTCATTTAGTGGTGTCCCAAACCAAGTAAGGCGTACCCAGCGAGATCATTATTATTTTCACATGTACCGTTCCACCCCTACTATGCGTAGACTACAACAATAAGCCTAGGTTGGTCTGATTTTTGAAAATTTCTCAAAATTGTGTTTATCTTTTGTTACGTTTCTGTCACTGTTCCATCGCTCCATCAGGGAATATCGGTATATCAGAAGCTGTCCACGTCCAACAACCGGGGAAAAAGAAGAAATCTTTCTTTTGTTTTTCTCTCAATCTTCTGTCATTCTTCAAGGGGGTGTCATGTGCCCTAATCGTCGCTTCCTCCATACATGTCGGCCAACTTTCTGAAGCGCGGGCCCCAGTCGTTGAGATAATCGTAGTCCTGCTCGCCCCCACTGCTGGAGGAGTTGAGGGAGCTTAAGGAGCCGGCCGTGGAGCCGCTGCCTTCGTAGTCGAACACCAGCAGGGAGTCGTAGGGCGGTGCAGTGGGGTCGTTGTCTGCTGCCTTAAGTCCCTGCAGAAGAAGACGTACACACAGATGAGGAGCCTGCACAGCTACACCAGCTGGAAGCATATCAACTCCACCCAAACAAGCCAATCTATTGTGAGCTTTATCGGTTCCCCCGCTGTACATGTTCAGGAAATCAGCTCCTTGTCCGGATTAATGGGGCTCTTATGTTCCTGCGAGTTTTCAGTGTTTTGCTTAAGAATCTGCTGATGTTTCTGGTATAGAGAAATATCCACTGCTGAGAATGAGCATGGCCAGTAAACACAGACCACCAGGATCTCTTTTGCCTCCCTGACCTCCAACAATCTCTGGGAAAAGGCAGGGGAACTCACTTTTACTAGAAACATTTCCTTTAATATTTTATACTGCTCAGACAACACAGTCTGCTGGACTACTGAGACATATGCCTGTGTGTGTGTGTGTTGCTCGTAGGGTGATTCCCAGTGGTGGGCTGACTCTGGGTTGAAGGGCCTGACTAAAATGAGACAACTGGGTTGAAGGGGTGACCAAAATGAGGCAAGAATGTTGTTTTTAAATAAATACTTAGTGAAATACTTGTCCTCTTTTATAGGACAAAAACATGCATTATAGAGTCACATATTAGCACAGTATATTAAATGTATCTGAAGTATATAAGCTTCAAGTCTGTGTCTTCGCTACTTTTCCAGTCAGGAAAGGTGCAGTGTTTATTAGCCAATCAAAACTATTCATTTAAACATCGTAGCTGTCTGATCCTCCTCTGACCCCTTACATACGAAAATACGAAGGGTTCTGCTGACGTCTGAGACAGAATATCTGACCAATCAAATTGGCTAATATAATAGGAGGTGGGATTCAAAGTTCAACACCTTGTAGTCCCTGGGAGAAGGGTTATGTAGCCTGTTAATATCACACACACACATACCCTGGTTACACACACACACAAACGGCGAGCAAACTATAGAAAACTATCGTTAACCTGGACGCCGGTTGCACAACTGTCAATCAATCATAATAAATCAATATCATGACTAGGCTTATATCAAAAATATTAACAGACAACAATTCATGTTACCAACATTATTATACAATTAGCTGATGAAAACAACGTTTGACATATTCAGATTTAACATTTTGTGTGAGGGTTTATACACTGCAAACCACTGCTGTTTCTATAGTGACGATTGTGCTTAATGTTCCCAGCAGTCCTCATGACACCATGAGAGGTCCTCATAGGTTGCCATCGATTTCAAGGCCCATCCCTTAACATGAGTCAGGGGTCCTGATTGATTGCTAATCTAGTGCTGGAGGCCATGAACCACATAGGAGAGGGGCCAGTCTTGTCTCTCATCGCCACAGCCGAGGATTTCCAACAAATCATAACTGAATTAAAAGGGCCAGAGCAACATAACACAGAGAAACGAGGCCCCTGTTGCACGGCAACATGTCACAGATTTATAGGTTCCTGCATCCTGCCAGGGTAGTACTACAAATGAAAAGATGGATTGAAATTAAGTGCCTGGGCACTTAGTGATTATTTTGTACTTGTTAGCCTGTATTAAATGTTTGCTCAGGGCTGTGGTCCTGATAATTCGGTGCGAAATATGACAGATGGATCGTTCATTACAATTATAGACATCGTTGCTCTGCTGGTTATGTCGTCATCTAAACCCCCCTTCCCCATGCCCCAACTGGCAGTCTCATAAGGTTAGTCGATTGCACAACTCCCTACCCCCTCTATAATTCCATTATATCCGAGTTATCTACTGCACAGAAGACGACTGCCTCTCTTAGGCAAACAGTGAGATGTCCTCATTGTTTTTTAGGATATCTCTCTCTCACACAGATAACAATGAGAGGTTTGTGATTCAATTGACCAGCTCTCCTCTAGAAACATCTGTGCAAAGGCATCCAAGCTCATTGGGAACAAGGAACAACATCTGACAATGAACACAGCAATGGCTTTGAGTTAATAGTAATGTATGCCTTCCCTGCCTTACATCTACAGCAGGCAAAGATCATGCTGGTTGGGGCAGTTTATCAAATATGACCGGCCCGCCATTACAGAAGAACAGACTACAGGATGAATAATAGATCTTTGTTGGCTCCACTGAGAGGTTAAATTCCTGGTCAGACGCGAGACTCTTCCATCATTTCCCCTCCCTCATACTAAATTAAGACTTAAAGGCGCAGTAGGCATGGGGTTGTGTATAGGTCAGAGATTAGAACTTCCTCCCTGTTATATCTGGCAGACAGCCTTTACTGGTCAGGTCAAACTGCTGCTCTGTGTAAGCTGTGGTGTTATTCAAAGTGTGTGAGGAAGAACAGACCAATATTGGCTGTCTGTAATGTTCATTTCTGGGTCAGGACTCATTTCATGTCTTAGCACATTATTTATTTATTACCAAACCATGCTTTTACTTTAGTCTGTGTTATCATTGCTAGTGATAACACACATTGTATACATAAACCTATTCAGAAGGTGGAGGAAAGGCTACAAAGCCGTCTGCTGCTGAATTCCATGCATTCTTTTGCACTACCTTCTTAACAGAACAAACCACAAGTCCGCCAACCCCCATCCATATCAGTTGGTACGTCTACTTGGATTTGCAAGACCCACAGAAAGATTAGATAACTGATGGAGCCTGCTAGATGTATACGTGGAAGAAAACAGAGCAGGCAGGGGGCGAGTTCTAATCGAAGAACATGGGAATGATCCGAAAAGCGCCGTTTGTAATACTGTGGAGCCCTTGTCTGTGGGAGTCTGAAAAATACATGACCCCCGCTTTTCATTTCACATTCCTTCTCCACGCCGGAGTCAATGATGGCTCCGGGGCAAACGGCAGCTCGCCCAACAGCACACGGCCACCGTAGTGCTCCCCTCATCTCCCCAGTCGGCACGCAGACACATCTCCCACTCCCCCGCATTCTAGAGAAGGAGTTAGATCTGAGCGAGCCAGAAGCACATGTCTGACACTGTAGACGCAGCGACAAATACGGGATGTGAGACCAGGGGCAATCTTCTGCTGCAGAGGAATGATGAAACAAACTCAAATAACACGTTATTCAATCTAAAGTTAGTTTCTCTGACTGCAGCGGAGTAAAACCGCACAATCTCAGCCTTTCATCAAACAGCAAAAGAAACGTTTTCGATAGAAAAAATAAAATAAATAAATAAACTGAAAACTTTATTTTCTTTCTGATAGCGCTCAATTCCTCTCAGCGCTCACTGTTTAAGTTTCATTTGACCATATAAAACACTACATGCCTGTGTGTGTGTGTGTTTGTGTAATTGTTATGTCCCCCATGGTTCCCCACACACACACACACAGGTGTGTTACTGCCGGCTGATTCTCACCTCATTGATGAAGTCTCCGATATCTCCGGGGTGGGGTGCGGCTGACCTGATGGGGTACTGGGGCTCGGGGTGGAGGGGTCTCTCGTCCAGACGGCGGATCCCCACGGGCTTGATGGCGTCTGGCTCTATGGTGTCTGGCTGCTGGAGCTGGCTCAGGTCGTAATCCTGGCAAACAGGAAGGAAGGGGGGGAGGGTGGGGGGGGTCACGGGAGTTAGCATGCTGGACAGGGCCGTGGTGGGAAAAACACCCCCCCCCCCCCCCCCACACACCCACAGTTTATTAGACAGCCATGTTTCATTTCAGGATGAAGGGAAAGTTAATCTGCTTGTTTGTGAAGCGCAGGCTCTGGGACAATTCCATGTGTTTAAAGCAGCATGGAACAGGGCTAACGTCCAACCACAGTTTGCACTTTCTGCTGCTCGGAAAAAGGTTTTGCCGTCGACTGTTTGGGTCTAATCAGTGCCCAGACATGGAATGGTGGATATTCATAAGCCACCGCTAATCCTATTAACATTACCAAGGCAACCTGAATGGCTTCAAGTTTGTGCAAAGTCATGGATGGAGAGGGTGGAGAGAGTGGGGCTTGGTTGGTGTGTGTGCGCGAGTGTGTGCGAGAGCAGAGTTAGTTCTGCTACGGTGAGGTGTAGAGTAAAGCTGAATGAACCGGACGACATGGTCGTGACAGAGCCGTGACAGAGAAAATGGCGTGTGAGAATCAATGGTGTGCCTAATAGGCATGTATGATGGATCGTCCTTTAAATAGATGTTGTAGGTAATCCATCCATCTAATCTCTCAGATATATATATACACACACACACACACACACACACACACACATATACACAAAATCTAAAAATATATACATATAAATAAATATATTCAATCTTAAAAAATACATACATACACACACACACAGAAATAAATTAATTCAACATTGTGGTGATGCACAGTGTGCAGACACTTGGCAAGCACCCACTCAATTTCACACTAATAAATACACAAAATCCAAAACAAACACATTGATTATTCATGTATAATTTGATTTCACGGATAATGACAGTAACTGAGCTTGGAGCTAGTGCAGTACAACATCCAACACATATCACACAATGTACCGTCTGTCCTCTCTGTCTGCCTGAGACTAGCCCTCACAGCAGAGGTCAGAAGTTGAATGCGGTGCGTTCGGCAACATCTTAGGCAGTCTCAGGGTGACATGGATGCCCCTGTTATAACTGACTTGCATTTCAAATATTTATATGTTTACTGCTGTGAGAGTCTCTTGGCGACTGGCTTCATCATTCAGACCATAACTGAAATGAATGAATGAAGTGGTTCTGGCATAAATACATTTGTTTTTGCTTCAATACAAGCGTGTACATGAATTGTTATTTGTACCTTTGTACCCCAAGCATCTTTACAAGGGTTAATGTGCTTCAGCTTTCTTTACAATATTAGATGGACTCTATCTTTGTGTTTACACACTCAACTGAATTTTATTTCTGCATTTTTCCCATCAGCTATCTGCTCTCCACAAACCAATACAAGCTAGGCCGATGGCTTTGGCATCTGAAATCATATACTCTGGAAGAGACCGCCGGCCTGACACTTCAATTTCCTCAGCGGCAGGAGATAGGAAGAACAGAGGTGGACATTATAAAGAGCACATTGCTGGGGAAAAGTCAGGCCCATTTTTTACCCAATGCAGACTCAATCCCACAGACAAGACCATTTTCTTTTGGCACACTGCCCTCTTCTTTGCCACTCAAAATGGAAGCTCGTTTTCAATAAATCTATGTGCCAGTTCCTCTGCCTTTGAGGGAAGCTACATCACACACCAGTCTGCTTTTGAACAAGTTCCCTATCACAACTGTTTCAGAATCACCAACTGTGTGCGTGTGTGCGTTCTCCTTCCTGCTTACCGGTAATCACCAGCAGATGTGTAATGGTTTTTTCATCATATTGTTACCTTAGACAGAGCTTCATTAGAACAGCTCGGCAGATGCCGGCCTCTAAATGACATCAGATTTCCAATTACAAGTCTCTGAAACTAATTTAGCTCTGGGCAGACTGAAATCTTCCACTCAGCTCACCTACAGTCTACCTGAACCATCGGGCCACTTTAGCTAGCAGCACAAATAATATCCCCATTTGTGTTATTACTGGCGACCGCGTATTGCGTGCTGTTAACAAGCGGCCATTATTACAATCCAATGTGTGTGTGCCTCGCAACATAAACCGAACTGCATATCATGGAGGTATATTACAAGTTTACATAGCAGTTCTATGGTGTGGGATACCTGTGTGTGTGTGTGTGTGTGTCTACCTGATCCTCCTCTCCTCCACCTTCCTCATCATACTTCAGGATGTTGTCTCTCACATCGTCCTCGGGATCAATCAGGAGCTGCTTGGCCTGGCGCTCCTTGTCACGCCGCTTCATCCACACCACAAACAGCAAGACCAGGACTGGGGGGGGAGACAGAGGGAAGGATTTTACTTTAAAACAATAAAAGAAAAAGAATACAACATACTAAAAATAAATACGTATTCATGGGGCCTGGTATCGTTTAAGAGGGCTATAATGTAGCTGCTATTTTCTGTGGTGTAGACTGCTTTGCAAAACATACAAGATATTGTTCAATAAAGGGTATGTTTGAGTTTGAGGAAAAAACAACAAAACACAACAACAACCTTTCCTTTCCTGAACAATCGTGGCGTCACCCGTGCGCGCCCGCCCAGTGCACGAGACACTTACTGAGGAGAATGATGATGCAGAGCAGGATGGAGATGATGGCGCCCGTGCCCAGGCCGGCGGAGACGATGAGCTGCTGGTCGCTGCAGTCCCCGTGGATGTCGCACTTGCACACCTTCACCCGCAGGTAGGAGGTGTTGGACATGGGCAGGTTGCCCGAGTCCGTGATGATGACGGGCAGCTCGTACAGGCCGCTTTCCAGGAAGCCGATCCTCAAGCTCACCTGGGCGTAATCACCTGGGAGAGAGCGATGGCGTACAAGTGTGTGCTCAGTGATACCGCGCGGCACAGCGGAAACAATTGTGGAGCGGTCTTGAGATAAGGGTAAGTGCAAAGTGAACTATTGTGGGTGTTTGGTCGAAACTACTGTTGTTGGCTTTTTCCATGATAACCCCAGTGGACAATGTTCACATGGACTGTGGTAGAAATACGATTATGACCATGTTACCACAAATGCGCACATTGAGTTGCTTACCTGCAAGATACATCAGCATATATAATCCAAAATACTGCAAGGATTTAGATTTGCACCTCGTAAATCTAAGGCATAGCTTGTAGTGCTGCTTGGTCTAGATTCCCAGATGCTCTAATCCATAGGTCTATTTATATATCTATCCTGTTAATGCATTTTGACATTAGCCAAATCGTTAAAACACAACAAATTAATCTGAGTTTGATATTAGCATACTCAATTAAATGCTGCTTGGTAAGTGAAACAATAGCTATAGATTGATGTTATACAATCCAACAAATGTGAAAGATAATACAGATACAGATACACAAATATCTGAACTGCCAGTGAACGTACTGTATGACAAGATCAAAAATACATAGATTGAATTTCTGTTGGGTTGAAATGTGATTGTTAATTCAAGGAATAATAATAATAGTGAAATCGATAACACAGATTTACCGGTAGGAACTATAAATAAGATCTGAACGTGTAAGTTAAATGCAATAATGGTTCAAATGAATAACCTCCTGTCCTGTAGCTGAAGGGGAAATGCAGCGTCAGATTACCAATCTGTAGTCTTGACAGCGGCACCATTTCACAGTCAGCTTTTCATTGTTCCGGTTAAATTATGCTATTAAAAGATTGCCCTGGTGATGTCACTGTAGCGCATAACCACATGCAGTATGACACACTTTGGTGCTCTGAATGACTTGCATGGCATTTATATGAAAAGTCACATTCCTAATGTATTCTCTAGAGCCATGGAGACTGTAAGGAATAACTATGGTTCACTATGCTCCCCCCCCTTCCCTGGACAGTCCAGTCCAGCTCCTGGCTGTGTCTTACCATTAAGTCTGGTGATGGTCCAGTTTCTCCTGACGTCCGTGGGCCTATGAGCCAGCTCGAATGCAAACGGCCCTGCATTGGGGGACAGGTCTCCGTCCAGAGCTGTGATGTTGATGGCGTTGGGCTCCGGCTTCTCACACACCTCGGCCTCCTGGGGGAACACCCGTGGCGCGTTGTCGTTGATGTCGATCAGGAAGATCTGAAGAGTCCCTGTGCCGCTTGCTGGGGGTATACCTGGAGAAGGCAGCCCCACACACAGCACACCCATATAGATGAGGATATTGCTTATTTTTTATTTGATTAAGAAAGGACCAATGGTGCTAGTCTATAGGCCTGTAAGTTGAGGCACTGTA
>JAODUG010000009.1:2352910-2406815 GCA_027564795.1 Aphredoderus sayanus
TCAACGTGACTCTTCTCGCCTTGCCATTTATTTTGCTTTTACATTGGGCAAAAGTCAAGATAGTTGTTTAGTACCTGCTCTGTCGAGGTTCCATGCACGCTGAGGCGACACACAAAGGTGACGTGAAACAATGCAGACTGCTGATTGGATTGCATCATCACTGCGCGACATAGGCATACCACAAGTTACTAAAGCAGTCAGAAACTTTTTATTTACCTTTTATTAAATGACAACACGCAAAACCACGCCGCGATCTACTGAGGAAGTGCAGACGTTATTCTCTGTTGTAGAAGACATGATCAATGTTATCTAGCGAGACCTGGACCACCCTGTCCAGCTCTCTCGAGTCCAGATGATACTATGCATTGGAAAAGCACCATAATGTAGCAAGTGTGACAATAGTCATGGACACTGGTCAGCAGCAGTCAAACTTACAAACTCCTACACGGTTTAGAATTTAGTTTAGAAAAGTTATTTATTATAGCCAGCTTGAAGTAGTCTTCATTAACATTTATTTTCAGGAAATCTGTTAGTTACACTAACACTGTGCTTGTGAAACAGTTTGTGCATGTACAGTATTAGATCATGTAATAAAGACCGCATAACACAAGATACATTAAAAGCATCATTGCAAAACAGAATGCAGCAAAATAATTGATTCATATCAATAATGCTGTTTTCTTAACTTTTGGAAGCCAAAATCAGAACTGAAATGAAGCTCTAATTAATCACACAGCCCTACCACCTATCAACCTACAGTAGCACTGATCCTCATCCTGTAAGATCTGGGGAGCCATCAGAATACTTCCACTAATCATGTTTGCAATCCGATTATACTGCATCTCCACACTGAAATTGCGTGAAGAAACATATAGTGCAGGAGCATGCTTCACAAATATCTATTACCTTATTAAAATGGGAGTCAGTGAGAGCAGTAATTATTTGCGACCTGTGTCTGGAATGATGAATAGTGTGGTGGGTCTGTTTAGCCAAACACACATCTATCTCTCTGGAGCGCTACAGGTCTGCACCCAGCTACTCGCTGTAAACCTTGCTCCACTTCTGACTGAGACTAAGAGAGTGTTTGGTTGAGCCAAGTCTGAGTGTGTGGTGGAGGGTGGGGGGCTGGGGGTTGCCATAACGTATATGCATGTATATCCCTAGTGAAAATCAGTCCGATTGAGTTATCCCTAACTTGTAAGCAAATGCATTGAGGCTGAAGTTCCAGATGGGCTGATTGTAGGGGAGGTCACACCCATGCTAATGAGGATATTGTTTGGTTGCCATTGATTAAAATGTTTCCCCCGGGCTGATGCATTCACTGCGTTAATAAAAAAAAATCTAATCACTGATGTGATTAAGAGCTATGTGATGATTCATGACAATAATTGTGCTGGGAGAAAGATAACCGCACATGACCTAATAAACTTGCAAGACAGAGGGAAAGTCAATCCCTGATTCTATCGCAAAACAATAGCGGTAATACCAATTTGACTAGAGCTTCACATGCACAAAGATCAGCAAATTCTCATTTCTATTCTGAATGTGAGAATACATTCCATGTGAGAATACATATTCTATACATGGTAAATATGTCTGGGAAGGGTTGGAAAGGGGGCTGCCTACTAGTGTATCTACTGTGTAAGCTGTAGAATTAGGTTTAGCGCCTTCTATCTGCCACAAAGAGCTAGTGATTTGGGTCATTTTGACCCAGGGGACATTACGAGGGTTAGATAAGTCAATTTTCCTGTATCCATTTCCCTGTATGTAAATGACAGGAGTGACTAATGGTAAATCACATACCTGCAGGAGTAACTAAATTAGTGTCACTGGCTAACGATGGCTTTCTGAGAAGTTTAATTTCAGTCCAGCAGACCACCGTGCACGCAGTATTGACAGTAACTAGACATAACAGTCAGCCTTAATCTTCACCCAAATAAAACACAACATCCCCCTTTAATGAGATAAGATGACATCATGTATATTTCAAAATGGCCGCGTGGGCCATTAGCTTAAGAAATATGTGTCTGGGTGTAAGAGACAAGGCGCAGTGGTCTTTGAAAAACAATCGCTGTTATTGCATTTAGGGATGCACATTAAGGCAAGAGTGAGCCCATAATCTCCGATCTAACAGTAATGATTACAATCATATGCGTATGTGGCCCGCCATGCAGAGAGAGATTAGTGAGTGGATGATGGTGAAATGAAGGGCAAAGGCCTCATTCCAGCATGTTTAAAGCAACATTTATCATCTAACTGAACATAATCCACTGGCATTGAAGTTAAAATGTCAATAACACAGCTGTTCGAGCTGTTTTCATTTCCTAGTTACAGAGCTGGGGGCGGGACATGCAGGCTAGTGCTTGATTAGTGCACTTCCTCTGATCTCCAGCCAACCACAATGTTGACACACAGGCACGCGGTCATCCCGACTAATTCCAGATGACTGCGCGACACGTCCAAACGATGCAGCTGAAATGGCACTCCAGTGCAAAGACAGATGCTTCCCATCGCCCAAATCACCGACAGTGGCATGTCCCCTTTTGGACGGTGTGGCAATTACCTCGCCAGCACGACGCAGGTTCAATGAAATCAGCTTTATGAGGAGCTATTTTGCATCTGCGCTTGGTACCCACTGACCGTGCTGTGTATATGTTTGTGCTCCTAGTAAATTGACACATTAAGTTTTAATTAGCGAGCATCCATCCAGTCTCCCGGAACACCTGCTGCAATTTAGGGGCCGAGTCATCTGTGAATGTGGTGTGTGGCTAATAAGCGAAAGTTATTGGATGTTGGGGCGGAATGGATTATTCCTACTTTCTACACTGGTGAGTCTATCCCCAAACAAGTCAAAGACAGCACTGGAAGGTTTCAACGGGGTGCACACCTGCTGGACGAGAAGCAGCTCGGTTGTCAGCCTGACTTGGGTCTCCCATTCCTGCTGGGTGGCAGTGTCGCGGCCCTTGATGACCAATGGAGTGACTTCCAGTCCTGAGAAGTCTTGACTCCTGGCAGCATAGACCACTCCATCAGCCTCTATCCGGAAGTCAGAGGGGTTACTGACCTCCAGCCTCACGGGTCTACCAAGACCACAGTCAATAAATCTCACTGAAACATAGAACAAAAAGAGAGAGAGAGAAAAGGGGTTTAGGGTTATTGCATGACCTGGCAACGAACAGCAAAGAAGAGCAGACTTTAAGGAGCGAAGAACCAGGATGAACAAAGAGGGAACAAAGAAACACAGGAAGGCAGACAGGAGGCGTCAGAGACAGTGGCTGTGGTACAGTCCAGACTCTGCGATTCTCCCTTGCACTCATACATTATTCACTGCAAGCTGTACCCCAGTGGTAGGACTCAAAGCAGATACAGTAGAGGAGAGAGAGAAATGGTGAGAAAAGGGGAAAAAAAAAGTCCCTTTCAGGAGTGTGAAGAAAAAAAAACATCAAAATGGATAAAATGATGGCTGCAAATGCAATTGTGTGGGATTAATACAATTAGTATCTAAAGAAAAAATGAGAAAGTAAACAAAGTAAGTTGATTTTAACAAAAACCTTGTCCCTTATAACACATAAGGATGCCTTCTATGGACCACTCTTCAGCACCTCAAGAGACAGTATGATGTTTATTTTATCAGTATACATTATGTATGCACGCGCACACACAGATAAACCATGTCTCTCTCACATACATGCAACAGACAGGTAGCTCACAGAGGCTCAAGCACAAAGTCCCAGGGCACCTCTGTGGCAGCAGTACAACACTGGTTCATGTTACAAGTGAATGACAGTTACAGCTTTGACATCCAGTGTTGCTACAAACAAAAGGCCCCTCCACTCCACACACACGCACACACGCACACACCTTCAACACCTAAAAGCTTCATCGTATAATCCCTTTGTGGGGATACGCTTTCCCTGGCAGGTCCATTTTGTTTTTAGAGCACACATACACACAAACACACACAACCAGCTCACACAAGGTTGGCAAAGCAGCTTCAGGCCACGCAAATCAGAACATTCAGATATATCGCCCCGGTTGCCGGTGCCGCATTAAATTATTAACACAGACGTGGAATTACTCAACAAAAACCTTGGAGGAGGGTACCCAGTGTTCCTTTGTACTGCTACCACAGGGGACAGAGTGGTGTCTTCAAAGCATCACCACCAGCCAGAGCCTGGTTCAGAGCCTCCTGAAGAGTTGAGCGAGTTGTGTCTGCCCAGCCAGGGTGCAGTGTGCAGCATGAAGTAAGCACATGTTTAACCTCTTGCCCAGCAGATTTGGAAAATGGTAACAGGCAAACAAACACAGACACATAGAAATGTGCAAACACGTTCGACTAACAAATCTGTCAGCGCTGACGGGGAGGGGATTTAACACTTACTTTTAACAGCAGCTGAGACAGCTCTTTTCTGCAAGGATGCGTCTTTATTATTGTATGTATTTAGTTGTTAGAAAAGGCAGAATCGGTTGTGACGCAATAAGAATAAAAAGGCAAATGTCTCACCCCAAAACACTATTATTGAAATGTGCATATGGTGGTGGAAAAATGGCATACCAACATGTTTTCAAAAAAAAAAATAATAATATGGGAGGGAATGAGGTTGAGAAAGCAAGCAAGTAAGAGATACAATCAATAAAAACAATACGAGAAAGAATTGACAAATGGTTTGGTTTGTAATGTATTCATCTAAACAAAGAATATATAGCACTGTTCTACTTTATCAAACCCAAACAGAAGGGCACAACTAGTCTGCTTAAATTGTGTTTTCCTAGACGGTATAAACACACCATTCACAAATGAGAATGTCGTGTTTTACCATGGTCTGGTGTACCTGGGGAATGCCATTGATCTAAACATTGACATAAAACATGCAAACGTTATGCCTACGGTAGTTTAATAATGAAGATATAAGACGCAACACTCCTGATATTGACCATCCAGCTCCTTGGGTGCTTTTGCTCAAGAACCCTTGGCCAATTAGCTCTCCTTTGTCTGTTTGAACCTGGCAATGCCGACTTCATGAAGATAGATGACCTTCACTCTCTGAAGGCGCTGTCTTCAAACCTCGCAGTCTATAATTCCAAAGCCTCCAGGCAATCACCTAGCTAGCCCAAGTCAGCAGATGCTCAGACAACAGTGGAATACAGAACGCAGGGCTGTCAAAAGATCTCTGCTCACGGTAAAATAGGGGGGCAGCTGTGTATAGATTTGATAAAATCCACTAAAACAGCGCAAGTGGATGAGGATATTCCCCACACACACTGACTAGGGTATTTTAATGATCGTGTTCTTTACATGGTGGGGTAAGCAATTCTAAGCTAATACACTTTTTGTCAAATTCAGAGAATATCTCCTCACGGTGGTGTTTCTGCACATCCCAGACTGCGCCAAACAACTCTACTGTATCACAGCCTTGCAATGCTTGTCCAATTTGGGCAGCTGAGCTTCTGAGGGAGCACCCTATGCCATTGAAGGGAGAGGTGGTTTGGTTTTGATGAACCCAAATCTCAAGAATCTTTACCCAGCATTGATTACTCCACCTTTAACCAATATTGGTGGCCAAAATATTGGCTGTATTACAATAAAATGCTTCATCCAGCAGATAGATCATTTAGCATTTTTAAGTACTTACTTTTAATAAACTAGGAGAACATGTTAAATGTAGCCTTTATTTTGATATTAACCATTTTATGAAAGAGCATAGGTAATAATTTGAATGTTAAACAACAACAAATATATGGTTCTGACTGATTGACAACATGTTGTGTACTCTAAAGGGCTGATATGTTTGTTGTAGCCTATTCTTTGCTGGGATGATTGCTGCAACTGTTTGTATCGCCTCATAGCTTTACCGCCATTTCCAAACACGCTTCACTTCAACGTCATCGCACTATCCCACCCTGATTGGTCCGCCAGCAGGCTGGCTGTGAAAACACTCATGTGAACAGGGCGGAGCCAGGCTGCAGGCCCTTGTGATATCCTCTGGGTCAAAACAACCCAAATGACTAGCTCTTTGTGGCAGAACCTAATTCTAAAGCTTACACAGACATATGATGTGCACTGCTGGCACAACAAGGTGTGTGTTTGAAACCCGAGGACAACAGGAGGGTTAAAAGGCATGAAAAAAAACAACAAATACATAAAGAAATAATAAATTAATAAATAAATACACACAGCAAAGACAATTAAAAAAGACACAAAATCATACAGTCAGATGGCGCCACCGAGTGGACAAATACGATATTTAAAAGAAAAAAGGACATCACAAGGGTTAACAGATTTGACAAAAAAAAAGCTGAACTGTCCTTTTTTTAAATAATTAATTTCCTCACAGTCTGCACTCATTTTCTGTCTCCACTTCGTTTCTGGCATCATGTCAAAGGTGCATCCAAAAAATATCCTATACATCTTGAATGATAAGCTGTTTGCATGTCGCTCATAGCATGCTCCTTTATCAAAGCATATGATAGGCTGTTTATGAGCCAGGGAGGGGATACAATTGTGGTTTATGCAAACATACTTTGCGTATTCATTACGAGCTGCTTTCCTGGAGGTCAAACATCCTATCAAACAATTGTCTAATTGCTATTGATGAAGTGACTAGCACGGTATCATTTTATCTTCCAGGCCTAATATAACTAAATGTATTTAGTTGAATGCATCTGTGTAATGCCTGCAGGTACACAGTATATATGGGAGATGAACACAAGGACAGGCCTTCATTTATAAACTACCGGTTTACCATTGCATTGGAATGTGGGTAACGATTTCCAGCATTAAGTTGTGCACATGTTAATAGTATGGATGCCGTGGGCTGGGGTGTTTTCACTAGTGAGCATTTGTCCCCAATTGCCGAGCCAAGCTCTGGCTCTGTAGCAATGCGTGAGATTTGGCCATCAGAACACTGTTGGGAAGGCCTTCAGGCAACGGTCGCCATGCATGGTGCAAATTCCCGGAAGACAGCAGCGTTTCTACAATGATAATGAATGGGGATGTCCAGCGTGTCATTTATCACACACACACACACACACACACACACACACGTGTTGTGGTACAACACCACAGAAATGTACGGCACAAGAGGCTGTTGAAGGCATGGCTGCTGCCAGGCATTTGTATCGAGATGAATTAACTCCCCAAGGTAAAGGTCTTGAAGAGATCTTGGCTGCCACACCCTATCAGACATGCCGTCATGGACACAAAGATAAAGGCCTTTGGTTTGGACAGAAATGCCGATGCAGCAGAGGGAGTTGGTATAAAAAAATAAAAAGAAAGAAGGGGGAAAATAAAGAAGAAAACCAGTCCTGTCAGCAGAAAACCCTGTCCAGCTAAAGCCCAACACCCGGGCCCAAAATTACCTCCAACTCAATGATTCTATTCAGTGTTAAAAAGCCCCCCCACACACACACACACACAGACACAAAAACATACCCCGCCTAGCCTCTCCAAAGTGCCCCCGCTATTGTCTGCTTTATCACATGATAGCACTAACTCAGACAGGAACAAAGAGAGATAGAGAGAGGTTGATAAAACACATCTCATTTGAAACTTAGGTAGGAACTGCAGAGCCTCATGATAGAAAAAAGGAACATAAAATATGCTAGGTTTTAAACCTGCAAGCCAACACGTCTGTAAGTGAGCACACTAAAAAGGGCCCCCAGGCATGCTGTAAATGTGACCAGACTGAAGGCTGTCATGTGGGGTCATCCAATATTACCACCATTCATCTCCAGGAAATGATGTCACTGACAGTTGAGAAATATTCAGCATAGGTGTTTCATCAGTAGCCAGTGAGAAAAGAAGACCCTGGCAAATAGTCCTCTTGGGCAAATGGTGGGACAGCCCTGACAAAATGCTTTATTCACACATACTGTATGGAGCTGGGTTTGAAAGTGAGGAGTGAGAAAATACAAGTGAATGGTCTGTTAGAATGTCCAATCCAACATTCCTGTTCATTAGAGCCCATACATGGCTGGTGTGACTGTACTTTAAATTGCAGTTATTCAATTAGAAACATTACATAATTATTTTCATTCATACATTGATAACCTCGATTGCATTTTATTGAATTGTCCACTTACTGTGCAGAATGGTTAGAACATTGCAAGTAATTATTTGAGCATTATAGCCTATCCAATGTAGGCTTCTCTTTTCTTGAGATTATTTCCCAGGACTTTCAGCAATGATCTAACTACAAACAGGAAGTCCACATCATGTGGTAACACACGCGGATTTATTGCAAAACTGGTGTGTGACTTGGAGGTGTGATCCTGTACGTAATTTCACCCTTTCTTATAGTAATGTTATCCGTTTTTGGGAGATCTGAGAGATAGTAGTTCTCAGCTATAGATAAATGGGAGAATATTTAAGGACAATTTTCAATCACGATACTTTTTCTCTAATTTTCCATGTGTTTACGGAAACGCTTTGTTTTTACACAGCATGTAATGTAAATACATTGTAGAAGCAAATAATCACAATGGCCCAGTATTTACCCTAGCTCTTATTTCACCATTTCCTAAATCCAGCAGTTATTAAACATATTCATATAACTTATAACTATTTGTGATTCTACATTACTGTCCTAAAACATGCATAATACATATTATATGTACAACCTACTGCACAATGTATATAATGAGCAAATTACATAGAGAGTGCTTGGGGGCGTGGCGGATGAAATCCTCCAGTAATCCGCGGGCAGTGAGCAAAGCATGGCGGAGAAAAAGCCCTGCTACAGTATGCTTCAGCTACAGTATGTATCAGCTCCACGTGCAGCGTGCAACAGACTTTAGTTGCATCTTTGATTTAAGTGAAGAGGGGACTCTTAAGAACAAACCGCTAATAGCTGAAGCTTTTGTCTCGAAATGTTGCTGTTGAGTGTTGCAGACCGACCAAACTGTATGAAAGTCGTACACATCAAATAATGCTATGGATTTATAGAAATATTTAAGGGATTTGCGTAAAAGAAACATGCATTATTTGTACACTGTTTGTATCTAAAAAATAAGGAACCTAGAGAAGAACTGCGGAGGAGCATAAGGATACTTAACAGGAAGCCTGCTTGTTTTCCTAGCTTGATTGCAGTGACCAAATCCCGTAGAACTTGCAAGTACTGCTCTTGCATACTGTTACAACCATTTTGCCTTCCTAAAATAATGCTTCAATTAGAGCGATATGAAGAGGCCCCCGAATAATGCGGTGATACCCTTAACACAACCATGCAAAAAAACACTAGCGGCTCAAACCTCCGATAAAGAATCTAGATATAAGACATGACATTTTACTGTGAAATGAAAGTCTATTCAGATTTTTTTTTTTTACAGTAACAAGTTAGTCAGTGCTAGACACACTTTCCTTTATGCAGACGAAACACCTCCCTATTAGCAACACATTTTGTATTCAGCTTTTTAACAGACTATCTACCCTAAATAGAACCTCTCCTCGTGGAGTCTGATGGCCACCTGCTGGGCTTCGATGAAACAATGGGTCCTGCTGATAGCAAACATCCTCAACTTCTCTGAGTCTCACATCCCGGTCAAGGAGTTAATTGAATAAAAGCATGACAGCAACAGCATAATGGCAACATATAGTAGGCCTGTATGGTTCCCAGAAATGTGTCTGGATCATTCAAAAGACAGAGCATCAGAATAATTGTAGGGCCAGATGTAAATTAAGTTATTGCCTTGTCCACTGCAATGACAGCATGCTAGCATCATGTGGATTACTCTGTCACTGGAGCCAAGAGCTGATAAGGCTAAGCTATATCCTTCAGCAGTTATCTACACATTTCTACTTGGATTTTGTTCTGTGAGCTATTGAGACCAGCAGTTTGATACAGAGGCTTAAATAGAGTATTAAACTGACCACATTACTAGGACGTCAAATACTTAATCGCTATTGTATGGTGTCTTTCACTATACAATAATATACTGCCAACCCTGATAAAGCATTCCGGTAAGGTTTATTGTCAGGAGCATGCTGGACATACAGCCAGCTAATGTACATTTTAAAAAGTTACAGCTGTAGGAAAAATCATATTATTCATCTCAGCCAGTACCCTGTAGGTAATCTAGTAAAACGTAAAAAAAATTGTATTCCTCCAAGAAGAAATCTGTCACTACAAACATAATTAGAAATGAACAGCAGTCCTTAAACCCCGCCCTGTCCACTCATAAAAACGCAGGGTTTTAATTGCCATCTCCTCATTCGCCTTTTAACTGCAGGTATTGCGCAAGTTGTCCAATCAGCACTGGTTTTTATGATGGAGCAAGATTGGGGGGGGGGGGAATGAA
The DNA here is from genome assembly GCA_027564795.1 of Aphredoderus sayanus. NCBI lineage: Eukaryota > Metazoa > Chordata > Actinopteri > Percopsiformes > Aphredoderidae > Aphredoderus > Aphredoderus sayanus. The sequence goes on from JAODUG010000009.1 coordinate 2,363,207, forward strand.
GACAGAGAAATGAGAACAAAGGGGGTGTTGGCAAGGAAAAGCAATCTGTAAAAGGTTGAAGGCCAGAGGCATGTTGGAGACACCGAGATGGCTCCCTGAAATCGGCTTGTGAATAATAAGCCATTTTGCGTGTCTGCATCCGTTTCTGCTGTGCTGTATAGATCGCAGCGGCCATTTCCTGGTGGCCACACGGAGCAGTAAAGCACATTTAAGGAAATGCTCCGCTGCCTAGAGCATCCATCTCCACTGTGCCACAGTATTGTCACACCGCTAGTGCCTAAGAGGCATTTACAGTTTGACACAAGCTAACTCATCTCTGTGCCTCAAACAGAAGAATGAATGTGTGACATTAACAACTTAAACAACAATAAAATAAAGACACACATGCATTAGGATATACTATATGCAAAAAGAGATTCTACATGCAGGTTTTTGTAAAATAATTGTAATTGCTTTGTATGTTAAATAGCAGAGGTACTGCTACCTGTGCTATTTAACAGTGGGCTTATGCTGCAGCTTGATTAAAATGAGAATTTATTAAAATGTTGGTGTGATGAGGCAGGTCAATTAGTGCTTCTCATAAAAGCTATTATTACAAATTTGGTCAACGCACTATACAATTTGTGCTGTCAACCTGTCTTGCTCTTTCCCCTTTATTATTATTATGCTGCTACTGTGATACAGCCAGAAACAAAGGCCTCTTTTCTGAGTGACATTTTGAAAGGTAACCAAGGCATAAAGGAGAGCCAGTGAAGATCATTATCAGCTGATCACACTGAACACTGGGTCTCGGGTGCTGAACGGCCCTTATTTTCTTAGGAGGAGGGATCACGAGAGCTGGGCACTAAACTGCCTGAGTGGAACCTGTAATGGAGCATTAGCAGGTCCTTTTGATCTCCAAACCACGACTTCAGGATTGTTCAGCTCACCCTCTTGATCATCTCTGTCCAAAAGCCTCCATAAAAACCAAAGGGAGGAGGAGAGGGCCAATCGCAGGGTGCTCGGGGATTCTCCAGTCCATGGGATCTTGTAAGGTTTTTATCACCTAGGCAGAAAGACGCCTGACATAGGCTTGTTCTGCTCACAGCAGCCTCGGCTATTCCCTGGATATCCTTAAGTGCATGAAGGCACAATGGAACAGCTCTCCAGAGAACAGAGCAAAAGCTCGGTCAGAATCCAAGTGAGTGAATACAAAAGAAGAATATTGTGATAACGGCAGATATCTTGTTCTACTTTTACCATGTCTACTGTTGTGTCTAACAAACAGCCCTGCACAATGCAAAGAAATTGAAATGAAGTGCAGACACGTCTTACACTGTCAATCATCTCAGACATTGTTATGCGTTCAATAAAACAGCGTTTAGAGTCCCCACTGAGAGCATGCTGAAGGCTTCGCTGGTGATCAATACTGGCCAGACTTGAGAGTCTGACATTGTTTGTGTCACTCTTACAAATTCAATAAAGTCAAATGAACTGTGTCCTAGGCAAAAACAATACATACAGTAGAAAGATAGAGTAAACATCATCCATTTGAAGTCACCCCTTACAAATGTACAATATAGGTTTTTGTTTCCAAGCTTAAACCTGTGCTGACTTATAAGCGTCATGTGAAAATACATTGGGTATACATTGAGAACTACAATAAATACTAAAATACAATTTAATGTTTATGTGAAGGACTTACTAAAGTTAAACCAAATCAAAAACATATAGAATGTTAAATCAAAATATATATAAAAATGTATCATATTTAGTGGAATGTGCCTAAAGACCAATCATGAACTGAAACATGACACTTAAAAGCAAGAAAACAAATGAATATGTTAACATGATGTTATAACCTCAAACAATGAGCAAATTAAATGCCAGAAAACCAAGACATTTCCTGATTTAGAACCAGCCTGAAAGTTATTTGTACGTTATCAATTTTGATAGAATTAACAGGGCAGTACGTTAGGGCGTGATTAAATTCTGACAAATTGCATGCTCCCCCGCTATTGTTCGACACTCAGTTCATTAAACACTGCAAATAGCAAGCTCCAGCCACCGGGAATAATGAGCATTACGCCTGACATGGGCGTGTGTGGCCCATAATCATACAAATGTGACATGCCCCATACATATTTACAGACCACAGGCTTAACACTGACATACTCAGTTCTCCAAGTCAATTCAAGCAAAGTAATAGAACATTCTTCCCCAGTGATATCTGATTACACTATAAAAAAAAACATTTCAGGTTTCTGTCTTCACTTAATCTTGACTAGAGCACGGTAGATGATATTCAATGCAATGTGTGACAGAATAATGCTTTTGTAAGTTATTCAATTTGTCAGTCAATTTGTTTTGAATTCACTTTTCCCCACCACGTTTCAACAATATCTTAATACTAATTTACACTACAGAGGATAAATAGCTAATTGAGAAGGGTAAAATGTTTTTAAGGAATGGTTTTATGAAGCTTTTTACAAGGAATGACACTTGTGGCTGATTTGCATAACTCTGTTGTCAATCAAAATGATGTAAATGAATAGCCCAGGTGAAAACTGATATGCTCCAATGCATCCAATTACAAAACTAACCCACACCCCCCCCCCCCCCTCCCACACAGTGTGTATTATGTTCCCCTTCTAGATTTATTTTTGTGTCCTCTCAATACCCAAAGCACACACACAGACACACATACACACACACACACACACACACACACATCTGTTTCTCTTAACGCAGTAAACAATAAAATGATTTGAGCCAGATGTACAAATTGGCTATATATAGCCCACTGTATAGGTTGTAGCTATGCCCCAACATGAAATGGCCCACTTTGTTGTGGATGATATAATGTCTGATGCCTAGATGCATCTCACAGACATTGGGAAAAACATGTAGTACTGTACTACCTATAACACGCTTCAGAGGGATACATCTGTTGTTACGCATTCACCATTAACATACCACAGAAAAGAGAATAGGCCTTGCAAGCAGTCCCTATTCCATTGTTCTGCTGCACATAAAGCTAGGTTGTACTGTATGATCATGCTGGTTTCTTGAGAGCTAGGCTAATGGCATTGCTGCACTCTGCCTTTTCCTCTGGGGAAGTCAAGGTGTGAGGTGAAAGGACAGGGCTGCAAGAGAATCCTCTTTGGCTGAAATAGGAAGCAGCTGATACAGGCAGGGTCAAAGAGAGAACTGATTCAGTGAGGCACTGCATCACGTGCATGTTATCAGAAACACAAATGAATTAACAAGTACACAGACATACAGAATATACACAAACAGAAACACGCACACAAACAATTAACCAAAACGTATTCATGGCGTGTGTAGTGTATACATGGTTAGTGCCTCTGTAAAATGTGTTTATTCTGTTCAGAACATCAACAGTGGTATAAAAAAAATACATAAATATATACATATTTTATATAAATTATTTAATAAAAGATGATAACACGTTATGGCTTACAAAGGTCCAACTGCCACCACAACCCTTATGTTCCACTGCTCATGGTGTAGCCTATGCTAAACCATGCCATGCTAATGTACTAGAATACAGAGCAAAACATTTTTAGAAGCCCATTCACAACTCTGCTTATTCTTAAAAGGTGTAGAGACAAAGCAAAAGCATTCCTCAAAACAAGCACACCATGGAAAGAAAAGGCTTCTTCAAAGAGAAGGATTAGGGCAGCTGCCAATATACAGGGTATGTGCATTTGCCATTGCACGTTTGAATCAATACGTGTCAAATTCTGCTTGAAATGCAATTAGCCTGGGTTTAAAGAAAAAGGACAATGCACAGAAGAAAGATTAAAGGCAAACACAAAGTTCCTCTTATAAAGCTTTCAAATTCAACACACACATACAGCTTTTCAGACATGACAGTTTGTGCTGTTGTTGAAAACAGCAACAAAAAAAAAGGAAGGCATATATTTGTATAAATCTCATCTTAATGCATCATCTTATCTAATCCCTTTGAGAGTGGTTTCTGAAGATACCAAGCTATAACCTAGATATATGCACGTCTCCATTAATCTACTTCAACCTGCATAACCCTTCCCCACACAAAGTTGATGCTTGAAGGAGATCAACTGAGTGCAATGTGAAAAGAGAGGGGAGGGTTGATATGTGGGTGAGTTACAACCTGTGTTGATGATAGTATGGGATCATCTATCTGTGCAAAGCAATTAATGTCTGTATCTCCAGGCTGCAATGAATCACATTCTTTTAAATCTGATAGCTGTGACTAATGGTGCTAATGGTGCAGCAGACAAAATAACACATATTACGACTGTTTAAGATTCTGACAGTTCAAAAGCTTGGAGAAGTCATCCAGTTTAAGCTACTTAAAGAGAGCATGGTAGGTAGTGTTAAGCAATGCGACAATCTCATGTCCAAACCAGAGTAGTGCTGCATCCAGTATGTATCTTTGAAATGCAGCCTCTGAGGTTCTGAGGTACATGCTTCCATTAGGGCCTCTCACTTTCATATGCATGACTTCTTTTTACTTCTGACCAGAAGCACTGTGACACAATTCAACCCAACAAATTGACATACTGAATTGAATAGTAAGGCTTGCCGCGACATAATGCAGTTCATTTTGAAAGGGCTTCCCATTCAAGCATGTAAGTGAAATAGGTCGCATTTTATCCTTTTTCAGATGCCCGTGGACTGAAAAATAAACATCCGCACAGAAATAGGATATTATCGTTCATACCGGTGGAGGTTTGCGCATTGAAATAAGGATGTGGGAGGTGGGCAAACGTTGCTGCCTGTTGGTGTCTGTTGCTGACTGTATACTGTGATCAGTATACTGCACCTTGGAAAACAAAAAAGGGGACAAGGTCTGTGTTCTCACGCACAGCACAATCACTGGTAGGGGAGTAGCAGGGCATCACAGAACAGGGCCAGGCTTTTATGACTGAGCTCTGTAAGAGGAGAGCCCTCTTACCCCAATGTAATCAGCTGAACTGAGCTGGCTCTGCGAAGGATCGCTGCAGCTGTGCTTTATTACAGACACAATGAGTCCCAGATTAGGGGGACTAGGGGAGTTGGGGGAGGGAGAAAGGGATGCAGGGGGAGGGAGGAAGTGCATGGAAAAGCTGGGGTGGATGACTCCAAACACATCTGGCCCCAGTTTGTCTCCAGCTAAAAACGGCAAACCACAAGCACGGCCGTGTACAAACGTGTCTCCACTTGGACAGGCCGCCTGCGGAAATGTTTCCAGACACTGGGTTGTTAGCGCCGCGGCTCGTGGGAATAATCTGTCGCGTTACAGTGATGGCCATGTATAACAAGGTCACAGTCGCATCCGCAGCGGTGACACAAACAAGCCACGGTGCACTTGCCTGTGAATGACAACGGCGTACAGCTGTTGGTGCTCAGCGCATCACAAGGACACGGTGACCCTCTGTGAAGCATGAGCGTCGACGGGGACAGACACACACACACACACACCGCTCTCCTGCTGTGGCTCTGCTTTTATTTTCGCCTTCCGCTAAATGTTTGGCTATGAAATGTCACCAAAGGAACCTGGCGATCTGTCATTAATGAAGATAGCTGCTCTGTGATTATACAGTGCGTTTGGGGGCGGCACACTCACCAGGTTGTTAAGTGGGCTTTTAGGTTACAAGCGTGGGGCCTCCACCTGAGTCACACAACCGTTCGGGAGATAGAGGGACACAATGGACAGAGATGAAATAAGGATGTGTGCACTGTGGCATGTGTGGCTCAGTCTTCCTGCTGCGGTGATACATAACTCTCATGTCACGCTGTACTACCAAGACCTCCGCTTCGCACTGTAACCTCGTAACCCAACTCCTCATGCGGGGCTTTCATTTGTCATGGTTCCAGCAGCTTCTTTTGGAGAATGTGCATTTCCAAATTCCCCGTTTGATTAGAGGCTACATTATGCTTCAACATAGCCTATAAAAAGTGATGCTTCTGTATTCCAGCCAAACTAAAAATATGCACATCACACATACAGTATATAGTACAGTATACAACTTCTGGTTTCAATGGTTAGTGAGTTCTCTTTTCCACTTCCTTGAGGTGAAGCTGAGGATGGTGAAATCTAAACCTGACCGAAATTGGCCAGCAGGCAACATACACAGGGTGCTGCACCACTTCCATGCTGGAAATAGTTGGAGGATTAAATTGTGCCAGGTGGCGTCCCATTTTCTTCAAAAGTCCCCTGCTAAGCCTGCAGGTACAAGAATAGCAATTCTGGAGACTGCGATTGATCCTATCCTTCAGAGCATGTAAATAGATGAACAGGAAACTATAGGGGTCTGCATTACTTTCACTAGTTTTTTATAAGAACTTCAACATACGCTCCTCGCTTTGTCAGTAGGTCCGTTTACATGGATCCTAATATTCCGGTTGGAATCGGTTTAAAAGCACAAACAGAATGAAAATGAACCATATAAAACACCTCAATCGGAATAGAAAGGCCAAACCCAATTGAAATTTCATTTAAAGTCATGGGGGTAGTTTAACCCAAATTAAAGAGGACTTACACCATGGAAACGGCTTAACCCAATTATTCCTGGCTGCGTTCTTCTGCGCATGTCTACCAACCCATATAAGTTTAAATTAGACAATTCAGTCTGTATTTTGAAAGAGGCTAGCAGCAATGCAGCATCAAGAGACCATGGATAGCCAATGCAATTCTGTGACTTATAGTGAAATTGAAATAATTGTACATTCATACCTCTGGAGCTCCACCGGGATCTCGGTTAAAATGTACCTGACCTAGGAGCAGTCTCAGGCAGGTACCGGGTCACAGAGGTCCTGGTAGTACCTCCGGAGCCCCAACCCGGCCATCAATCCAGGCTATAAAGCCACGGACTGTCATTCATTTCAATGAGCACTTGGCTTTAGACCAGGAATGGAGTTTGCAATGGAGCTTGCAAACTGCTCTGTATAGATGACATTACAGTAGCCTACATCAACCCCATGGCACATACAAATAATGTATTAGGCTACATCAACAATCGGTCAAAACCATGGTCATAACGTGCAAATGGAATGCTATGTTGGCAAAAGAAGTATGAATTCTCAGAGGTTAAAACAACGTTTCATTCTCTAGTTTCAGCCACGAGGTTTCACTAGCATAAGATCAGTGCAAACATTGGGTGATACAGAACATATATTTTGGCTACACATTTAAGGGTCTTCTACTATGTTATTGTTACCCATGTGTGACAAGTTTACACAATATTTTATCTCTCTGTAATGCACAGCTTCGTATTAAATTAAATAAGAAGCTGGTACTCCAGTTCGGATATGACCACCATATAGCAGATGCAGCAACCTACATGGACACTCAAGATGTATGGTCTAATAACTCACATGATGTGAATTCAATAGCACATGCCTACAGCTGCGCATGGCTGTTGATCAGAGCAGTTAAACAAACTTCAATATCCCAGTGTGTTAGAATCGCTAATCTTAAGCGCTGGGGGCTTTGAGGCTATAATTCACCGTTCACAGATGCACTGTAGCTACTGCAGACAGTATTTCTCATGTTAGCGCTTTACAGCTGCTCTGAAGAGGCATCCCCTCCATTATACAGACACGCCAGCAATAAATAACACATTGAGCTGACAGTTTTACCAATTCTATGATGTCAGCATTGTGTCACGGGAACCCTAAACCTTGCACACCAACTCCAATTGTTTTCTTGGGAAAATATGACACTGATCTTTGTTGAAGGTTAGCCATCAGCATGTGGCTTGGCAGCTGACTGAACATAATTAGTTATCCGGAGTAAGGTTTTGGTATTATTAGAGAGGGGTATGTTGTGTGCAATATGGGATGCAAAGTTATGAGGTCATATACAGTAATGCAGGCTTTTGATGTTGGTCCACCCTTTCAACCATTTTAACAGATGGTTTGAATCACCATCACCGGTATCATGCCGAGTTTTGGATACAGCTAATGGTCTCCTACATATGTGATAAACCACAGTGTTGAATAGATAAATTCAACAATATAATATAGAACTGAATGTATAGAATCACTGGTGCTATTATTGAGTTATGGTCGTGACTGAAAAACAGATGGCATGCAGGGGGGATGGGCGAAAGTCTCGCTGCACAGTAATCTATCAGATGTTTTCTAGGTTTACTTGCCAATAAATTGTCCTCCGGCAGATATCAAAAACTAAAATCTGTATTTTGCTTTTACAATTCGTGGTTTGGACTAGATTGCGGTTGAACCATTTTAGACACATTTTTACCTTGTAAAAATACTGCTCAGGAACATGTAAAAGGAAAAACAAAATCTAATAAAAAAATCTAAGACATTTGGACGAGGCATGTAATCAACTGCCTGATTTTGCAGCAGAGGGAGTTACCGTGTTCAGCCTTTATAGAGCTGTGCTACAGCGGGCAACATCTGAAAGAACAGAGGGGAACAAATAGGCTTGCATATGTAAACAAAAAGAAACATTTAATAATACAGCTGCTTCAACAAAGTAACATTTGGATGCATTCCTAGTTTTTAAAGGTCACGTTTCACTTTTCAAATGATTTCCTTTTAAAACCGATTCATGGTGCTGAGCATAAAAGCAGAGGAGGAGGTGCTAGGAATAGCAAGAAGCATTAGGTCCACCTGTGCAACATCCATTCTTAAGGTGTCAAATGGAGCGCGCTCATATTCATTATGGCTGCAGACAAAGGGAGGGGCAGACATGTGTTTCCAGGCTTTGGTTAACACAAACAGAGAGACATGGTAAATAAACGTTAGCTTGGGTTCATAGGAGCTGTTCAAGGATATCGTGTTACTCGGTGTAAACTATAACCTCGTCCGACTAGTACTGGTCAGTAGGGGATACAGTCTGGGAAAGGGCGTTGTCTGTTAACCTCAGCGCATTGCCCCCATCTTGAGTCACAGGTCCCCCATCCTTTATGCACGGGGACAATGACAGCTTTTGGGAGGTGGACCTAGAGGGCCAAGTGGGGACTTCTAGTTACCTTCCGTACCACTGCCATAACAACACAGGCAGAAAGCTCAGTTACCCCTTTGTCTTTGTGAATGTGTCTAGGAACTGCATGCCGTTTAAAAGCCCCGGGCAGCGGCAAACACGCACACAAACAAACACAACAAAAGTGAGGAAATGCTCAAACTGAATGATTAAAAACAACCTTACACACACACACAAACATGAGAAACAAGTGTGCGTAAAGGGCTGCATCACCACGCTCATTCGTGGGCTAATTTACATAATGTGGGCGGAGCAGGGGTCAAAGACCATCCCCATCACAAATCCCTTTGAGAGAGGTCTGACAATAGACGCTAGCTGAATGCCTTTAGCCTCATGCCCCATCCCCTTTCCCTTCCGCTCCTCTAACAGCTCTGCCATTTTCTGTTATTCTCTGGGTTTACCTAAGGGAAAGTGTCTCCCGGCACTGCAACCCAAAGCAATGTTTTAAATATCAGATTCCGCTAAGTGTAAGACAAGAGTGGAGGGGGGGAGCGGGGTAGAAAGCGAGAGAGAGAAAGACAAAATGAATCGCCATGCAAAACAAAGAGAAGAGAATCACTCGGTTAGCAGTTTTGTAGCATCACGTAGCATCCTGGACCAGGGGGGAACCATGGCGCTTCATTCAGATGTCCCATTAAGAAGAGCCATCCGTCAGACATTGAGCTTAGTGTGATCCCACTGCCTGGCCAAGAGGGGACACTTTCCAGTGCAGCGGCCAAAACCCCTTAAACCAACTTGTGTAAATAAGATTTCCATTGGCACTCATTAGGGGTGACAGACAAAGAGGGCTGTAACAGTCCACAAAAGAAAGGAAACAATGAGCTCAAAGAGATGTTTTGGGGGGGGGGGGGGGGGGGCAGGACAACACATTTTTGCATGGTAACTAAAGGAAACTGAATACACATTTTAACCAAACAGTAAATCAACTGTGTAGATATGTGAGGTTAATTGAAAGTGTATTCAACTGCATGGCATTAAAAGGGCATTAAATCAGATTCCTTGAAATCTACAGTTGTTGTTTTCCAGTTGGTACCGGAGCCTCAAAAAGATCTACGGGGTTGGAGCTGGAAGCCTAGCGATTAAGTATGCAGACTTCTGTCAGAATATTAGTGGATATTCTACAGTCAGTGTCTATAGTGGGAAATATTGCAAATATTGTGTTGCATTGGAGCAGGAAGGAGGCGACATGACAGCTGTTGCAACCCGGGATGCCAGGAGGAGCTGGAACCACAAACATTTGCTTTTCTGCTTCACTGGAATTCACGTTAGGGGGTCACCACCATTGCAGAAACCCCCAGACATGCCCATGTGGCAGCTGTACACAAACAACACATATAGGGTGTTTGATGTGCAGGGGTCCTATGGAGTCTTATGGAAGGTCTGAACACATTTGCCTTTAATAAACACAGGACAGAATTAGGAAAAGACACTAGGGGAAGAAACATGAGAATCCCCATTTGCATCATAAATCAGACATGATGATATCGCCAAGGTAATTTGATATTCACAGAATACTCGAGACATTCATGCTGTCCTTGCATATGTCCCACTCAATCAGGCTGAAGTCTTCTTTGGAAGCATGGAGTCATGAAGTAGACCAGCAGGGGCCAAACTTTCAGATCAATGGCACATATGGAAGTGGAGCCCAGGGGCTAGATTAAAACATGGATAGACATCTGGTGTTGAGAGCTAGGACAGCAGAGAGTACTTGGGGAATTTTGTCTCCTTTTTTTATGGCCATGGAATTGTGGGCAAACTGTGGAGCTTCTCTGGTAAGAACATTACGGCTTTTATGGGCTCACCAGCTGAGTCCAGGTCACTTTAATGAGGGACAGTGTCCAGCCAATGCTCCTCCTCCCTTTAACTGCATCCTGCCTCACAGCCCACCGTGGACATTCAACCACATCAGGGACATCTGGCCCTTCCATCTAGAAACATGCCCCTTAATGGCCAATTACCAGGGCCCAGGAATATGCTTGGATTTATAGTTCCTATGTATCTAAACCAGAATCCTCTGTCTATCATGCCTACATTAGGTTATATGAGGCAGGAGGCCCATCAGACCTAATCAGCCCTATCCTTTTTCCTGGGGATGGCCATTAAACTTCCCCCTTCCATGTCATCCCAGCATCAACTCTGAGTATAGTGAATTAAACAAATGAATGGTTTTCTCGCTTCCAATTAAAGCATAAAATAACAATAAACTATGAATCTCATTAAGGTACTGCCTACTCCATTAACTCTCCCAACAGAAACAAGGCCAACTAAATTAGAAAACATGTTGAATGCATAGGTAGGTAAATTAATTTAATTTGTACTGGAAAATAGCCTAAATCAAGCAGTTAAAGATTGTGTTCCTTAAATTATGCACAGCTTCTGGATATTCTTCCATAGCAATGTAGTTCTAGCACGGCATATTTTGGCCGAGTCTTGCACTGTCTGGTTTATTTTGAGTCTGAATTCACGCCTGCAGTCAAACTGTTATAGAAGGACGTTAGTGAGGCAGGAGCCACATAGCTATTGTGGTTGCCCCTGACAACTCATGGTTTTAAGTTCTCTCTCCTTTTCACTTTTTCCTCCCCCTTCTTTCAGCTGGGGGTCCCCTGCCTTTATTAAGTCCCCTCCCCCTTGCGCTACAAACACAACAGTGTTATCCATGTCAAATCCATTGGCGACGGCCCAGGGAAGTCAATATGATAGATTCTCTCCCTGCACAGTGCAACTCCTCTAGGCCAAGGCCAGCACAGTACAGATCATCCAAGGGAATTGAAAGACTGAACAACACAGATTTTATCATAGGCATAAAGATAGCTCAGATATATATATATATATATATATTTTTTTTAAATCATTAAAAAGCACTTCTGGTATTCAGTCATGATTTGCAGTGAAATCCAATTTTCTAATCCACTAGTATGATTGGTTTTAAATATGGTCTGCATATAAAAGAGGTAAAGATACTCTAAACGGTCCTTCTTCGAAGTGTGCGAAAAGAAAATGAAAATTCCTGGAACCTCAGTCAAAGAGAAAAGCCAATCACGTTGTGAGAAAAAGAGATTGAAACTCTTCAGGAGTGTTGGTAAGCCCAGAGTCACTGAAAAGAGGATTTTTGTATAAGCGTGCTAATCTGCGTACTGTATTGAAGTGCTTAACAGACTCTCACCGCCGAGCAAATTCTGTTGCAGGAGAGAGAGAATAAAACAATAGCATCTGACACAACGCCTACCAACCAAGATGTACAAAAAGTACTGTAGAACAAATCATTCTTAAACGTGTGAAGTAACAGCACAGACGATAATGGAAAAATAACAATCATTTGCCATGTATTGTTTGCTATTGTCTTGGTATTTTTAACAGTTGTCTTCATATAATTAACAGCCTTTCACCTTCCTGTCTTGGGTTCTAGGTGTGAGGAGACCACAGTGTGACCAGATGAAAGGCAGACTGCCAGTGAAGTGCCAAATGGCTGTTTCCCCTTCACCGATAAGCTCGCTTTGTATCTAGTCTTGTCTAGGAAGGAATGCTTAAGCCTTTCAATCGCTCAGGCCAACGCACACAATGGCACCGCCACTAAATATATACCATTACAGCTGGAGCACAACAGTGTACGCATCGTCCACACTTTGGCATTGCTGTTATGCGTTGTTAATAGGATACAGGAATAGGTGCTGTGATTAATAACTTAACACTTCGCAGGTGAGAGAGTGAATTGCCACCGGTATGTGTCAACCCCCCCCATGTCTGTTCTCACCCAGTAGCCGGAACCTGGGCAGTGACAGTGAATGCTAACAACCACAGCCTGTGTCTCCTGGGCCAAAGTGCAGCGGACACGCCGTAGAATCATAAATGAGCGACTTTGACAGAAAACACAGGCTTAAAGGAGGGGGGGAAAAAATAAGGTTGAAGGATGAGAGGCAGTGGAGGCAATGAATTTAGAGGTTGGGGGATTTTCGATATGACAAGGGTAGTTATTTGCTGGCAGCAGCAGGCCCTCTACCAACAAAGAGCCTTTCATATTTCCTGTGAACAGAGACAGAGACTGCCATTAATCCCGGAGGGAGGGCTCATCTCTGGCTTCTCCTCCGCACATAAATGACTCTTCTTATGCCCTTCCTCCGATTACCATTCAGTGTTTACAGCACAGAAAGTAAAAACATGGAATACAATTTTAAATTTAAAGGTAATAAGATAGAAAAACGTACATAGAGGGGCCAGCCACACATGTTTAACGTGTTAGGCCACTCTTGAGACAGTTAGGCTGCCACTAACTCACACAACGTGCCAACATTGGCTTTGCCCCGCGCCACAGACAGGAAGCTGTAGCGAAGCCTCTCTTTCAGGATCCTCTCTTCTCTCGCTGTGCGCTGCTCCAAGTCTTCCTCCTCCCATGGGAGGAGCGCGAAGAGAGGCTGGCGCGGGGCAAAGCTATGCCCAGCTGTCACGTTTTTTTTTTTTGTTGAGCAGATGAATCCCCCTCTGACGAGTGGAGGAGATGCCAATCCCCACTTATCCCACGCAGAATGGTGTTTAACAGCGCTGCACAGCTGCCTACATTCACATGCCTAGACCCCCTCGGTGGTCTGGTGCGTGGCCCGATAAGAGGCTAAGGAGGCATGCTGAGGACGGCTTCTGTAAAAAGTGGAAGGGAGAGATAGCGGGTGAAATTCGAGGGAGAAAAGTAAAGCGAGGAATAGAGGAAGAAAACTCCCACGTGTGTGTGTGTGTGTGCCCGGTGTCAAAGCCACCTTATTTCAAACAGGCGCAAATCAATGGCCGGGGCAATCACATTTTCCGAGCAGGCTGCAGACGGGGTGATAAATAAAGGCCACGGCTGAGCGAAGGTTGGGATTGGAGGGCGCAGAGGCCAGACACAGTCTCTGCCGTCGGCAAGCCCCATGGAATGCTACTTACGCCGTCAACAGTCTCTGCCCTATAATCCTGCACGTGGCACCCTCTTAAACACCCGCCCTGACTGGGCACGCTGGATCCCTCGCCTCAGGATAATAACAGTTAGGGCCATCGTAAAGACAGAAATGGCTTTACTGCTCGCCGATGACGCGCCGATCCACGACGTACATGGCAGGACGGTAAGGGGAAAACACCGCGGAAGACTGTGCCAGTGTTCCTAGTCAGGTTATCCGTTTAGGCTGCTCTGCTTTGGTACCAGAGCCCTGTGGAACCACAGCCATTTGTATGATTCAGCACAATGAATCACTGGCAGTGTACGCAGCTGCAAGCGTGACAATGCACTGGCATTATCGCACGCTTGCCTGCGAATCCTCAGTCGTGTGTATCGAAGATAAAAGTGGATCCTCACGTACGTCTCGTGTTTGTCAAACGCGCATCAAAGGGAAGCCGCAGATCTGCTTTTCACGTCAGCATGTGCTAAGGCCCATTGATCATTGTGTATCGCAGGGATTATTTTGGGGGGTGGGGGGGTGGGGGGACTGGAAGACAGGCCTACACACACACACACACACACACACGTGAATATCATTCTATCCAACCGATGCGACTGTTCAGTTATCTTGTCCGTCAAGAAGAACTGGAATTGATATGCAACAGTGGCCAGGGGCCACAAAAGCATTAATCACATTTCTGCTGAAATAGGCCATCCTTCAACAGCTGTATAAAAAAAGGAACCCACAACAATGGGCCATGTAGCCCACTACAGTCACTTAGCACAGAATACAGCTGGCAAATGCAACACAATGCCTTGCTTGTGTCATTATGACCTCAGCCTTCCTCGGCAGCACATTCCCGCTAGGACACAAAATAAGCCTTTCCACATTCATATGGTTTCAACACAGTTGTCATGCCACTAGTCACTGTACACACACACACACACACACGGCGTGTGCGTGTGCAAGTGCACATGTGCATGTGTGGTTTATGACTCTGGCCTTCTAGACTCTAGACAGAAGAATGGAGAGAAGGCTTTTGCATATCATCACTTATGTACATTTCCCTTCAGATGTTTTCCACTGGCCATCGCTGCCTGACGAAAGAATGGGCTGTGTGGTACGGAGCTTCTGAAGTCTAAAACAGACCTCCCATACATGCCCCGCCTGCATGCGGTCAAGCATAATATTGTTTTTGTGTCAAGTACAGGCATACGTTTTAAATAAATGCCTTTCAACAAACATTTTGCTGATAATAAACAAACACTTGAAAACTTCTACAAGCTCTTATGAATATATACCAATGAGGAAATCTATGCCAGCATCAAACATTCAGATCTTGATCCTGTCGTATCTGAAGTGGGCCTATATGATTCACTGAACAAAAAGGACCAGGCTAATAGGCTTCCTCGACATTATTTAAAAATGTGGCTTAATATAGACCTCACAGGGGCAACCTCTAATAACAAGCACAAAAATATGGCACGCCGTCTCTGTTACCTTCATCTCCTGCATATTTCCACTGGGGTGTGATAGTGGTGCGGTGTGCAAACAACAGACTTAGCATCTCTGAAGTCAATAAAAAATGGTTTTAGTTGAGCCCCAGAGGGACAGGAGACTGCTTATAAACACCAGTAGCCAAGCAGCGAAAACAGAATCATAGCATGTTGATCCAATATAAATGCCAGCCTCCCTTGCCTCCCACCAAGGTTTAAGAAGACTATGTTGGGAGGACAGATCTGGCACAACATGTGGCCGGTCTCCCCCTCCTGTGGGTCTCCTGCTCCCTTGTCAACATGGCATTCTTTACATACTTCATTTACAGTAATACAGCCGCTCCCGCCTGGCTCCGCAATAGCCTTTTGTCTCGCAGCAACAAATGCAGAAATCAATCACAGAGGGAGAGATCTGGGGATTTTCTCATTGAAATTAAACTGCGCAGCCAATGCAGCAGTTCAAATCGCCTTAGCATAAAGACTTAGATCATATACACACACACACATACACACACACGTCCGCTCCACAATTCGCAAAACCCCTCAACTGCATCTGATGATAACCTCAGCTCAACTTGCGCTGCTGTAATACATTTTGTCTCTTTAAGCCTTCAGTGCACATGCAGCCTAGATCTCGCACAGGCTTAGAGCGTGGACGGGAAGCATCGCAGTCCACTGTGACTCTTGCTATGTATGCCTATGCCCTCAATTTCTACTTTGGCAGTAGACAATCGGTGAAGCAGTGTAAAACGTAATGATTTGAATTTCCACTGAAAGGGGAAATTGGAGAGTAAAGTTGCCCCCAAGGTTTGATTCAAAGCCTCTGCCCCTTAATATGCCCAATGCATTTCCCTCCAGGGCCTGAGTCCCTCGATCACTAGTGACAGGCGTGAAAGGTCAATAACCTTGGCTCATAGCCCTCATATGGTTAGCAATGCTATAAATTAATGGCCGGGGCTGTTATTCCAAACTCCTCAAGTCAGCTGAAGGAAGCTTATCTTCTACAAAGGTCACAGTGCTTAGAACACTTAGTGTGAGAGTGAGGGTCTGAGACAGAATCTATACAAGATAGAGTGGATTGCTCTCTGGTGGACTGGGCATGCAGAAGGACTGGCATGCCGGAAAGCACCTGCAAAACTGTTGGCAAGTTCACAGCATGCGCAAGGTGGCTTGTGATAAAATAATGGGATGTACTGTGGCATTTCCTTTGGTTCACTGAAACTAAATGTGCTCGGTTATATTGATTAATGACCATGAGCAAGTTGCAGTAATTGGTAATGTAATTGCTGGATACACCCCACCTCCACTTTAAAACTGTCCTACTCATAGGTTTAACCAAAATATGTTGTTTTTGTTATTATAATAATAATAATAATAATAATAAATACATACACACATACACACACGAACAACACTACTGGGCACATGCCACGTCCTGTGTCTTCCTTACATAGCACATTTAAACAGCTTCATGCATTGTAGACCTTAAGCTTGTAGAAGTAGTTACACCCTCTAGTAACCCACCAACCCTCCACCAGCTTCACTCCTGCTGAGCCGGCGGTCCTACAGGAAATAAAACGGCGACATGCTGCCCACTCTTTAATGCCTCAGTAAATATCGACAGAGAAAGACAGATAATATACAACAGGGCAACGCAGGCTGGAGAGCGATATGCGGCTCACTGGCACAGCATACATGCGGGGAAATGGAGATGAAGGATCTCTGCGGGTCAATCATAATATCCGCCTTGTGGCGGCACACCCTGGTGTCAGCGAGGCCCGGTAAAGGTAGATCATCCGGAGCGGGACAGGCAATATGGCTGCCTAACACATTCATCCGATGAGCAAACATTCCGGCAGGAGATCAGAGGCGATATTCCAAATCTCCAAGAGTAGAATATAAATCAAGCTGCTTTCAATAACTACCCTGTCACAGGTCCAAGCAGTGTTATAATCAAATGATACACAACGGTAGGTTTACTCATATCCTGCCTGTCCCAAAGCTGCTCAGATACTGAACAGCGAATTCTCGATAAAAAAGAAAAAGAAGTACCTGGCCGGGGGGAAATATCAAAAACCCCAACTCAAGAAAACTATAGAAGTATCATCTATCAAAAAATATTACCAACATGGCTGAAACAGAGCTTTATATTCTTGACTGCACACATAAAGCAGCCAAGGTCACCATCTGAAACAAACCGGGTTTGTTATTTTGCAGGTACAGCGCTGGGCTAAGTGCCTCTCTACTGTCCATGCATTACTCAATTAAGCCACATCAATCATTCTAACGAGGGCCAGGCCGACCATCCATCTTCAGGCTCAGGCAAGACATGGGGGAAGGGAGTGCCAGTAGGAAGGATAGGTGGGGGGTGGATGGGGGATGGATGAGTGTAGGGGGCAACGGGGATGTCACTCGATACAATCTGGTGAATCATCACAGCGTCCACTAGCGTCCAGAAAAGTGCTGGTGCATTGAAATAGAATACCCTGCCAGAACACAATAGCTGGCCCGCAGGGGGTAGCCTCTGCTTCTTATGCAGGATACTGGCCTTTGTGTACATGGTTTGACTATCTGGGTCAATTAATGTCTCCCTGCCACAAAGTTCTCTTTTGTTAGAGGAATAATAGCGTGCCGATTCATGTACCCTCCTGAGCACAGCAAGGGGGTTTAAGCCCTGAACTGTACATGCCACAAAAACACAGCAACACATGGCCTTACTCAAACAGTCTGCCCAGAATTTCACTCAGCCTGTCTCATAAATATATTCATTTGAGTATTAGTTTTCCTCTTTGACCCTGCAGACAAAGAGGACACCTCTACTTGCCATCTCCTTTTCATGTGAGACAGGTATAGTGCTGCAAAAACCAGACATTAGTCCAGCCAAAGGACACACCCTGTTCCTATTCCAACATAACACAAAAGTTAAAACAATCATATAATTTACAGTTTCGCAGCAATAAAAAGAAGTGGAGTATCTTCTTTGGATGCCAAACCAATGAGCTCTCAGAGTTGATCCGTTTAGGATTACTAGTTATCGTTGTAAATGGGAGTAAAACTAGCACAGAGAAGAAGAAACTTCATTAACGGCAGATGCCATTGAAATGAGGTTTGCATATTGCTCAATGTAACTTGGCCAGGCTGTTAGGGAGGACTAGAACTGTTCACCATCCTGCCAAATGAGCTATTCCGCAAATATAAAAAAGAAAAAAAGAAATCCCAAAATCAGCCCTTTAGTAAAATAAACATTTCACTCCCCAGTGTTTATCTATTGTCTGGCATGTGCTCACTGGCGCTTACTTTCCTACCCTGGCTCTGTCATTTTACTAGTGAAAAATAACACTGGTTCAGTTGTATTGAGGCATAAGCGGAAAGTCAGGTCAAAACTGCTATTTATACACGACCTCGTTACATGGCGGGGTCATGTTATGCACTTATCCAGATGTCATTCACATTAAATAAGACTCACACCAGACCACAATCACCAAGAGTGATTTCACCCCCCACCCCATATGACAGAAAGGATTGTTTGGGAGAAGAAAAAAATGTATTCATCTTTTAGACTGAAGTACACACAGTTTCCAAAACCTACAATAGCAGCATCAAGGCTGCAGGGGCCCAGGTGTGATCTCAAACCAAATATCCAATACAAATCCCTAACCTTCACATGTATGAGTAAAGCAGAAATATTATGAAAGTCCTTCTCTGGTCACTACCTGCGTTATAACAGACGGTGACACTTGTATTACAACACTGTCAAGGCAGTGTATCATTGTTGTGTACGAAAATCCCATCTGCATTTAACTATGTCCTAACCCTACGGCGGGTTCACACAGGCTGTGGTCCCTGTGAACGCAAGGTTATTTTGTTAACAGTGGTGGTCACACAAGCCTTAGCAACAGCTGCGGCTTGTAGACGACTCTGCCGGCGAAGCCCCCACCTCCACGGAAGTGTCTGGGTTAACAGGCTAATTATGTGCCAAGGACAAACACCCACATGCGCACAGGCACCTTAAATTCTGCACAATGTCAGTGTCACACTCGTGGACACCAGGAGCACGGAGCAGGGTTTCAGGCTGATATCAGTGATAAGGAAATGTGCACTGAGAGTCCAACCAGGCAATGTCAAACCCCTGCAAAATACTTTATCTGCTCCCCAGCATTTCTCCAGTTCTTCTCGGCCTCCAAATGTGAAGCAGACTACCTGTTTGATAAGGAGGCAGTGACAAAAAAGGTCAGACATAAATAATGTATGTCCTCTTCTGACACACCACCCGGCAGGCTCTGAAAGCACCCACCTGCCATATGGAGAGGGGCACATGAACATTGTAATTACTGTACTATTTCATTGCCATGATATAGCAGGATGGCTGAACGTATTCAGCACAAACAAATCTACTCTTACTCTATTCTGTTTAATTAAACCCATATTTATGAGGGTCGAATCAAACTATCATTAAATCCTTTATGGTTTACTGAGCGTAATGCTACTCTGCGTGGTGGAAGAACCAGGATAGAGGGTATTATGTGATTAGGTACCACATAGATTATGTTTAAGTGAATTCTAAGATAAAATGTGGTTTGGCCAAAGGTACAATTATAACTGATCACGGTTCACTACTAAAGACCCCATTGCTTACAGATGAAAGTGATAGATTGACCCATGTACCTAACTATACATTTAGAATAGAAATTAAACATTATATACCTAGGATCTTTATAACAATGCAATGTTGTCATGAACATATGACTACTGGCTGTGGTAGCCCCACCAATTGTACGGAAATAGCTACTGTATACTTCCTAGCTGTACTGTATAGTCTGGTAAAAATTAAATCTAAAGTTGAGCCATATACCATCAAGATCCAATCAGCCACAGTGGTAAGTTATCTAGGCCACTGTGTGCCCAGGAAAAATACAAAGCAACACTGATGCGACAGCCAATGAAAATTTATATGAGATCATAACAAAAAAGAATAAAGAAGATTCAACCCAAAGCAGCCAGTGATGCTTTCCCTGGGAATTGGAGCACAGCCTTCATTACAACATATCGATCAGTCCAAACAAAGACCCTGGATTTATTGATTTAAAAAAAAAAAAAAAAAAAGGGGGGGGGAGGTACGGGTGAGGGGGTGGAGGTTTAGAGCTATGGACTTGTCTTGGCAAACAAGCTAGTGGAAGTGCTGTCTCGGCTTAAAAAAGGGCGAAGAGTGGGATTTAGAAGTCTGTCAAATGAAGAGGCATGGTCATGGGACTAAACCTGATGTCCTACTTAAAAGATAAGATGTGAAACATGCCGCAGCCCCCACAATGAAAAAAAGGGAAGGGTTTCTCTGTATCTCCTGCTGCTCTGTGCTCCTCCCAACTGACTGCATGATGGCTCCTCTCTGCTGATGGAGCTCATCTTAAACAGGGATTTGAATATTAAGGAAGTCATGTTTGACTATTGAATTATTCAGCATTGGCACAGACATCAGTGCTGCCCTCATATGCCCGGAACACAGAAACAGCTCACAGCAAAATACTTGATTATGATAGTTACAGTTTTACTCCCGTTTTATGCAATAGTGTCGTTGACAGCTAACGTATAGCACCTTCACGTGAGCAATTCTGAATCGCCCCTTAAGACACTCCTATTGCTGACACAACTAGAGGACAAATATTTACAAATGAAAATGCATCACTGCACCTTCGGTTTAATATTTGGCCCAGCTCAGCTTTCTGTATGATATATGACCAACAACGTAGGTCAGGACCACATGTGCTGAGGGGTGCTGTGCATGTGAGGCCTCCCTGGCGAGGGTCAGCACCCCCTTGGCAGGTCTCCCATTCATCTGGAGCTGACCAGAACCCCCCCCTCCTCCCTCCACACACACACACACACACATTCCTAATCTCAAATAGTATGAAGAGGGGAGCGCGTTGCTGAGCACTTGGCCCAATTTCCTGGGGAGGGTTGAGCGGGGTCACGTCTGACCAAACACTGGGGCCTTTCTGACACATGTGAGGAGCCCCAGCTGTACCAGGAGCCCTCCCAGCCTTGACAGCACGCACAGAACCAGAACAACAACATGCAAATTAAATCAAGCATGTCTGTCACAGAATGTTTCTTGTCGCAACAGTAAAATTTGCTCTTAGAAAGCTAGCTTGCAAACAAATACCTGTCATCGCCAATATATTTTCAATCAGATTACTTACAGAGCAAGTCAGCCGCAAGTCCCTGAAAACGCAACAACTAGTATTAAAAGCACTTGAACTGTGGTTTAAGTAGACTATTTAACATACTGTATTTCTCTCTCACCCGAGTAGGAATGGGGTTGGGACAAAAGAGTAGCAGCATAAGAGTGCATTAAGTTCAATTAGGCTTTTGGGCTTTTCATTAACCCAGTTTTAGAGAGGAAAGCCTCTGCTGAATAATGTTCAGACTGACTCATTTTACAACCAAGCCTCATCTGGAAAAGCACCACAATGTGTGTCAGCTCTGTAAAGCCACAAGAATTCCATTAGACACCCGAGCAAGCCCACTGCCCATAGCCTCTGAAAACCTGAAATTAAATACAACCTGGTGGGACAAACCACTTTATCGGCAATCTAAACAAGTAGAGGAAATACTGCATCTGTTCACTTCTTCTACCATGTGATGTCATCAGAGGTGGGAAATGAAAAACCATGTTTGGTCAGCTCTCTCCCCTTGTTATCAGACCTAAACAAATAGTCAAATGTTGAGGCAATGTCATACTGTATGAAGCATCAAACGGCAAGAGTGAGTAAGCTCCTATTGGTCTGAAGTAGGTTTTTTTGAACTAACAATGAACTAGCACCCCCCCCCCCCCCCACACCCCACCACACATACACAAACACACACCACAATGCATCATTGCACAGGAGGTCTCATGGATAAATAATTATCCTCCTAAGCGTTCCTCTCTGCTGCTCAGCTAACTAACTTTCTCTGCATGCATCTTAACAGTTATTGAAAATCAATGGCACATTCTGTCAGCCAACTAAACTGTGTATATGCCACCCAGTAATATGATTTAATCAGTCAAGTAACTATGTTAATTTGGCTTAGCAACCAGAGTTATCGCCAAATACACAGGATGTACTTAGATTGGAGAACACAACTGTTTCCATGTAAATGTTACCATTTCCTGACTTTAAAGAACTTCAAATGTGTATTCTGTTGATCAATAGCAATGAAAAGGCTGCAATTAGATGAGCTGAGCTATGTAATATCCCAACCCCCAACTCTCCATGCATATCAACAGCAGCACAGCAATCACATTACTGTCACTTTTTACTTTATACTGATAGTATTCACTCACACTTTAGACACAAACTACACAGACCTCCAGAGAAATGGTGAAAAAGAAGTATGAAACGAGCAGAGCTGATTATTTGTGACCTAACAAGGAATGGCTTTTCAGTTGCAAAGAGCATGGGCACTTGGGTATGTAAAATAGAATGACTTCTAACAGCTTTCACTTCATCTATTTTCATCCATTTAGGGCCTCAGGGTGCAATTACAAAAACAATGAAATGGAGGGGAGGCATTCTCACTGTAAGGCACAGTAAAGCATTAACCTGCTGCATGTGGCAAGAGAAGCACCCTGTTTAAAAACGCTCAGCTCCAGGTCAGAAACAATATTCTATAGCAGCATGGGGTAAGGAAATCTGAAAAAGTTGGGGCTTACTCTCCACACCGTGGGCGCTTTGTCTTTCAAAACATGCCACAGGAGCCTTTCATTAGCGAATGGAGTTTCATTAACATCATCCCACGCTGCTGAGCCCTGCTGCATTACAATGACACAGGCTCTATGCAGAGGAACTCTCCACAGAGTAACAGCCCACTGGGGGAAGGGATGGCAAAGAAAAGAGGAGAGGGGGCTGGGACAGACGCAAACAAAAGGGAACCTGATTACCCCTTGTCACAGCTCATCCACAAGCCAAGCGAGAGGGAAATCCATCACCTCTACAAGATCAAACGCTAGCTTGTACACAAGGTAAGGCCCAGTGAAAGCACTTTCCAGCCATTTTAGCCCACATTCCCCCTCTCTTTCACTCCCTTTCTCCGCCCTCTCTCCTCATTTCAACCTCCCCCTCTATCTCTGACTCACACCGACGACTGCCTGCAAGTTTTAGACACACACTGTGAACTTCAACGTAAGTGAGAATGTTTTCTGTTCCAAATGACCTCAAGACTATAAGCTATGGCACCCTGGTGCTGTATTCCTGTTTTTATTGCAGTCTCATCCTCACCATACTAAATGCTTAACCCCACGTGAAGTGTTTTGCAACGCAGAAGGTTTTTTTTGTGACTGTATGTGGATGTACTGTAGACTGGAAGAACTCAAGACATTAAAACACACTAGACGCACTAGCTACAGTATACATTTGTAAGAATGCTGCACAAATATTTGGACAAACTACAAATTCATAATTTTCTAAGTAATCGTTTATTTTAATTTATTAAAATTTTACTAGCCTACAGTAACATAACTACCATGAAAACAAACTCTTTACAACTATTTTGTCTAACATTTTTCTGCTAGGCAAATTAACACACAATATTTACTCATTATCACATCCTACAATATTCTGCTACATGGCAGAAATGTGTGTCAGTTGGTTTGATATAAGGTAAAATCCTAAATCCATATGTTAAATATTACATATTCCTTCACCAGTTATTCCTGCTAGATTTACAATAGGCAAATATTACATTTCTTTTCTACAACAAGTACATTTTCCATCTCTGATTTTGTTTGTATTAAATGAAAAAGTAATGTAGGTAAGCAAAACAGGCAGATGGAACAAAGCCGATCCAGATTTAAGTTGGTTTACAAGCCAAACTACATTGCTTGTAAGCCCACACTACTACACGGCAGCTAATTGTTTAAATATGTCAGAATCTTGTTCCAGTCCTCTCCTCAATGTCAGACAAGGAGTGAAACCCACACAGACATGTGCATACCACACATATTCACTGAAACACGCACAGAGAACAAGCATGTAAGACTAAACAGCAGTGCAAGAATTGCAAGACTCACCATTGAAAAGGGGCTGTCCTTTTTCTGTGACACCTGGCACCACTGCAGTGTACACATCTTCAGAAAACCCTGGTTTGCATGTAGAGATGCCCCTGCCCTCTGCTGTGATCTGGATTGGGGGGGGGGGGAACAAGACATAAATAACCCCTCCAAAAGGCATTCTGATACCCCCAAAATGTCTTGGTCACGTTTTAAAGCCCCAACAGTTGTACAAAAGCATCTGTTGTTTTTATAGCCGGGGCGCAATTAGGATAATGAGGCCAAAGGGGTTAAGCATTAGCCAAAAAAGCATGGCTAGGCAAGAACAAGGTTCATTTGTCTCCCGGAGGGGCCCATGCCAGGGTTATAGCTGGTTCTCTGATCACTAGACTACAGACAAACACTCCACTTAGAAGCACAGAAACAAGGAGACAGTAAAACTAAATGCAAACATCACACTGCTATGGGAATGGCAAACTTTGACTGATACCATTATGTAATACCCTAGCAAATAAAAAATGATATCAGATTAATGATCTATGTCGCAATGTGACAATTATCAACAATACAGTACAGGCGTTCTATTATTGTAGTGCTTGTGAACAACAAGCTGTTCCTGAACGGTTAACAATGAATGTACCTGGTACACATGGTGAGAGGTGGACATTGTGTCTTAATATTTTTAAAGGAAAAAAAGAAACTGAAAATACATCAAAATTACAATAGAAAATCATTGCAATTGTGGGGCAAAATAATTAACCCACCTCCCCAAGAGTCCCTGATCTTATTTCTCATAGCAAGCACATGAAAAGAACGTCAAATGATAAGGGTGCCTGCCACTGAAAAAGAGCATTGTGGGTATGCGTACCGTCTTACCAAATCACTAGAATTTAAATCGAAAAGGTTTGTGAAGGGAGGAGCAACTGGGTTACGCTACAACTGCCTTAAGAACATTTCTTTGTTAACACTGTCGTCGTCTTATGTTCACTGCATATATCTTCTATAGTTTGTGATGAATACGGTGAATATCAACAACTGTTCTTGGAATTAGAGAATTGTCTCTCAATGAGCTTGTTTAAATAAATGCAAATTTGCCCACATTAAGACCATTTGTAGGGCATTAGTTAAACTATTCAAAACCACGTAGTGTGCGTGCATTTCTGAAATTGTCGCTAACTGTTTTTTTATTCCTAACAGACGCAGCGTACACAAACAACTCATACTACAAACCAATAAGTAGTTAGTTTGTTCACTATAGCTTTTACCAAAAATCATCACGATTGATGACCACAACTGGTAACATACTCATCTCATTAGATCTTCCACATAGGCTGAATACATAATGACAAATTATTAAATCAATAGCGTTTTAGCATAATAAGCCTATCCAACAACTTCGTAGCAAACCAAGCTGTTTTAATTGCAATTCTTACTGTTCTTATTTCTATTAAAAATAGCCTACTTTTCTGCTTTTTACATTTTGCCTATCTTTACAGCATCTGAAATTCTGAAATCCTAGCTCTACCAAAAAAAACGAGCCGGGGGGGACCCGTAGACCATTCTAATTCCTACAAAGGATACAAAATATCTTATGGGCGCTTTGTAAATATAATTTTTTATGTTTCAATACTCATTGTCACAACATATATTATCCAGTTTGTCCAATCAGCGACTCGTTATCCGGTGGACATCATATGGTAGCATCGTCACATTGCGCCCTGAACTGTCCGGTTCAACTCCACTCAAACCAAACCTTTATGAGCGTAAATACATTACCTGCAGTCCAGCCAAGAACGCCAGCAGAAGCAGACCCCTGGCCGCAGGTAAATACATAGGCATGCCGGTAATTTATTTCCTCTCGGTATCCGCGATACAAAAATATCCGTCTGCTTCACTGGGGCTGTGGCGAAACGTTCCCTGTATGACAAAAGGCGGCTGCAGCATGTAGCAGCCTTCCCTATCCAGTCTCTGCTCTGCTCTGCGATCACTGGCTGGTACTGAAGCAGGCTGGGCTGAGCTCCCTCCCATGCAAGCCAAAAAAGGCCACTAGGCAAACAAGTCTATCTCACTGTCTCTCCCTACTGGTCACGTTGCCAATTTCACTGTTCATATTAGGTTTCGTTCTCGGTCTTTCATCGTCAGACAAAATATACTTTCTTTATAATCGATATAACACAATATCCTGTGGATGTTTTAGTAGCCTACATTTATATTATTTTCTCACATTAATATTTAAGTGAGTTTTATAATGTTTTATTAGGCAGGCTTTCTACATGCATAGGCCTAATTCAGGACCAAAAGTATACACTGTAGGCCTGTGTGTTTATTTATATTTTGTGGATGTTGCCGATTATTAGTTTCAGTTCCAGTTTCAGCTTGTCACACTAACTTGACTCCAGAATATTGATCACTAAGATGATTAACTGTTATTGGTCTTACCTTAAATGCCCAGAAAGTACTTGAAGATTTTGAGAACAGACGTTTGCATTGTATTCTGTAATCTTCACTTAAGACTATCCATAAACATTTTTTCATGTTCCGCTAAAATATGCAATGAATAATTCTCTTGCATTAGCTTTTCATGGCTGATGAAGGTTAAATTACCACTATAGTACTGCTGACAGGTAATTAACAATTCCCGAGGTCGCTCTATGGAGTATATCAAATTTATTGTGCAGATATTAGTTTGGCTAGGGGTAGACTAAGACTTCATGGAAAATATTTCCTTTCTGCAAATAATAAACAATGGGTGAGTTTTCATCCTCCTCTGCAATCTGATGTTTTCCAAGTTATTGGTGTTTTGAGAGTGGAGAGTGAGTGATGGATGTCACACCGCTCTCCTATGCTATACAAACCAAACAAACCTCTCCAGAGAGTTGTTTGTAATCCTCAACAAACAGGCACCATCATGCTGTATGTGACTTGAATATTCAGAAAGAGACTGGGTTGAACACCACTTTTTTGTGTGAGCATACTCAGAGTGCATCACAATAATCACTCAGCATGCATGTATAAGTTATATCAATCATGAGGAGCTGGAGGTTTAATAGAAAACCAACATTTATTTAACAGTGATCCGATAGGAGGCTTGCTTCCCTTCTCATATGATAATCAATGGTGGTACTCCAATGAAATGCTGTACCTAGAAATATTCAATATGCCTCTAAAACAAATCTGAAAACTTGTTGATATTATGAGATTTAGTCCATGACAACATTAATTGTACATGTCATCATCACAGGGCATGAGCATGGAATTGCTTGGAAGTTGGGAGCACTCTCTGCTTGCTGCCATTTTAATTGCTGCATAGTGCTTATAATACATCCATGCCTGACACTGAGGACTCTGATTGGCAGGAGAATCAAATCCCATAAACCGGAATAGAACAAGCAAGTCTTTGTCACCCGCAATAATTATAGAAACCTGAAAATATATATGAAAAGTATTGTTGACAGATCATTGAGAGCTGGTGTACTTCAACATCTCTGGTAAATGGGCTGCATTTACATAGCACTTTTATAACATACTGGCCACTCAAAGCAGATTTTTACTTTTAATTGTAAATTACAGGATTGCCTCACATTCACCAAATGGTGGTGTCAGCCATGACAGGTTACCTCCAACCACTGGGAGCAGTTAGGGTTAAGTGTCTTGTTCAGGGAACACTTCAACACTTGGTGAGGAGTTAGCGGGGTTCAAACCAACAATTTCTCAATCAACTGTCGCCCTGCTCTACCCACTTAGCCACTCACAGCGGCTTGGTTGTTATTTCAAGTTTTCTAGTATCTTTTGGCCTGCATTTTAGAAAGTAAAAATTTTGACATTCTTGTATAGTACCATGAGCAGAATGCAGCCATGGTCATTGTATTGTATCTCTGCCCAGCCCAGCCTGCAGCACCGCTAAAACCTTTGCAAAACACGGAGGCAACCACAGTGAAATGGTAGTCTGTGGCCTAGCCTTCATACATGCATAGCATCGAGTTCATTTTGAAATCTTTTCAAATTACCTTAACCTAATGATAAATAAAATGCATACTTGAGGTTTAACATATACTGAAATATACAGAAATATTTGAATTTGGCAAGACGTGGAAACCTGAAAGAAAATGGTCATCCAAAGTTTTGTATACTGTACATTAAGTGAGTGAAGATGTAGTGTAGTTTTCCGTTGTGTAGACAAAACACCAATTGCACTGTGTACACAATGCGGTGAAGTCAACCCAATTCACCACCAGTCTGAATGGGCCAGTATGAGCCTAATGATAACCACAACAGCAGTATCTTGTGACAACCGTAACCATAAACTGCCTTTGCTATAATATACTATTGATAACTGTGTTTTTTTCATGAATGACATGCATGCATGCATGCATGCATGACACAGTCTTGCATGCATAGTGGGTATTTTGCTTTTACTGTTGAAACGGTCAAGGCCTAGAGTGTTTCTGAAAACGAAAGACAGATTAAAAAATCTGGAAATGTACCATTATACAGTACTGTATGTGTATATAACACAATTAAATTACCCCATTGGTTGCCTTAACTACTGTCTAATATATGGATTACACTGTAAAGTGGTTCCGAAGCCATTTTTCCCAA
Source organism: Aphredoderus sayanus (assembly GCA_027564795.1). Classification (NCBI taxonomy): domain Eukaryota; kingdom Metazoa; phylum Chordata; class Actinopteri; order Percopsiformes; family Aphredoderidae; genus Aphredoderus; species Aphredoderus sayanus. Next base: position 2,392,211 of record JAODUG010000009.1, read on the forward strand.
AGAAATAGAATGAACAAATATTCCTTATGTTCTTTGCTATGAACAAAGTAGCAAGGAGATCAACTCTAATAACCCGTTGATAATTCAAATTATATTCTCTACAAATTGTTTAATTTATGTAATCTAATTGAGAGTGGGATCTAAATGCTCCCTCTGTTTGATTAAGGCAGAGGCGTTTATCTCTCATCAGTACTCATATAGTCAGGGAAGGAGGCGTTAGTTAGAAGAAATCCAATTATGACTGGGGGCATTCAATCAAACAATATAATTTTTCATATTTCAGAAACCAATATGAGTCTTTCAGCAATAGTACAGTATGTGCAGCATTAACATTATCTCTTGGGTCATACGTATGTTTATCTATGAAATTACTTTTTCTACATTTCCAGAGGTTTCTTTGTTTTTCTTCAAAGCATGATACCACTTTAAAAAGCTTAAAAAATAATAATAATATTTATAGCAAGACAATATTAATACATACATCTATACTGTATGTAAATATATTGATATACTGTATATCGTCAAATCGGTCAACAAAATAGGTCAAATATATTAAATACCATTATATATATTCTATAAAACATAAATATTTCACACACTGCGACCATTATTTTAATGAAGACTTCCATTCTACACACACTTACAGTATATGACTGACTTTCACATATTTCAGGAAGAAATTAAATCACCCAAACAAATCTATCATCCTATAATATTATACAAATCATTATACCCCGCCATAGATATCTGTAGGGAAGGACTACCCGATATTCTACTAGTTTCCAATTATGAAAAATAACCATTAATACATAATGTCAGTGAGGTGGTCAGGGTATATCATATTGATATACAAGATTATTACAACATTTATATATTCTGTTTAACTACTTTATATTGATAGAAGGACAGGCACAGTGTTTCAAAAATGGCACCATGCCTCAGCATTCCGTCCATTATACCATAAAGAATGTCTTGTATTTTGCTATGAGTAACCCCTAATTTGAACTCTCTCAACAATTGGCTAATTAATTTGTTAGCCGGTGGCAGTGCCAGACATGTCACAGGTCGCTCTCGAACAAATTAGTGAGTGGAAAGGGGCAGCCTAGCCTTCAAAGCCATTATCAGTTCCAATCAAGCTTCATTGTTATGCATTCAATAAAGGATCTCTATGGGCCACAGCAATGCTCTACTTATTTTCCTCTTGTGCCATATCAGCACATTCAATCTTTTATAACACAATGGGAGTCAAAAGTGTACAGTATGTGTGGGTTTTTTTGTGGTTGTGTTTTAGTGTGTGATTTGTCATATGTGCCACACAGTTGCAAATTATGAATGTGAATATGTTCTTTAATATGACTGGAATTCACTTGCGGCTGGGAAACCCCTGCAGCCACTGCAAGGCGGGGGAAATTGGGGGGAGTGGTGGCCCATTCCCCAAGGGCCCCGCAAGGAATATAAAAAAGGAAAGAACTTTGAGGTCGCTCATTGAGAGCCCCAAGTTTCAACTGCCAGATAAAGGAATCTCGTATATGCAACGTTAACAGATCTTCATCCACTTCCATTAAATAAATGGGAAAAAAATTCCTGAATTCCGCAGGATGCTAAAACAAAAATGCTAATTATTACGTTTTGCTAGTTGATGGTAGAGACATAACCGGGTCCGTTCCGACTGGGGCGCGACCTCGGTTCTCCCACAACTGTAAGAGCAACTGACTGGACACCGCACGAGCATGTCATAAGAGGGCAATGGGTGTCATGCACACGTGGTTTGTTTTCGAATAAAAAATGCATGTTATTTTCTTATTTTATGAGTCCATGGTGAGGCTTGACCCTTAAATCTCTGGCACTTGGTTAAGTGTCAGTTCCTCTAGCCACTATCCTACATACAGTATGTGGCTCATTTGATCTTTGTGTGAGGTTTGTAGTTAGGGTGGAGGAGATAGGTGTGGGAGAGGAAGAAGATGAAATAAGAAAGTGTTTGGAGAATGTGAGTGGGCTAGATGTAAGCTAGCCCACAATTAATTAGCACCGCCTTTATGACAACCGCCTTTGAATTGAGGGGTCTCAGACTGATACTTGTAGTAAAATCAACTTGATAAGGATGGTATCACAAGCCTATAAATTGGGTATCAAGATACATTGCCTCTTCCTGCCCTCTTCACTATGCATATGAGTCACGGTCTGTACAGGTCAGTGGAGCGAGAGAGCCTCAGTGGCGAGGCTCCCACTGCCCAACTGTACTATATTGTGCCCTGTTGCCAGCTTCATGCCTAGGTGGATTCCAGCCATTATATGGATGTTTTAAATTTACATGGAGAAAGACTGACACTCATTAATGCACATGTGATCAGATACCAAAAACAATGTCCGATTGCACTCATTCAGTGCTGAGCACTGGAGCCTGCAAGTGTTATTTAAAGGTCTGGCACAGAGGCTATCAGAGGCAACATCGACAAAAAGTGAAGTGAATCAAAAAGAACTCAACAAAAATAAATATTGAGATGAACATATTCTAAATGCAACTCCTATTCACAATGAATACATGAGCAGCTCCTTGCTTCGATAAAAAATAAGAAAACCTATGTTCTGCCAGCTCTAAAGCATGCACAAGTGAATGTCTGCCCTAATTTAGAGAATGCATTTAGGAGACACTGCCTGCTGTATGTTGGTGTGGCAAAGAGATCTAATAGAAATTGATTGGCTGAATAACACAAATTGGGTTGAACTCCGGAACAACCTAAGAAGAAAGACAAGCTGATCTTTAGTGATGCAATAAAACTGTAGCTATTGATTTGTGCTGGCCATATGGCACAAAAGGTTACTATCTCAACTGTTTGTTTTTCACGTGTCATGTATTTTTACTTGCCTTGTGCAAAGAGAAATGTACTGCATGTGCAATTAATAATTTACTGTACTAACAATTAAGGCTATATTATTCTCCATTTGTTATTTCAATTATATAGAAGAAAATTAAATGTATTGCATTGCATTATTTTGGTGCTTGAGTAAATTTCTTGAGAAATTCTGAAAAAGATATTCTGCCTCCTTTTGTCTGAAGGTCTTTAGACATGTAAACATTGTTACACTCTCGAGTGGGGCATGGATAGTGGACCACTTTTGAACAAGACTCAATTTCTCTGTCTTTCAACACCAAATTAGAAAATTATAAATATTTCAGTTTTTCTGAGGTTTCAGTCGATGGGACAGGAAGAGGCCAATTGTCTTCAAGTTGCTTGTCAGATGTTGAGTGCACGCACACTCATGGGCAAAAAAGACACCTGCATGTAGTTATCAGTACTGCCCACGTATACAGATTAGATTTACAATGGTTTCTTATGTAAAATGATTATGGTTTATCAGACACAGATAATTCCCCCTGCATTAGGTACTGTAAGACAATATCCCATGATACAACTATGTCATTATAGGGAGACCATCATTTTCAATCTTCAAAGTTGACACACCACAGCACCCATACATTAATAGCCCTCAAAGGAATCAATTAAAAGCAAAATTGTTGTCATCACTCTTATAATGTTCGACATCCCTACTTTGGCATTGCAGACTGTATGCCTACAGAGCTCTGTTCAAGCTCAGCCCCTCTCGCCTATCTTTGATATTTGCTGCTTCAAATATATTTCCGCTTATCACTATTGATCTGTGAGAAGACAAGCTGTCAGGACCCGACAGCTTGGACTGTCTGATTTAGGAGTGGACCATCAGCTTGTCAGAACACAGGGCCGAGTATAGATTCATATGAAGGCTCTGTGTGTGCGTGTGTGTGTGTATACCTGCAAACTGCAAACTGTGCAAACTGTAAAACTGAACCACTTATTTTAATAGCATAACATCATAATTAAAAACAATTATTAACAGCATTGAAAACGTGTTTTTGTGCACAGCTCCCCTAAGAAAAGCTAAATATTTAAAGCAGTCTGGGAATAGATTTTTAAATCAGAGAGGTAATGAGATTAAAGGCATCTATAATAAGTACCTATGTTTTTGTTGTCTCATAGTTTCCAGACAAAACTTATTTGACATAAATCTCCAGGCAGTGTGACAAGGACTTCAGATTCAATCTTCAAATGTATTACGATAATAATTACTGTGGTCTTCTAAGAAAATAAAAGCAACCAATTTGCAGTCTGTTCAGAAAAGTCTGTGCTAAAATTTGTTCACAGACGGGATAAATCAACGGATTATATAAAATACATTTTAAAAAGAAATTTAATTATTATTAAATTAACAAGAATATATGAAGCATGAATGATGATTGATGCTAATGACAACTAATACTAATAATGATTATATAAATTATGTCAGATGGCCATCCTATTCAATGGTTTCAACAGAAGATTGCATTGTTTATGTAACACAAAATAAACACTCCCCTTGACTGACATCATCCTGGTCACTGAACAACACATCAACATAACGTATTCCTGTGTAGATGCATGTTTGCATCTGTTCTTCTATTATTCACTGAATATATATGTAATATAGCCTATTTAATTTTAACTGTCAAGCTAGTCTCAGCATTCAATAGGCTATTGAATGCTTTAGATGATATTTTCTTTTTAATATAAAAATACGGCTTACACATTCCAGTTAAGTCAAGCCACCGTAGTATAATGTAATTATCGGTCATACACTGCAAGTATAATGCTTCTACAGTATGTTTTTATATTAGTAGCATTTCCAACCTTTAGATTTATGAAGGCACCTCTTGGAGCGTGTCTTTATTCTCATTAGCAATTAGTGAAACGTGGTGTGTTCCGCATTCTTTGTAGTAATGGCCTATACTGTAAGTATGTCTGTGTGCCATAGTTAAATATTTTACATTTAATATTTCAGTTGCTGAAAGCACCATTCGATTAGTCAAGATTATATTAAATATACTATATACAATGTTTCAAGGGGCACACCCCTTTAAACATTGTTCACACCGAAACAGTTCGTTTTGGTTTGAAACGCAAGACAGTGCATGACCCTGACTGCCAAGTGGCTCACATTCCTCTCTGCTCCTCCCCCTGTAGCTGGCCTCCACTCTCGTAAATCTCTACCCCTCCCCCTACAGCCACGTGCACAGTGCACAGTAAGCCAGGGCAGGAATCCAGGTTTATGCAGACGCTACAACACAACAAACAAGGAGTGTCCCTTTAAAGAACTCAGAGGGGGTCATGTGGCCAAAAGAGTAGCAGCAGGTTGGCCAGAACAAAGGGATCCTCTCAAGTGGTGATTATGAGAGGCAATGCCTCTGCCCTTATACTGTAGCCTCATCCTGCCTCCACCCCCTCCTCTAGGGAATTCTGTGTGCGGGTGATATCAGTGAGTCATTATCAACTTAACATTTATTCACAAATCTCCTATTGTCTTGTTTCAGAAACCATAACCTTTTAAATTCAGCAGACTACTGCCATAACATTGTATAGATGGATTACTGTACTATTATTTGTTTGACCACAGCAGAATAATACAAAGTGTATGCAGAGCTCACATTTCAAATCCATCTTCAGGGATAGTCGGTCATAATTGCAGCTTGCACCTTTTATTTATCATGTTATTACATTATATTATATATCATGTCACATTTTTGCTATGAGACGGGCCTTTAAATGTGTCCTCACCCCCCACAGCACTGATTCCCTCCCTGGTATTATCCACTAAACTTTGCTTGGAGCAAAGAAGGTTAAGGATCACTTTTAGTCTAACTCTAACTGCGCTTTTCTATCCGTTCAATTTCCCTCTCACCTTGGCTTTCTTGGTGTCTAATTGGGTTCCATTGATTTATCTGCCACGACACCAGCTCAGCCGCAAGCCTCTGCTGACCCGGCAGAAAAACATCGGCCGCGGCCGACTAACGCCACCCCCCCCCACCCCCCCCTCCAAACACTCCTCCAAACACTCCTCCAAACACTCCTGAAACGCCATGACTTTGAACGATTGCGCTCGGAGAGCTGGAAGTGAGTCCAGGATTGGGGGTGGGGAAGGAGGGGGGGTGAGGGGGGGTTGGCCTCACAACACACTAGTAGACCAGCATCTCGCTGGCATGACAACGGCGGGGCTGCCGGAGGGTGGCGTGCGCATAGCCCGTGTCTCCGTGGGCCACGCAGAGGGAGAGGGCACATGGGCGGCGGGAGGGTTGTCTGATGCCGTGAGCCGCACTGGACACAGCCACTCGCCTGTGCCCGAGCAAACGAGTGTCACCTTGGGCTCTCAGGAAGAGGTGTCCGGACACACACCTGCTGGGCCAGACGAGGCGTGAAGACGGACGGAGGTGGGGGCTGTGGGGGGGGGGGTGGCGGCTTGGGCTCTCTCTGGCTGTCTGTACCTGACAGCTGTGACTTAATGGCTGAGAGGCAGCTGGGTAATAACCTGAAGCACTTCCAAGGCAGCAGTGGAAGATGAAAGTAGGGGGGAAAATAGTCTCCACCAATTGGCTGTCGCATAAAGCTGTAGATAGGATAAGAAAGGGGTATAATGCAGACTGAGCTTTGATACCAACTGTGTCCTGGTTTCCCCCTCTCTACCGCTGCCCCTCCCCCCCCCCCCCGCCCATGCATAATAAACGGTTTATTATAGACACTGACAGCTCCTCAGGTGTGCAGAATGCTACGACTTGTTATGCAGCTCACGGGCCTGGCTGGGCCTGTCTGTGCAACCTGTGCGCTCGCACACACACACACACACTCACGCACACACACGCACGCACGCACGCCTATGTACCGGCATAGAGGCAAACCCGACACGTAAATCCACATGCATGTACAGTACATACAGACGCGCACGCGCACACACATGCACACACGCAAGCGCGCACACACAGACAGCCCACAGCTGCTGTGTCAGCGGGACTCTAGGCGAGGAAGAGAAGGATATTATATGAATCAGCTTCACACTGTAGCGCTCACTGTGCTATGATCCTGCACTGCTGCTGGTATATTGCTTGATTAAGATTAATAAAGGCTACTGTTGCTTGCATTGCCCCGGATTTGTTTAATTTTGTGAATACAAGTTTTAATTATTGGGTCTCTTTGTATGTTTTCATTAGTGATTTATCAACAGCCTATTTAATGCCTTCCTGGCTGGGAAGCTCTTCATTTCACCTACCAGCCTATGCTCTAAAGAGCAATGGAACGTATAGCTTCCTTACCTGAATATTAAGTCATTCCACTACTGCAGTGGAAGGCCATGAATGCAGGACTTGAGGTGACCAGCAATTCATAGCTGTATTAATTTGCCACTGACTTCCATTGTTTCTTAAAAACATTATTCTAAAAGCTGAGCTGTCTACTGGTAGGAGGTGTTTTCATTTTTGTGTTGAGTTTAAGGTATATTTCAAGCTTCTCAACCACAATTTGAATATATCTTGCAATGACAATAAATTATCCACATAACCCTCCTGTCCTTATTATATCTTATTGTGCCACCAGATGGCGCCATCTGATTGTGTCTGATTGTGTCGTTCTCTTTACTGTAGACTAGCATCTGTGTGTATTTATTTCTATAGTAATTATTTATGTATGTACTTGTTTGTTTTGTTGTGCCTTTTAACCCTCTTGTTGTCCTCAGGTTTCAAACACACAGTTGTGCCAGCAGTGCACATCATATGTCTGTGTAAGATGTACTGTAATATTAGGATTGGCGCCATCTATCTGCCACAAAGAGCTAGTGCGTTGGGTCAGTTTGGAGGACAACAGCAGGGTTAAGCAGGCAGGATACTGTATCTTACTAAATCTAGTCAGTTTTCCTACTTGGGGTAAGAAATCAGCTAATACTGTATAATAATAAAGTCGACCATGGCATTTTCAAATTGCTTTTACTATCCTTTCCTAAATGTTAAATATAATCAATCACATGATGTTAGCAAGGACATGTTAAACACATTTATATGTTCGTGACGAGTGGACACTAGCAGATTCTGCAGGTAATCAGGGCTTCTTTTTTGTCACACGCTGCTGAGTGATCATCACCTGCTCCTGCAGCTTTGTTAATCCTGCTCTTATTTCCAGTTGGCAAAGAGAGCGGGTCTTTTTTTTTAGGATGGGGTGAGATTGGCTGGAGTGTACTGAAAATGAAAAAAGCTGATATGGAGTTTAAAAAGTAAAACAATCATGGTGAGTGGTTCCTGGGGTGTTGATTCTGACAAGTCGTTTCACGTGACATCTCTTGAAACGGGCCAGTGTTGTTTCTGCACAGCCCGTGGTTCAGCGCTCTAATTCGCCCGAGCTTTGGCTCCACTCTACCATGTAAATGCAATCACGTCGCTGACAAAGTATTTCTGTTGGCAGAGTTTCCGTCTGCCTTGTCCGTTAAAATAAATAGAATTAAATAAATAAGTAAAGCGGTAAAATGAGCTAAAAATAGTAACATTAATCAATTTGCTGGGACTTTGCTGCGGAGCAGTGACTCTCAGAGCAGTGGCTCTCAGAGTTACGACATTGCCTTTTCTAAGCTGCATTGACTTGTTTGCACAAGCTGGTTATAGTGTTCATTCTTTATATCAGAAATATTTTTTGACTAATTTAACTGGACAAGGTTAATTTTGTGCACCCCAGTGTAAAGGAGAAAATATTACTGACCTTTTGACACAAAGCTCTACAGTTAACTTCTAATTAGGTTCCAGGTTCAGTTCATTACATTGCTTTTCTAATTTCAGGCGAATTGTAAAAGGCATATTTATTAGATGTGATCTAACCTGAGTAGGTTAACAGAGCACTGACCCTGTACATTAAGACTGATTGCCCAACCTTAACACATGTAAAGGTTACATCAACCTTCAATTAATGTGGTCGCAGCTTTATTTATTCGGGCGTTTCTTGTGTGCTTCTCGTATGACGCAGAGCACGACTCTCATTGTTGGGAGACCGATGTCTGGCTCTGGCCCGAACGCTAATGCCCTTGTACCTAATTAAGTCCATTTCCTTGAGAGTCAAAAATTACCTCTCATAAATGCATCATTAGGTCCTCATTTCAGGTCTGCCTCAGGGGCCAGATTTGAGAGACGTCACCTTGTAGGTTACTGCTACAAGGTTTTGGCACAACGGGTCAGTTGTGCCTGCCTAAGAAAACAAAGACAAAGGGGGCGAATTAATTCTTGTGACTTGATGTTAATTACTTGAATAATATACATGTCCCTCTTGCCAGAAGAGAAAACAAAGCAAGTTTGGGTTTCAAAACAGAAAGCAAATATAGATGTTAAGTAAAGGATGTAGTGGAGGACCAGCTGTTTACTGGGCCATGAGTGCACTGGCTCACTCACTGCACCATTGGGACACCATTCAGACATCTGTTGGAGGGAATGCCAGGATCGAGATTTCTTAAAAGAAGACTGAAATGGATACTGACATAAAAGCTCTTCCGAATGTCATGGCTTCATGACTGCAATGACAGGCTGTGTAACGGATGAGTTTGGATTTCTGGAGACAAAGTGTCAACCTGATTTAGCCTGGCGAAGATGCGAGGATTAGGCCAAACCAGGTGACAGTCTAGGTGGCCGACAGATGAGCGTTCCCTGCCCTGGTACCTAGCTATCCCAATATTGGAAGAGAGAGTCAGAGTGTCCACTTGATATTTAAGGTTCAGAGTTCCACACTGTGAGTCAGTCAAAGGATGGCTTTCCGTTCCATAAACACAACATTGGCATTCAATATATACAGTACGTGTGACGGTGTAAACACCACTGACAGCGCCTCTGTTGATTTTTGGTGTTCAACAGAATATGGTTCCGTACCATCATAGTGTCACGTGGCGACAATTACTTCAAAGCTACAGTATAAGCTCCTCCGCTTGTCAGACCTCAGCCACCCACCCTTAAAACCTAGAACAAGCCTCTGACATCCATTCTCCCCTCTGGCAGCCACAGGAGATGTCATGTTGCACGCTGTGCGCCATCGAGGTGGTGTGGGAAAATACCCCCCCTCCCCCACCCACCACCCCCAAATGAAAATGTGCCACCTTGCTTAAACTGTCTCTCATTGAAGACGAATGAAAGGCATGTTAATTTTGATGCATGATCCCCCCCTTGGATATTTAATATGTAAGTCCTTTTTATGATTAGCCGGTGGAGTGACTTGATGAGAGACAGGCCTTGCAGTCAGACAAGCTGAGCGGAGCTGAGCACCAACTCTGTGGTGCCTTGTCATCGACTGGGACCTGCCAAGCTCTGCACCAGCTGCACAGCATTATTGTCCTTCAACAACCTTCACTGGGGTTTTTTGATCAAATTAGCCAAAAGCGCGGCTGAAGATTCACATCCACTGCCAAAAGACAATCCTCCTACATTGACATCCAGCTTTTCTGTGTTGCCTTCAGTCTTCTGTTTACAAAACACATCAGCCGTTTTGAAATGTGTACACCATCTCAAGCATTCGCTTCAGCCCTGATGAATTATGAATGCTATTAATAGGATAAAGATTTGGTCCACTGAAACGCTGGGGTGTTAATTTAATTCATGTCCCTGTCTTGTGATTTTGAGAGAACAATCAGAAGCAAGAAATATCTTTCTTTTGCATGCAAAGCAGGATTCATATTCTGTTTAGAACCTGACATGTTTAACGGTCTTGTCCTTCAGCGTCCTTTGTGGGCACTGCTAGTGTTTATCATCGCCATCAATCTGGCCAGCAGAGGTGAACTTGCTCTACGTTTTAGATGTTGAGCACCAAGCGCCTTGATATTTAAAAGTGTAGGTTACTTCGAATAATTCTTTTGAAAATAATTTTAGGAGGGAATGTTCTCTTCTGATGGAAACCATGTTTTTTTTCATGGCTGAGACAGGCTTCATAAATACATCAACACGTAATGTAGCGGCGTTAACCTGAACAAAAGCTGTGATGTCAGAAAAGACAAAGGTCAGTTCCAGGAGTATTCACATTGGATTCGACAGAGACAATTTGTCCTTGTAACACTGAGTAAACTATTTCCTCGAGAATGTTAATAATAATGCCAGACATTGCAGAATTTTTGTCTGTATTCTATGCTAAAATCCCACATAAAAATACATATAACTTATTTGTAAAATGCAGCTTATTATCTACAGTCCACAAATCTTCTAGCCACATCAGTGAGCAGGAAGGGCATTAGGATATATCAGGGAAATGGGCGAATTACCTGTCAGCAGTATTGATTTGTCAGCGTCTCTGAAAACCTCGGCCCGGACTGCGGTTCATGCACTTATATAATATAAAACACATAAATTAAAATGTCTTTGTTTTCACCCAGAGCAATATAAAGTGATGATGACACAGTACTGATACTATATTATTGTCCCAGACTTGATAGAAATGTTGCTGGGACATTAACAGACTATAGACTGTGGACACACTGTCCGGTGAGAACAGGCGGTGGGTCTGCGGTTGTTTTGTTTCGCTCACTACCTGCTGCTGTTAAATGGGTCGTTGCTAATGTTACCACACCAACACACTGGTGAGTTTTCATTCTACTGCTCCTGCTTGCTCCTTTCAATAATCACCACTGATTTGCTAATGGACCTCTAACACTGCACTATTTCACATATTTTAGAGACATTATTAATGCAAACGAATAGTACGCAGATGATTTTATGGATCAAATTTGTTTGTTCAGGTTTGTTTAACTTATTTAGCCTTCAACCCTGTATAGGCTTCCTTCTTTCTGTTTATAATGTAACATCCAGATATACTGTAATATTGTGGATTGTGTTGACTCAGCACTCTTTAGCATGCAAAACGTGGGAGAATTAGGACTATGACATTTGATCTATTGTAACCTTCTCTAGCATATGGAACTGATTATTTTTATACAGTGTTGTAATCACATCATGCTGGGAAGGTACTCCCAGTGTACAGCACAGTAAGTCCAACACACTTTCAAGGTCACAGATGCAAGGGGGCTGAAAACAAGGTTCTTGTGTGTCAGAGGACTAACTGTGCAACAAACTAGATTATTCTTATAATTTCTTAACTCTGTTAGTCTACAACAAGTTGCTTGCCTTTTCTTTGTCTAAACAGAAATACACAACATATTTCAACCTTCAATGTGGAAGGTCGAGATACAATAGTTGCAAACACTCACTTACTTTTGAGGGGTGTGTTTACACTGTTCCAGATAAGTCTCACATACTTTCCTACATTGGGGAAATGTTCCATCATAATGAAACACAAAGCTCTGCAGTAATGAACACATTATCTTAGCCAGATAACCCAAACAAATATTTATCTTGGATTTGGCCCCTGTCAAGGATTCACTCTGGCCTTTGCTAAACATACATTTGAGGCTTTGCCGGAAAGTCCCCAGTTTCTCTCTATGGTAACACCCTAAGCATTCTTATAAGGCCCCTCCCTAAGTGCATTTCATTGTGTTGCTTTGGACATTTGGGAGGTTTGGCAGTGAGACGATTCAAAAATCTGGCAGAACTGCTATCAATATCTTATGTTTAGCCTGGCTTGATGACTGTGGAAGTATAAGGAAAATTCAGTCAATTATTTCATTGAATTGCATGTATTTAATTGAAGTGTGTAAAGAATTAGATGTGTGACTAATGCTGTATTCTTATTTAACAAGTCCTCTTTTAGTTCTTAGAAGTGGATTATTAATGGTTTGTCATATAGTTCTAGTAAAATGGTCATTTTCAGTCATTGCACTTTTTACACAGAAGATAGCTCATACTCTGGAACGAAAAAACATTGATACATTAGTGTATTGCACAATATTATATTTTTATTTCCCTGGATAAAAATGCCAAAGTAATGCCTTTTCTGATGCGTCAATTTCTCATCTGGCTTATCTTCATACATGAAGAGCATGACATTTGTAAACTAGAATAAACTTCAGGAATCCTTGGAAAAGTGGATCAGATAATGATATTTTCCATGATGAAATTATACTCAACTGTAGTGCGATCATTTCAATACATCTTTAAGAAATTAAATCTGAAAACATGTTTCAGTTCCTCAATGGTGGACTTTACTACAGCCATCAGTTGTAGAGTACCTCTATTACGAGGGGTGTACTTATGAGCTACTGTACATTACAATTATTTGACTGTAATCTTCTCAGGAAGAAGTCACAGAAGGTTGACAAAAACGATATACTAGGTGCAAAACTATACAGTCTGTACAAATGTACAGACTATCAAGGTATTCAAATTAAATCCATGTATATGACTTGACTATAAGAGTCAATGAATATACAAACATAGTGCTGTAAAAGCTTGAAAGTAGATTTATTTTCATACAAAATATATTACGGTGACTGTAGGCAAAGCGTATGCATGTTTATTTAAATACTAATTAACTCTTCCAATATAAAACTATAACCTTTACCTAGTCTGATACTATTCTTCTTATAAAACATTTGTTTCAGGACTCTAGTTGGACAGCACAATGCCGGCGGAAGCGCTAACTTCGATGTAATGATAATTTAGGAGTTATTCTCACCTGGGAATGTTTGCTAACTGACTAGCTTGCACCCAAATGGGTGGGAGAGCACAGTAGAGGTTGTGTCAATCAAAATCATTTGGCACAGTGGTAGTTTGTTGTCAAATAAAGCCAAATATTGCACTTCGTGACCGCCTGGTAAGACTACATCTTAATGCAGATGCATGTGTTGTGTGGTACTTTCCGGGATTTAAGTTAAGGCGCACTAAGTACAAACGTATCCAGAATCACACATGCCATGTTGGCGTATTTGTCAATAATTTAATTAATGACTGCTGTCATTAACCATTTTGATAACAAAACAAAATAGAAAATAGTCAATGTGCGCCATTACACATGGAAAACAACGTGGTGATAGGGACATCAGTTTCCTCGTGGGAAAAGCTTTTCTGTCTTAACTGTTCTGGACTTTCTCTGATCATTACACAATTGGCTGTTCGCCATGACAAAAGGGCGTTGCTTTTAATTAAAGGGAATGAGAGGAGTAGGATTGACTAGCCATTATTGAAGACAGCCCTACCACTCCAACTGATAATTTATTAATTCTAATCCAACTCCAACTGTACCACCAATAGTCACATGTCCGGACATTAGCAAAAACGTATTGGCCGCATCTTAAATCGACATGTGAATGTGCTTTTCCTTCTTGACCTGGAAACTAGGACCCTTTATACCAATGCCCTATGGAGATGCCAGAGATGAGGAATGTAATCGTTTGATGCCTGTCGATACCAGCTTTGAAACAGGATCTATTTCTTTGGCATCATGCATTGAATATAGAGATTTTTTAGCTCCTCTGTCAATTTGTCTATATGTCTGGAACAATATACCCAGCGGTGGTATTGTTCGGCGGCGTATCAAGGTATTAACGCTACAAAACGACATCACCAGTTGACGTTGGCCTTAAGCTTTCTCGACATACTGTAGACATTGAAGGAGACTGCAGCAAAAGGCCATAATCCACCAAAGCAGCAAAATTCCGGGACCCCAGACCCGCTCCCCAACCACTTCAATCTTAGTCAGAGAATGGAAAACCAAAGACACTGAAGGAATACCCCAGACCCTAAATGATGGGGCACCAGGGGTGCACCACCGAACACAGACACTGCGCAGGTGACTAAATGGACCAGCTCCCACCAGCTAAACCCCCAGACACTGCATGCCAGGGCACACATTCCACGTCTGGAATA